>LN483368.1:0-124666 GCA_900002565.1 Culicoides sonorensis
CACGTCTCAGAAAGGCTGTGGCGACGTTTTTGCTTAGTAATTTTTTGTCAATGTGACCTAATATAAAAGTATTATAAAAATATATAAAAACATTAATAAAAGTTTTTCTGAAATTTATCAAAGTTTGAGTTTCTTGAAAGTATTAAAAAATTATTTTAATACAACTTTTAAAAATGGTATAAACATACTATATTAATTAATTATTACAAATGAAATGGAACGCAAGAAAATAAATCAATTAGATTTTTCGTCTTTTAAATGTGATGCATACATAAGTAGTGCAGATATGCAGGTTTAAACAGAGCATAATTTCAAGCATTTTTAAATAAATTATTTATTGACTGTGTATGCATTATAAATATCATGCTGTGCTATCTGGGTGGTTATGCTCTGAATCAATTTTTATTTAATAGTCGAGATGAATGATGGACAAAATGTTTTTTGATGATATTTTACTGTCTTAAACTGGATTGAATTACAATTTTACATTTTTTCAATACTAATTTTAAAGTCAGACGAGTAGTAGCCTGAATTGCAAATTAAATTATTATTTTTTTTTAGTTTTTAATAAATTTTCCATGTTTCATAAAACAGTTATCAATTACCAATAGTTACACAAATGTGCGTGTTCATGTTAACCAAAAATTTATCATAAGTTTTTCTATCCAAGTTAGTTAAGTAAACTGTTATATTGAATATTTATTACTTTTAAATTTTAATAAAACAATTAAATTTTCTGGTTCAATTAAAAGTAATCAACAATACATATGTGAAAGTATTTTTTTTCAATGCTTGCAAATTATGTCCAATTTTACAAATCGGTATCTTCTATGTCTTAGTATCGTGATTTTGGAAAGTTATGAACAGAACGTTAATTGCGTCTAATTCGCATTAAACAGAGACTTAAATGAATAAAAGGTCAAACATTAAATTTGATTTGCGCTCCTCTCAATGTTGTTAATATCCAGGAGTGAATTGAGCTCAATGTTTTAACACTTAATATATCATCTTAATTACAGCAATTTTTATTGAAAGAACATGAAAATATTAACTAAAGGGCAATCTGGATTCCAGTTGAGCGTAACTGATTGAACTGTCAAAAATTCTAAAACATTTATTATTCATAAAAATTGAGTTATATGTAAACATATACAAAATAACATTATACATGAACAGGTTCAATTAATATGCTCTTATGGTAAAAAAAAACCATCGAAATAAAGCCGACGATAACCGTTATTATCAATAAATGTACGATTGAACGGACTTCTCAATAGGGGGTGTCAAAAAATGAAAAACAATTTTTGTTACTTCCATAAAAATTAATGAGAAATAATATGTTCAAAGAGAAGAAATCAAAAAGTAATAAATTTGCATTGAAAATAATATCACTTTCGTGCTTTTTATGTTGTTCAACAAAAATTCGTTGAAAAGACTAAATTTAATTGGTTTTTAACAATACGATTATTAATGATCAGCTTCTGAAAAGAATTTATTCACATTGTGTAAAGTTAATTGGAAATCACTTTGATAAATTGAAACAGAAAATGAATCAAAATTCAAATGAATATTTAAAAAAGATTAAAATATCACTTTAAAATTAAAAAAAAAAATAGAAGAGAAATATTTAAAAAATAAAAACAATATTAAAGTGATACATTGTTTGTTCTATCTTTGTGATTCAAAAATCTTAAGGCAATTTCAGTCAACAATTCTGCAAACTATGTCGAAAAAATAAACACTATAATGTTGCTCTTTATGACCTTTTCTTACTCTTCACTCTTAACACGCTTAAGATAAACTTTATCCAGAAACCACACACAGAAATCACTTTAAATAATTTATAACATTGCATGTTGCTTAGAATAGTTTGTTGATTTCAATAAACGATTCTTTTACATATCTCAAGGTTTAGTTTTATAATAATGTTATGACATGATGTGTTGTGCTTGAGGCCGTCAATTTTATCTTGCCTGATTGCAGTTATTTTTCCGTACTCAATACGAACCTCACCTGTCCAGCACAATATTTTTTTTTACATATTATTGAATAAAATATTTTCAATTAATAGCTATCATCAGTATGAGTTGAAAGTTCACAGCAGGCAGTAAACTTTCTTCAGTTTTTTATGTCGGAAGTTTAAATTAAATAAAATTTAGGAAAATCATGTTATGTTAGAAGTATAACACATAACACGGATTGAATTTAATGTTAGATGGTAGAACCTCATCTTAATTACTTATTTTCACAAACTAAACCAAAATATAAATCATTAATCTTGTCTTCAGACAACTATTTCCTGTCCATAAGAAACATAATGACATTTCACAAAAGTAGATATGCTATTGCAAAAGTAAAAAAATTCAAATGAAAACAAAGTTCTGACCATTATTTAGGAAGTTATTAACTTCTAAAATAAACTTTTATAAAAGGTAGGTGGCTAACTAAAAAGTGAAAAACAAGAGGCTTTAAAGTAAAATAAAGTATTTGAGATTAAACACAAATTTGTTAAAAGTTGAATTTTGAAGGTGAATATTCTTAAAAAATTGGTTTTCTGTTAATACCCAAAATTCAACTTTTAACAAATTTGTGTTTAATCTCAAATACTTTATTTTACTTTAAAGCTTCTTGTTTTTCACTTTTTAGTTAGCCACCTACCTTTTATAAAAGTTTATTTTAGAAGTTAATAACTTCCTAAATAATGGTCAGAACTTTGTTTTCATTTGAATTTTTTTATATATTTTTTTATTTTTTACTTTTTAGTTTTATTAAATGTTAATTTTTTTTAACAATTCTAAATTTCAAGTCGATGTGTTCACATTCTGTTAAGAGAATTCATGTGTATGTAAAAAAAAAAATTTTTTCATGTTCGTGTTAGGTCTTTGGTGTCTTCGGCAAAGTTGTAGCTTAGGTTGAGGGGATTCTGAAAATATATTTTTTTCCGAATTTTCCGGAAAATTCGTGGAAATTTTTTGAATTTTCACTAAAAGTTGTATGGCAACCCTATTTTTTTATATGGACACCCTAATTTTTTTTTACGCGAGCACCTCGGCCAACGAAAATAAGGCATAGTTTCAGAAGAAACTATGGGTCCTGGACGTCTCAGAAAGGCTGTGGCGACGTTTTTGCTTAGTAATTTTTTGTCAATGTGACCTTATATAAAAGTATTATAATAAGAGAATTCATGTGTATGTAAAAAAAAAATTTTTTTCATGTTCGTTTTAGGTCTTTGGTGTCTTCGGCAAAGTTGTAGCTTAGGTTAAGGGAATTCTGAAAATATATTTTTTTCCGAATTTTCCGGAAAATTCGTGGAAATTTTTTGAATTTTCACTAAAAGTTGTATGGCAACCCTATTTTTTTATATGGACACCCTAATTTTTTTTTACGCGAGCACCTCGGCCAACGAAAATAAGGCATAGTTTTAGAAGAAACTATGGGTCCTGGACGTCTCAGAAAGGCTGTGGCGACGTTTTTGCTTAGTAATTTTTTGTCAATGTGACCTAATATAAAAGTATTATAATTAAACGAAAGCATTTACAAAATAATTGAAAAGCACTCCTTGATTAACTGTTAAAATTAATTTATCAATAATTTGCTTCAAGCCTCTCTAGATTATATGTAATGCGTTTATTACAGTTATGGTATGTCGATCTTCTCTCCGAAATTTCAACTTTTATAGCTGCAGAATGAAACATAGATTGAGATGTCTCACAAAATCAATTTAAACATATTTATTTTTTGAAGGGCTTTTAAATGGCACAACACATGGAATTTTAGACAATTATTTGTTAATTCATAGTTTATATCGATCAATACTAAAAGCACCGCCTTGCATCAGAGGAATCATTTTTGAGTCATATTAAAATCTCGGGGTCGCGATGGTTGCATTTATTATTGTCTTATATCACACAAAATACACTAAGAAAGTAGAGTCTATTCGTATAAGTTTATTAGCAGATTAAATACTATGATATACAGCATGCATTTGATGTATGGCACAATGAATTTAAGGAAGATAAACAGTTTTCCGGAGGCTCTTACTTTTATTTACATTTTTAAAATGTGTTTTAATTACTTTACAAATTTCATTTTTAAACTCGTTTGAAAAATAAATTATATTATATATGATTAATCAATCAACATCAAGCCTCAAGAAACTACAGTAAAAGATGATAAAAAAAAATTACAAGCATCAATTTTAACTTCCATTTATTTTAATACATAATCATTCAAAGATTCAAATTCAAATAAATGCATGAAAAATAAATAATTAGTACAAAGACACATTTAAAAGACCATAAATCTACAAATTTATATGCTTATCAATCATTGACAATCAATATTCTCCTTAAATAGCATTTTGTATACTAATTAAATGTTTTATTTTATAAGATATCTTTTACCATTTTATACTTGTTCATAAAATTGTCTTAAAATAGCAACAATAACAAATCAATGCGATTGAATAATTTAGTAGCAATTAACAATTTTATAATACTACGATCTTTTACTAGAAAATTATTTATTCCACTGCATACTAAAAGTTTGTGATTTTGCATATAAAACTAAAAATTTAGACTTTAATTAAAACCACTCTTCAAAACAATTTAATTTATAAATAGCAATACCAAATTAGTGTTTTTTTTTAATATGCTAATATTATGTTCTTTTAAGGATGGTTCATGCATAAATAAATTTTTAGCAATTATTGATAAACTTTCAGCATATTACTCAACTACTACGAAAAAATAAGAGACTGTCAAGAGACCTAAGAGCTCACAACAATTAACTTTATACAAAAAAAGCTTTGTGCATTTGACTGAGCCTTAATAATTCTTCATTAACTCTCTTATGAGATGGAAAAAATTTATTTATGTCAATTTAATGTGGTGCTGTATTCTATTAATTGAACACTAATTAGCTTTAAAGAAACAGTCGAGAGCCATAAATAATCAATAACCTGCTACAGTACTTAACAATTTAATTAAATTATATTTCTACCTTCAGATCAAAATAACACAAAGATTTATGATAATCTACAGTAATTAATCTTTTGCATGGATTTATTTTTTTTATTGTACCTTTTTTAACTTATATCCAACTAGATCACTTTCATTCGCTGTCGGCACATTTGTCTAATCAATAGTGTTTTATGCTTCTCTATTTGACTCCTATTTACACAGAAGTAGTAAAATAATCAATATGAAACAGATATAATTAACAACACTTTTGAAATGATTATTTTTACACTTAACGGCACGCATTTTGCATAATTAATAAGAAGCAATTCAGTTCTTTATTCTGTTTCTGAGTCAAATTTACAATCGAAACTTTAAAAAGTTTGTTAACACGCAGTTGATCAATATCGGTTAATTATCTTAAATTACTACAAACTTATAAACGGTCTGCATATATAGTTGTTCCACTAATAAATTTTAGTAAATAAAAACTTAATTAAGCTTATAGAGCTATATAAAGCATATAGATGATAAAAAAATCAATTTCAGACTCTTATTTATAAATAGATTAATCTTCTGATTGCAAAATAATTTTAAATATCTGTTAATTTTCTTTGATATACGTGAAACATCTTACAATAAAGTTTTACTGGTCTTGGATTGAAAGCAAATTTTTTTTCTAGCGTTAAATGAAAATGAATAAACATATGAATTTTAACTTTTTTATTGTCATTAAAACTTTGATCATATTTACATAACATAATATGGATGAATAATAAGTGCACTTACTTCCTTTCCATAATTTAAAAGGAATTTAAAATCTTTTTTATGAACTATTGTTCCATATAATACGTAAAAAGCTATTTAAGTAATGTAAAAATATTTAATATATTATCAATGGTTCAGTCAGAAATGTTTTCATGAAAAATTATTTGTTTTGATGATTTTGCATCATCTTCAATATCATATCTTTTAAATATTTAGACATATTATTGACTTTTTGGTCCACTATTAAGTGTGTCTCCTTAATTGTTTCAGATTTAAGTTGATGTAGTTCATCTTGTAATAAATCGTAACGTTGCTTTAGATAACTTATTTCAACTTTTACATTGTTACAGCAAGAATCAGCTAAACTTGATTGATGACAGTCTGTGTTTTGAATGCAGGATATTCCATCGACATTTGAATCTTTTCTTTCAATTTTTGGGAAAGCATCTATTACTCTAATAGAACGTAATTTTAAGTTACTTAACAAATCTCGCATATAAGTGCAGTTAAAGTTGTTATAATTAATTCCTATTTCTTGAATTTGATTCGGCAATTTTAAGATATCTAATTCAGTCAATTTATTTCTAGATAGCATTAACCTCTTCAATTTACTATTATTAGTGAACAATGTTGTCTTGATGCTTTGAATATTATTTTTTGATAAATCAATTGCGATCATGTTTGGGTTTTCGGAAAAAAGTTCATCGTCTAGAGCATTAATGTGATTATCACTCAAATCCAGAAACTCTAATTCTCTCAATGGAGCTGTAATTGACCGTTTTCCACGTGAAAGTTTGTTTTCAGACATGTCAAGAGTTTTCAAACGTGATAAATTACTAAATCCATAATTATCAACATCAGATATTAAATTCTTTGAAACATTCAAGCGTATTAAATGAGGAGCTTCCACAAAAACTGATCCAGGTATTTGTGTTATTTTATTATTTGATAAATCTAAATCAGTCAATTTGTTTGCACTTTTAAATGTATATGAGAATATTCCCTTAAGACCCAAATCTTTGGCCTTCAAAACACTTGTATTAGGAAAATATTTAAACAAACCTTTTGGAATTTCTTCCAAAGAACTGTTGATAAATTGTACTTTCTGAACGTTAGTAGGAATAATATTAAGTGGTGTAGTTGAATATTTGTACGGAGTATAATCGTATACAGCTCCTTCCTCCTTTGAAATATTCGAGAAAGTACATGAATCAGAAGGTAAAATTTCGAAAGAATTCTCATCACAAACCAAATGATTATTGAAATAAATTCTTTCTTGATCAATATCAAGCTCATCGTTTCTAGTCTCTGTTTGATATTTACTTGCATTTCGATCAATAACATATTGATATATTTGTTTAGGTTTTCCTAACAAATCACCTTCATGATTATCTGTTTCATGAATGGTTTTAACTGTTTTTTTGCTTGATCCTTGAAGTGGTTGGAAAAAACCTTCGTTTTCATCCATTTCTACAACAGTTTTTGTTGTCTTTAAGTTCTTCCTTAAAATACTAGGTTGAACCAGAATTCCGTTAGATTCATCTTCCTCAGTTTCAATAGTAGTTTTTATCATTTTCTTTGTTGAACCTCTAGAGATTGGCTGAACTTGAGGTTCTTCATTTTCATTAGTATCAATGATAGTTTTAGTAGTTTTAATCTTTTTACCTCCTATGCTTGTTACAATCGGCTGTACTAAAGGATCTGAATTTTCACTTGATTTTATAATTGTCGTAGTTTTCTTAATTGTTTTACCTCCAATACTAGAAGTTTGTGATTCTCTTGATTTTAAATCATTCTCAATATCAGAAATATTTGTAACTTTTATTAGCTTGTTAAATATAGTGGGTGAAATTTTTTCTGAAGAAACCTGACGTTCAAACAATGGTTCTTCTGGCTCCTCTTCATAATATGTGATGTTCTTTAAAATAGTTTTAACGGGGGCAGTCAGAACAGTCTTATTGGTAACTATAGTGGTTGGTAGTCGAGTACTATTTACCCCTTCTTTTGACTCAGTAATAATTTTAGAAGTTTTAATCGTTTTGCCACTTTTAATTGGTTCATCTTCCTCAGTTTCAATAGTAGTTTTTACCGTTTTTTTGGTTGAACCTCTAACGATCGGCTGAGTTAGAGGTTCTTCACTTTCATTAGTTTTAATGATAGTATTAATAGTTTTCATCTTTTTTCCACCTGAACTTGTTATTATCGGCTGTACTAAAGGATCTAAATTTTCACTTGTTTTTATAATTGTCGTTGTTTTTTTAATTGTTTTACCTCCAATACTAGAAATTTGTGATTCGCTTGATTTTAAATCATTCTCAATATCAGAAATATTAGTTACTTTTATTAGCTTGTTAAATATAGTGAGTGAAATGTTTTCTGAAGAAACCTGTCGTTCAAACAATGGTTCTTCTGGCTCCTCTTCATAATATGTCATGTTCTTAAGAATTATTTTTAAAGGAACAGCCACATCAGTCTTGTTAGTAACTTTTGTGGTAGGCAGTCTAACACTGTTATCCCCTTCTTCGGTTTCAATGATAGTTTTGTAAGTTTTAATTGTTTTGTCGCTCTTTCCGATTGGTTGAAGTGGAACTATTTTGATACCATCATTTGCAATAACAGTTTTAGTTGTTTTAATAGTTTTACCTCCTGTTTTAGAAAAACCTGTTTGAATTAATGGTTGTTTTTGATCATTTTCTTCGGATTCGATTACAGTCTTTGTTCTTGTTGAACTTTTCGGCTTAACAATTGGTTGAACAGGTGGGTTTTCATTTTCATCAGTTTCAACTACAGTTTTTATTGTTTTAAATGTCTTACTAGAAGGCACTGGCATATGTGGAACTTGATTTGGTTCATCTTCTTTAGTCTCAATAGTAGTTTTTACCGTTTTCTTGGTTGAACCTCTACCGATTGGCTGAACTTGAGATTCTTCATTCTCATCAGTTTCAATGATAGTTTTTGTGGTTTTCACTCTCTTACTAGAAAGCACTGGCATATGAGGAATTTGATTTGGTTCATCTTCTTCAGTCTCAATAGTAGTTTTTACCGTTTTCTTGGTTGAACCTCTACCGATTGGCTGAACTTGAGGTTCTTCATTCTCATCAGTTTCAATGATAGTTTTAATCTTTTTACCTCCTTTACTTGTTATTATCGGCTGTACTAAAGAATTTGAATCATCACTTGTTTTTATAGTTGTCGTTGTTTTCTGAAATGCTTTACCTGCTATACTTGACATCACTGATTCGCTTGGTCTTAAATCATCCTCAATATCGGTGATATTAAAAATTTTTAGTATCTTCTTAGATATAGTTGGTAGAATGTTTTCTGTAGAAACTTGTCGTTCAAACAATGGTTCTACTGGCTCTTCTTCATAATAAGTCATGTTCTTACGAATTATTTTTGCAGGAACAGCCACAACAGTCTTATTTGTAACTCTAGTGGTTGGTAGTCTACTACTGTTAACGTCTACTATTGTTTCGCCAATAGTTTTGTTAGTTTTAATTGTTTTGCTAGTTATTGGTTGGAGTGGAAGTATTTCATGACCATCAGTTTCAATAACAGTTTTTGTCGTTTTAATTGTCATACTAGAAGGCACTGGCATTTGAGGAACTTTATTTGGTTCATCTTCTTCGGTTTTAATAGAAGTTTTTTCATTTTCATAATTTACAATAATAGTTTTTGTGGTTTTAATTGTCTTACTAGAAGGCACTGGCATTTGAGGAACTTTATTTGGTTCATCTTCCTCAGTTTCAATAGTAGTTTTTACCGTCTTCTTGGTTGAACCTCTAATGATTGGCTGCACTTGTGGTTCTTCATTTTCATCTTTTTCAATAATAGTTTTTGTCGTTTTAATTGTCTTACTAGAAGGCACTTGCATTTGAGGAACTTTATTTGGTTCATCTTCCTCAGTTTCAATAAAAGTTTTTACCGTCTTCTTGGCTGAACCTCTAATGATTGGCTGCACTTGTGGTTCTTCATTTTCATCAGTTTCAATAATAGTTTTCGTGGTTTTAATTGTCTTACTAGAATACACTGGCATTTGAGGAACTTTATTTGTTTCATCTTCCTCAGTTTCAATAGTAGTTTTTACCGTCTTCTTGGTTGAACCTCTAATGATTGGCTGCACTTGTGGTTCTTCATTTTCATCATTTTCAATAATAGTTTTTGTCGTTTTAATTGTCTTACTAGAAGGCACTGGCATTTGAGGAACTTTATTTGGTTCATCTTCCTCAGTTTCAATAGTAGTTTTTACCGCCTTCTTGGTTGAACCTCTAATGATTGGCTGCACTTGTGGTTCTTCATTTTCATCAGTTTCAATAATAGTTTTTGTGGTTTTAATTGTCTTACTAGAAGGCACTGGCATTTGAGGAACTTTATTTGGTTCATCTTCCTCAGTTTCAATAGTAGTTTTTATCGTCTTCTTGGTTGAACCTCTTATGATTGGCTGCACTTGTGGATCTTCATTTTCATCATTTTCAATAATAGTTTTTGTGGTTTTAATTGTCTTACTAGAAGGCACTGGCATTTGAGGAACTTTATTTGTTTCATCTTCCTCAGTTTCAATAGAAGTTTTAACCGTCTTCTTGGTTGAACCTCTA
Source organism: Culicoides sonorensis (assembly GCA_900002565.1). Classification (NCBI taxonomy): domain Eukaryota; kingdom Metazoa; phylum Arthropoda; class Insecta; order Diptera; family Ceratopogonidae; genus Culicoides; species Culicoides sonorensis. The sequence goes on from LN483368.1 coordinate 10,322, forward strand.
ATGATTGGCTGCACTTGTGGATCTTCATTTTCATCATTTTCAATAACAGTTTTTGTCGTTTTAATTGTCTTACTAGAAGGCACTGGCATTTGAGGAACTTTATTTGGTTCATCTTCCTCAGTTTCAATAGTAGTTTTTACCGTCTTCTTGGTTGAACCTCTAATGATTGGCTGAACTTGTGGTTCTTCATTTTCATCATTTTCAATAACAGTTTTTGTCGTTTTAATTGTCTTACTAGAAGGCACTGGCATTTGAGGAACTTTATTTGGTTCATCTTCCTCAGTTTCAATAGTAGTTTTTACCGCCTTCTTGGTTGAACCTCTAATGATTGGCTGCACTTGTGGTTCTTCATTTTCATCATTTTCAATAACAGTTTTTGTCGTTTTAATTGTCTTACTAGAAGGCACTGGCATTTGAGGAACTTTATTTGGTTCATCTTCTTCGGTTTCAATAGAAGTTTTAACCGTCTTCTTGGTTGAACCTCTAATGATTGGCTGAACTTGTGGTTCTTCATTTTCATCATTTTCAATAACAGTTTTTGTCGTTTTAATTGTCTTACTAGAAGGCACTGGCATTTGAGGAACTTTATTTGGTTCATCTTCCTCAGTTTCAATAGTAGTTTTTACCGTCTTCTTGGTTGAACCTCTAATGATTGGCTGAACTTGTGGTTCTTCATTTTCATCATTTTCAATAATAGTTTTTGTGGTTTTAATTGTCTTACTAGAAGACACTGGCATATGTGGAACTTTATTAGGCTCATCTTCTTCGGTTTCAATAGAAGTTTTAACCGTCTTCTTGGTTGAACCTCTAATGATTGGCTGAACTTGTGGTTCTTCATTTTCATCATTTTCAATTATAGTTTTTGTGGTTTTAATTGTCTTACTAGAAGACACTGGCATATGTGGAACTTTATTAGGCTCATCTTCTTCGGTTTCAATAGAAGTTTTAACCGTCTTCTTGGTTGAACCTCTAATGATTGGCTGAACTTGTGGTTCTTCATTTTCATCATTTTCAATAATAGTTTTTGTGGTTTTAATTGTCTTACTAGAAGGCACTGGCATATGAGGAACTTTATTTGGTTCATCTTCCTCAGTTTCAATAGTAGTTTTTACCGTCTTCTTGGTTGAACCTCTAATGATTGGCTGCGCTTGTGGTTCTTCATTTTCATCATTTTCAATTATAGTTTTTGTGGTTTTAATTGTCTTACTAGAAGACACTGGCATATGTGGAACTTTATTAGGCTCATCTTCTTCGGTTTCAATAGAAGTTTTAACCGTCTTCTTGGTTGAACCTCTAATGATTGGCTGAACTTGTGGTTCTTCATTTTCATCATTTTCAATAATAGTTTTTGTGGTGTTAATTGTTTTACTAGAAGGCACTGGCATATGGCGAACTTGATTTGATTCATCTTTTTCAGTCTCAATAGTAGTTTTAACCGTCTTCTTGGTTGAACCTCTAATGATTGGCTGTACTTTAGGTTGTTGATTCTCATCATTTTCAATTATAGTTTTAGTTGTTTTCGTTTTTTTACTTATTGAACTTTTTGCTATCGATTGTACCAAAGGATCAGAATCTTCACTTGTTGTTTTACCTCCAGTACTTGAATTGGTTGAGTCAATAATTTTTGAATCTGCACCATTATCAGTTATATTAGTTACTTTAATTATCTTCTTTAAAACAAATGGTGCCATTATTTCATCTGAATCAGAGCTGTCACTTTCTTCTGTTTGAACACTATTTTTGAAATTTTGAATCAAACTACTTGCTTTCGGGTGAATGAGTGTTTGAATTGGAAGTTGTTCATCCTCTGCAGTTTCAATCACAGTTTTCGTTCTTAATGAACTTTTTGATTTACCAATTGGTTGAACAGGTGCTTCTCCATTCTCATCAGTTTTTACGATTGTTTTCGTGGTTTTAATAGTTTTACTAAAAGGCGCTGGATTGTAAGGAACTTGATTAGATTCATCTTCTTCAGTTGGAATAGTAGTTTTAACCGTCTTCTTGGTTAAATCTTTTACGATTGGCTGTATTTGAGATTTTTCATCTTCTTCGGTTTCAGTTATATTTTTAATCTTCTTACTCCCAAAACTTTTTATAATCGGCTGTTCTAAAGAATCTGAATTTTCACTTGTACTAATAATGGTCGTTGTTTTCTTCATTGATTTACCTCCAGTACGTACTATTGATGAATCGATGGGTGTTTCAAAGGTTTTTTGTGATTGATATATTTTGCTAGCAAGACCTGAAGGTTCTCCCTCGAAATCATCAAATTCTGTTTCTAAATATGTTGTAGTTTTTATTATTTTCTTTCTATATTTCTTTTTGATTGTACCGAAAGGTTCACCTTCTTCGATTGTCTCTGAAATAGTCTTTGTAATGTTTTTTTTAGATGTTGGTTTCCAATTCAAATTCACTAGATCATCTTGAATTTCAGATTCATTTGTCTCGATTCGAGTAATTTTTCTCGAATTTTCCGAAGAAGGTTCAAGTGCCTTTTTATTCAAGTCATAGCTTTGATTACCAATAACTGAATAATTTAGATATTCTTTGTTCGTGCACACGAGATCACATTCTGGAATTTGATCTTTGATCAATTTAACTCTTTTTGATTTAAAAAGTTTAACAATATAACAAAAGCTTGTGCAATTCCAAGGATTGTTTGACATATTAACTTCACTCGTTGAATCAAATTTATCTATAATTTTGTTCAAATCAATAAGCTCTGATAATTGATTTCCAGACAAATCTAATTTAGTTATTTTGTCCAAAGGCTGGAATGCATTCATGTCAATTTTTTTAATCATATTTTTCGAAAGATCAATTGTATTAAGCTTTTTTTGACTTAAAAATTGACTGAGAGGAATATACGGTATATGGTTCATTGATAAATTAAGATGTTCTAAATCAGTTAGATACTTGAAGTCTGCAGGAATCATTAAGTTAATCTTGTTTTGAGAAATATCAAGCTTTTTAAGTGCTTTGTTCCAACTTATTCCACTTAAATCAACTAATGAGTTGTTTCGAAAATTAATTTCAGTTGTATATTGGTTTGTTGGACTGATTACACTTTCTATTTGATTATTTTCTGCATTTATTATCGATACATTTCCGGTGTGATACATTTTCTTTATTTGGTTATCAGGAATGTTCAATTTTTTTACCTGCAATCCGTCTGTTGTAAAATCATGAATGTTATTCCCTTTCAAGTTCAACTCTTGCATATTTTCAATATTTCGAAATGGGCGTCCAGTGATGTGTTCAATAATGTTATTTGCTAATGAAACTTTCTTTAATTTTGGATTTTGACTGAACATTTCCTCCTCAATTGACCATAAAGAGTTTTCTTCCATATCAATATCTTCCAACTCCGGCAAAGGTTCGAACAGTGATGGAGCTGATCTACGTACTCGATTTTTTGATAAATCTAATTTTTTCAATTTTGTTAAACCGTAAAATGCCTGATCATCAATATCTTCCAAAGAATTTTGAGCAAGATTTAATGTTTTTAAATTAGGTGCTTCTGAAAACACTGTATTTGGAAGTTTTTTGATCTTATTTTTCGACAAATTTAAAGTATCTAGATGTTGAGCACCAACAAAAGTTGTTTTATCAATAGAATCTAGACCAATGTTTTCTGCTTTAAATGACGTTATATTTGAATAATGAACGAATAATTCCTTAGGAAGCTGTTTCATCTGAGTACTATTTATAGAAAGCTCTTTAGAACCATCATCATAAACAAGACTTCGTTTGATTACTGGAGACAGTGCAGCGGTTGAATTTGACTTTAGTAATACTGGTTTAACAAATATTTCAACACAAGCTATACCGTTACGATTCGTTTCATTGTAAACAGATTTTGTAGCACCAAGATCAATATTCATCAATTTGGCTTCTTTAATCAGCTCATTCAAGTAAGCACATTCCCAGCTATTTCCAGAAATAAAAATTTTATTTAATTTTGGAAAAGTTTGGTTTAAATTTGTTATTTCTAAATCCACCAATTCATTCCCGCTTAAATTCAATTGACTTAAGGCCTTATTTGAAGATAAAGCACTCAAATTGAAGTTTTTAATGCCATTATTTGAAAGACTAATATTAGCAAGTTTTGACTGTTTTGAAAACATACTTGGAGTAATGTGACATAGTGTAGTATTAGATAACTCTATATTTATCAAGTTTGACAACTTTTCAAGTTCATTTCCTATGAAAATTGTTAGTTTATTGACAGATAGATCTAAATTTTCCAAGTTAAACATTTCACCAATACATCCAATGCGATCTATCATATTATTACGCAAAACTAAATTGGTCATTTGATAAATTCTTGCATCACAAGTTATATTTCTAATTCTGTTATTTCGTGCCTCTAAATTTTTTATATCTGAGGAAATATGTATATTTTCAAGTGTATTATGATTCATTTTCAATTTATTAACTTTCAAACCACTGCTGTCGAAATTTGAAAGTTTATTACGATCCAAATTTAACGAACATAAATTTTGGATTTTAGAAAATTCATTTCCACTCAATTTTTTGATTAAATTATGTGATAAATCCAAATCTTTTAAATTCACATTATTTGTGAATTGCTCACTACTGATGACATTCAATTGATTGTCATTTAACAGTAACATTTCTAATTTATTAAGCATGTTGAAAGTTTCACTTGGAGTAACTTCAAGTAGATTATGTGACAAATCTAATGATTTCAATTGATCCAAACCATAAAATGACTGCTCTTCAACTAATTTAATTTTATTGTAAGACAAATCTAATGTTTCTAACTTTGGAACCTCGACAAATACCATATTTGGGATCGATGAAATGTTATTATGTGGTAAATTAATGGTTTTTAATTTTTTTCCATTTTCAAAATTATAAAGTTGTATTCGTTGGATCTTGTCACCAGGTGCATTAAACGTAGATGCATTCATGTAGATTTTGAACAAATCTTTCGGTATTTCTTCAATATTTGAATTTAAAATATTAACAACATAAACACTGGGCGGTAATAAAAAGTGACTACATAACGTCTCAGATGAGTGTTTATAATTCCATAAAGTGTCTTTTTTTCCTTTTATATTAGTATAAGTACACATTGTTGACGGTGGAAAAAAGGTTTCCTCATCACAATGAAGATTAACATTATTAATTTGAAGTACTTTTTGAGCTGATGATTGAAGAAAAAAATTGCAACATAGGATGCAAAACCTAAAAAGTAAAATTATTTTGAATTTTTTTTTGTTTGAATATCGTGTTTATTTTTTTAAAATTCTAAAAAAAAAACATACCAAAATAAAAAATTTATAATTTTCATTTTTCACAACAATTTTAAATCATTTGAATTTAATTCTCTTCTTTTTTTAAGAACTGTCCAATTCGAAAAACAATTGTGAACTAAATTATCCCAGACATATGCCGCACAATTTAAGGCCAATTGCGTTCTGAACTTCAATGCCAAAATTTTTATAAACATATCCGGATGTTGATATATCGCAGATTTAACACACTTAAACATTATTTCTCAGAATCAAACATAATTTTTTAATGATATCAAAATTCTACTTGGCAAAATTTTTGTTTTACATACGTTTTGGGGATTTTTATACAATACATATATTTTAATCATAATTTAAACAAAACCACACTAGATGTTCTTAAACAAAATTTTGTGATAAGAAAGTAGGCTATCAAGAACAATTTTTAATTTTATGTTTTGCTGCCCTTCTGAAAGTCACGGACGCTTGAAAAGAAATATGCCGATAAAATCATAATTTCAAAAAAATAAATATTTATTATCCGGATGAAACTGAAACGAAATGGAAGTTTAAAATGTTTTGACTTTTTTTCAAATAAAATATATGGTACTTGTGTCTTTTGATTTTGGGAATGTTAATAGTCATTTTGTCAATAAATATATCAATTTAACTCATCTGAACATTGACTTCAGTTTTAGTTGATTGGCTAATTGAAGGTCCCAATAATCATGAGCTCATGATGAGTTAAGAATATTTTTTCAAGAATATTTTAATTGTAAAACTGCTTTAACTCATAGCAAAAGTAGTAGCAAAGTGACAGTAGGTACATTTCTTATTTAGAACTTCTTTTTGGACAAAATTTTGATGAACAAGAAAATTTTGAATTGCATATTAAAAAAATATATTCATAAATAAAATCAAAAAGATAACTGATGCCTTTTATAAATTAAAAAATCATTATACTCGTTATAAATTTTATTGATTAATAAAAATATTTTAAACAATTTACATCTTTGTTCACCCTCTAAATTAAAATTTATTTGCTTTCCTGAAACATAAAGCGACTATGTAAATGAGCTGCATCAGCTGTATTTTGATTATTTATCAATTTTTGAACCATTGCCTTCAGTTCAGTCTCTATTTGAGCACTCTTTTGGTCCATTAATATAGTTACCTCTCTTTTTGTTGATTCACGTAAAGCAATAATTTCTTGCTCCAATTGTTTTACTTTTGCACGTATTTCTACTATATCTTCACAACAAGTTGGTATGTTACCAGAATTTGAAGGAGATAAACAGCATGAATCTATAGTATTTTGAGGATGACCAGAATTTGTTTTATCATTTGAAGTCAAGTAATCACCTGGAGGAACATCAGGACCAGGAGAATTATATGAAGGAAATCTTTCTTGTCCCTGAGAATTAGTTCCATGATTATGACCATTCCAGTCTGGCTTCTTGATATTTGAGTAAGTTTCACTAAATGCATGTGATCCTGAGCTTGCCTGTCCAGTATAAGTATTTGTAGCAGGTGGAGCAGTAGCCGGAATACCTGATGAAATACCATAATTAGGGTGATATGGTTGCTGAGCATCAATAGGATATGGCTTAACCTGTGAATGAGATTGTAGATTATTTTGGTCAATTAATTCCACATCTGGAGGCATTTGTTGACCTAATCCTTCAATGCAACCAATTCCTTCGACATGAGACCCATTAACAACAGGATCCATTACATACCTCTTAATGTTCTGTTTTTGTAATTCTACTACCAAATTCCGCAAATAGTCACAATCCCAATTATTGCCAGCTATTGCGATTTCTTTCAATGCAGGCAAACTTGAAATTGCCTGAGTATTCAATTTACTTAATCCACAAAATTCTAGATTAAGAGTTTCAAGGTGCTGTAATGGTGAAAGTTGTTGCAAATCAAAGTTTTCCAGTTGATTTCCAGATAAATCTAAAACTTCAAGATTAGGAAAATACGTGAATATTATTACTTCAATCGATGTAATTTGGCACTTATGAAGTCTTAAAGTTTTAAGTTTCCTTAATTGTTCGAAGACTTGAGGATTCAAATACTGGATATCATTGTAAGATAAATCTAAAATTTCTAAATTTTTCAATTTTCCCAAATTCGATATATCTTTCAATGAATTATTTTTCAACACCAATTCTGTTATAACCGTCTCTTCTGTGATTATAATTTTGTTTATTTTGTTGTTTTCAAGTTTTAATTGTTGGATATTTTTTGGAATACGTAATTCGTTGATTTCATTGCCAGTCAAGTACATCTTCTTTACGTTTGGAATTTCTTCAGTAAACGTCTGAATGTAATTGTACTCAATTATTAAAGTAACTTCTTCAATCACATATTTAAAAATTTGTTTTGGAATAGATTTCAACTTATTTTTCGATAAGTTAACCTCCCGTAATTGACGATTATTCTCAAAGATATTTTCATCAAGGTTCTCAATTTGATTTCTATCAAGTTCAATGTAACTTATTTCTATAAGATAGAAAAATACTTTGGGATTTAATTGAGTAATTTTATTTCCACCTAAGTGCAATTCTTTCAATTGACCTAATCCCTCAAACGCATTTTCGTCAATATAAGTTATTTCGTTGTTGGCCAGATTTATTTCTGTTACAGACATACATTCAATAAAGATTTGTGGTCTTAACTCACGGATTTGGTTGTTACTTAAGTCGATTATAAGTAGATAAATGGCACCAGCAAATGTATATTCATATATCTCCACAATATAACACTCTGAGACAGTAAAGTATTTGACATGAGTAAAAGTCCTAAAAATTCCCTTTGGTATTTCTTCAATTTGTGATTTATAAAATGTGATATATTCAATTTGAGTGATTTCAATGTTAACAATTTCGTACCTGTAGTGTTCACGCAATCCACCTTGGACATTTTCAAATTTACATAATTTATTCGATAATTGTTCCGGATTACATTTTAAAAGTTTTGCATTAGATGTATCCATACATTGAATGTAATCGACATTTGGCCCTTGAGGAGCTGGCTCAGCAATAGGAATATGAATATGGTATTTTTTAATTTCCCCAATAAGGTGTTTGAGATAGTTACAATCAAAATTATTGTCTGCAAGTCCAATTTCACTAAAATTGTTAAATTTATGTTTAATCGCGTTAAAATTGAACTCTTCCAAATCATTGCCGTCGAGATAAAGCCCTTGAATTGACGGCATATGCGCTATAATTGAAGTGTCGAAGTATCCAAGATGGTTTCCACTGATGTCAAGCAACTTTAATTTTTTCAAATTGGCAAATATATTTTTTGGAAGTCTCTTCAATCCACAATAACTTAAAGTAAGTGATTCTAAATTGATCATTTTACTAAACATTTGCTCAGTGATAGTTTGACCGATTGAATTGATGGATAAATCTAATTCTTTTAAAGTTGACAGATTAACAATTGATGAAACATCAGTCAAACTATTATTTTGTACTACTAATTTTTTCATTTGCACTCCAGGTTTGAATTTTAATTCTCTCAAATAATTACCTGTCAAATCAAGACTTTCAACATTATTGAAAATATAAACAATTTCCAAAATGTTGTTCTTCAAATAAAGGGTTTTCACTTCAAAAAACTCCAATTTAAACTCCTGTATCTTGTTATTAGCCAGATTTAAGATGGTAAAGTTGCTTAATTGTTCGAAACACTTATCATTCACGTTTTGAATTTCATTATTTGACAAATCTATGTGTGATAACTTTTTATTTTGTGAGAGTTGTAGATCATTTATTTCTTTCAAATAATTATCATTTAACATTATGACCTCAATGTTAACGATTGAACTGAAAACAGATGAATACAAAATTTTAACTTTATTCCATTGTAGATCGAGTGTTTTTAAGCGATTCAAGCCAAAAAATGCGAATTCACCGATGTTTTCAATTTGATTTGACGATAAATCCAAATATATTAAGTTGGAACACTCACTGAAAATCTTATCATCAATCGTCGTTATATTGTTGTATGCAAGTTCCAATCGTTCCAAATATTTTGCACCTCTAAATGTATATTTCCAAATTCCTATTATACCTCCTTGTCTAGCAATCACACTTTTTACATTTACGAAATAGTTGAAAAGTCCTTTGGGTATCTCAGGAAAATGGCAGTTGGCAAAAATTACCCGTTGAATGAGTGCTGGTTTAATTTTATATGTCCATCGGGTATCTTGGGCCGGTTCATAATGCCATATTGTGTTTTGATCACCTTTGACATCAGAAAATGTGCATGTTGATGTCTTTGGATTAGACTCGTTTTCATCACATTGTAAGTGATATTCATAATGCACAGGTGAGTCACTGAAAAATCCTGATACACTGGATTTATGCAGAAGGCAAATAACACTTAAAGTAAGTGAAAAAAAATTAATAAATTTCATTTAAACAAATTTTTTTTTATTTTTGACCAACACAAATAAGTCTTCTCCGTTGCAAGACAAAAATAAGACTGAACCTTTTGAGTTATAAAATTAATTTAATATAAATCATTAAAAACTTATTATCGCACAATCCTCAACGACGGAAATCTTGGTTTGTTTTTTGTTAAATGAAATAAATTATAAAAAAAATAAAAGCTCTTTATCAAATATAATATAAATATGAAAAAATTATATAACATAATAATTATTGCGATAGCAGTTTGCAATCTGTCATACATTTCTTCATTTACAGAATCATTAATAAACTTTTCAAGATAGCACGTAATCGACATTGAATTAAAATACAATGTCAGCATAACAATAAATTCTTCTATTTTTTTTTTAATTTAAAGCAATGAATAAAAGATTACAAAATTCTATGAACATAGTAATATCAATATGTCTGTATATATTTTACCATTTTCGCTTTTCATAATTTTTTTCATTTAAATGTAAAGAACAAAGTATGAATCTTAATTATAATATAATATTATTTATTTTAGAATTATAAAACATTTGGAATCAAGGAAATTTGGGAAATATTAGAAATTAGAAAAAGCAAGAATTCTCTTCATCTCTACAAATAATTAGTTAAGGATAGAAAGAAGCTATGAAGTGTCTATTTTTCTGTATTTGAGCATATTTTTACTGTATGCACTAAAATTTAAATTCTATTTCTTTAAAATTTATAAATTGCTTTAATTTACATCTATTAAAATTTCTACTATCGCTTTTTTGTTATTAATATGGCATTTATCAGGTCTAAAACATGACCCGGTTTTTAATCAAAATTTTGAAAATAATTTTTTAAGAATAAACGATTTAGTTTTCTTCAAACAGTCGTGAAATCAACATTAAATCTTTCATTTTGTCACAGTATATTTAATTATTATCATGAATTTGAAACATTTCCTACCAAGTTTGGTATGGTTTTTGTTTGTATCAATAAATTTCAGTGATGCAGCTTTAAGAAATATCTTGTGCAAGGAAGATGAAAATTGTGTTACGTCACTCTGTTGTTTCTTTGAAGAGGTTTATACAGTAACAGGAACAGCATTCAACTTTCAAGCTACTATTCATCCTTCTTACATCCGGAAAATTAGATTTGTTAATTCTAATCTACCAGAAATTCCTCCAGGCATATTCACGTATTTTACATCTGTAGCTGAATTAGATTTAAGAAATATTGGCTTAGCAAAAACAAATGACTATTCTTTTAATGGTGCAAGACGACTCATAACTGTATATTTGAGTCATAATCAAATTAAAAAATTACCAAGTATGATGTTTTATGGTGCTTTTGGTTTAGGTTACTTGGATTTGAGCTACAATAAAATTGAGGAAATTGATGAACTAGCCTTTTATGGATTAAAAAAATTGAATACTTTAGATTTGTCATACAACCAAATCAAGAGTTTACCAGTAAAAATATTCAATACAGTAGAAGCACTTTACTCACTTAATCTAGCACATAATTTTTTGGACGATATGCATGAAGAAATTTTTATTGATAACCTATTTTTAACAAAAGTCGACTTTAGAAATAATTCTTTAGTTGAACTTGATAAGAAACTTTTTCGGTACAACAAAAATATTAGAATACTCTGTGTTGCAGAGAATCAATTGGACAATGTTGAGTTTTTGGAAGGAATTGATGTTAATCGAATTGAAGAACTTGATTTTTCAAAAAATCTTTTACATCATTTGAACTTTAGTACAATTGGTTCAATGCGAAATTTAAGAAAGCTTAATATTTCTTATACTGGAACCGAAGCTATCGAACCAACTGAAATGGGTCGTCTTAAAAATTTATTTTCACTCGATTTATCTGGAAATGACCTTAAACGATTTGCATTGAATTCCTCCACGGTTTTAGATAATTTGACAAGATTTTACTGTAATTTATGTGGATTGAATGTTGTCGATCATCAAAAGGTCAAAGTTACATTTCCAAACTTAAAATACGTTGCTTTAGCTGGTAATAAATGGAATTGTAATTACTTAACACAACTTAAGAGCAATTTGAAAGCTGTAGGAGTTGTAGAAATTGATACTGGAACTGATTGTGCTTTGGGAGCTCCTGCTCAATTAGTGATCAAGACTGAAAATGATAAATGTTTGGATGAAGTTGCATTGGCTCGGATTAAAGTAAAAGATTCTTTTAAAGAAAAATTGGAAGAGATTAAAAATAAAATGAAAGAACAAATAAGGAGCTTAATTACACGAAAGACAACCGAAATGGCTGATGAAATGATTAATAATAATAATTACTTATTAAATACTTTATGGGAATAATTAAAAATACAAAGTTAATATTTTTTTGAAGTTCTCTGCTAATTTTTATGTAAACAATATAATTTGAAAACAATAAAAAAAAAAATTAAAGAAACTTATGTAGTTCAATTTTTTTTTATTTTGATAAGACCTCTAATATATTATATTGAAAGGCAAATTTTAAGCGGATGCTTGACAAACCGCAAATAAATTCATGATATCGATAGTTTTATCTTGAAATAACTTAAAACAATATGTAGAAAATCAGTTTAGATCCGTATTTAGTGCCAGTAACAGCTAAAAAAAATAACTAAACTTGAAAAATAATATTGAGCATTTAGAACATGGCAGTTTTAAAATTTTCCAAATTATTTTTACTTTTCTATTCCATCAAATATTTCGTTGATGCAGCAAACATTTGTTGCAAAGAAGATCAAAACTATTGTGATAGTTCTTATTCATATTATCAAGGAAGTTCATGCACAATTTCAGGCATAAGCGATAATACTTCATCACTCAAAATTAAACAATACAGCAACACTAGACTTACTAATATTACATTCATTGACTCTAAACTAGATGATTTTCCATCAAATATCTTTTCGTATCATTCCAATATTTATTTTTTAAATTGCGTGAATTGTGGATTGGCAGACCTAAGTAAACACAGTTTGAATGGCTTGAATCAACTAAAAAATTTTGATATCTCATTTGGGTCATTCACGAAAATTCAAAAGAATATGTTTGTTAACACACCTAAACTTTCATTGTTAAATGCTTCTCACGGAGCTTTATCAGAAATAGATGACAACGCATTCTCTAACCTAGGCAATTTGTTAACTTTAGATTTATCAAACAACAAAATCAAAAAATTATCAAAAGAAATGTTCAGTCCATTATCTAGTCTGGCAACATTAAAACTGCAATATAATGAAATTGAAATTCTGGATGCAGATCTTTTTTCCAATAACATAAAATTAACTTTCTTATCATTGGCCCACAATAAAATTTCAATAATCGATGAAACAATATTTGATCCGAACGCAAAATTAACATTTTTTTCATTATCATTTAATGAATTGACTTCTTTGAACACAACAACATTGCACGCTGATTATGTTTTTGCAGCTAACAATAATATAAGTCGAGTGTTTATTGGTGATAAAACGACTTATCTGAATTTGAACCAAAATAAAATTGATGAAATTGTATGTGAAAGTAATGAAGTTGAATTATCAAATTTGATTGTCACAAGAAACAATTTGAAAGAATTGGGCTGTGTTACGACAATGAAAAATCTGCTTAATCTCGATTTGAGTTTTAATGAAATCGGAAAATTAAATTATAACTCATTTGCATCGATGACTTTACTAGAAACATTGATTTTAAAATCATCTAAAATAAGTAATTTGATGTTTGGAGTATTTTCTCATCAGCAAAACCTCAAATATCTGGATATTTCATACAACTTTTTGGGAAACATTCCATTAAATTTATTTCTAGCTTCAACTAATCTTAAAACATTGATAATAGATGGCAATAACGTAACAGAATTTGCATACACTGATCTTAAATCAGCATATAAATCATTAGAGACATTTGGAATAGGAGACAACAATTTTAATTGTTCCTTTTTAGCAGAAGCTATAAAATATTTGAATGGTCAGAATGTGAAAACAATTGTTGCATCTGGTGAAAAAGTAACAGATACGCACAACATTAATGGAATTGGTTGCAAAGAAAAATCGACACTTCCAGATTGGTTTAAGCCAAGGAACAAATCTAATATACAGAATGAAACCCATCAAAATTTGAATATTGATCTCCAAATTGACTCTATAATGAATCAAGTACAAGCATTAATCGATACCAAAGATGAGTTAAAATCAAATTTTGGAAAACTTTCTGAAGAAAATCGGGTTCTCAATAATCGCATAAACGAAGTCAACAATATGTTATTGGAAACAAAATCAGAAATACTTAAAATTGAATTAGCACAGACAAACAACATGACAAATTCATCAAACACTATGATATGGAATTTGATTAACCAACTCAATAATATCACTCTGGAGAAACAAATTTTGAATAGTCGTGCTCAGTCACAGGAGATCGATCAAATAAAATTTAATATGGAAAAAATATCATTTAAATTGAATGAACTTTCATCAAAATTATCAACATACGCTAAAAGTGGCAATTCTTTTGCGTATTCAGATCCTTCAAAAGATTTTGGTTTAATTAAGAATATAAATATTGTTTTAGTAACATTAGTTATAATGTTTTGTATTTTTAAAGGATATCATTTTGTTAAAAGAGACTTTCCACGAGTACGCCGGTATAACACACAAAATACAATACATACATCTTTAGAAATGGATAATAATAGTAGAAATTAACGAACAAACAAAACATTTATGAGATATTCTGTTTTGTATTTTGATAAAATTTTTTTAAAATGAAATATAAATATATGTTTCTCTTTGACTTATGAATTATTATCATTAATTAGAACTACTTCTGTTTAGCCTTTTTTAGAGCAATTCTCCTAGAAGTTCTATTTCACATAGTATACTGCCTGTATTAAACCTTTACATATATGCGGTCATCCAAAGCAGACGCATCTTTTTCAAAGCAAAAAAAGTCTGCATATAAAGTTTGTAAATATTTCTTACTCATTTATTTACTATTGACAACTCTTTATCTGGTTAGTTGAATAAGTCCATGTTTAAACTATAATTTACAATACACACTAAAAAATAACGAACTTTTACATTTTATATTTTTTGAATTAATTCGAATAAGAAATTCCGTTTACGATTAACAAATCGATCGACTTTTGATAGTCATATGAATTGTCATATAACAGTGAAAATCAGACAAGATAGAAGTGTTTTTATTCAAACAGGATTAAATTTTCTGATAAGGAAAAACCAAAAAATAAAAAAATGTAAGTAAAAACAATAATTATTCTTATAATTATTGAAGTAGTTAATTAAGAGTGATGAAAATTTTTTGAATTTTGTGAAATCAAAATACACAAGTATGCTTTCACGTTTTGGTAACAAGTCTACTAAAGTATGCTTTTTTTCTTCTGATTAGATTAGAGTTGAAATATCATGAATTAAAATACTTCAATGAATTACATCATTTAACAGCATCTTATGGTTTGATTAAAAAAAAACAGCAAGTTCTTATCACTCATTCATAAGAATGATTACATAATTAAAGACATGAAGTTTATTTTTTCATTCATTATGCAATATAATTAGGCAAAAATAAAATGTTGGTACAATGTATTATTTGTGTAGCGTATGAGAAAAAAGGGCGAGTGCCCTTGATATAAAAATGTACAATGTGTGACAAGATTTTTCTTATATGATTTTACAACACAGAAAATTTTTCACATATGAAAATAAAATTGATGGGATAAATGGCAAAATAAATACAGTTTTTGATAGTATTTATTTTGGATTAGATTTTGATTTTAGTATTTTATTGAAATCATTACCGTTCATAAGTTAAATTTTATGTCAATATAATTATAAACGTATTTTTTTTTGGCACAACACCCTATATAATACTCAACATCTTACCTTGTCAATTGAAGCCTTGACTCAAGTGTTTTATAAACAATAATATTATTTCTACCTATTTAGACAGAAAAATTACGATAAAAACTAACGTTATACTCATAAAAATGATAATTTAGAACGTATTTAATCAATTTTCAATTCAAATTCTCATAGTAAGTCTTATAAATTAAAAAAACCATTGAAGTAAAGTGTCATTTTTCTTTAAGTCATTCCTTATTAATTGCGAATACAAACGAAAGTTAATTTTTGCTGTGATAATTAATATTGCAAAACTTCCTATTAAATTTGTCAAATCATGTTACGTTTATCGTAAGTTTTGTAGTAATCAACACAAATACTTATGAATTCCACTATTTTATCAATACATTTAAACGTGAATAAAAAAACTCGTTCCTCAATCACACATTCATCTTTTTTTATTATTAACTATACTGAGCATATTTAAAGCAGATATCTCTGTCATGTTACTGATTTAGTTTTGAAACTACTTTTGATTGATCAAGGTGATTTTTTTCAATTGTTGATTCATTGTCTTAGTGATTTAGTAAAACCATAAAGAAAGCTAAAAATCTCAAACTGTAAGTAAAATTATTTCTTCATTTTATCAGCTTCAAAATTTTCATCGAAATATCTCATTAAATTTTTGCAAAAAAAGTAATAAGAAAATGAAAGTGTTATAACCGGAATAGTTTAAGTGAAACCAAATGAAGAAAGATTAATTAATACCAGTTTAAAGCCTTTTTACATCAAATTATTGCGTCAAGATCGTTAGACGTTTTTCTAGATCCATTTATTACAAATAAAGAACGTCTTATATAACATGAACTTTCTGGTACGTGACTTTGTTAGTACATTGGCAAAAAATTTAGATTTATTCGTTTTTTCATCGTGAAATGAATAATTTGAATTAATTGAATTGAATTGTAAAAATTTGAATTTAAAATTTGTAGACTTCTGTCGTCATTACGGCTAATTTGTTATTTTATCATAGAATAAAAATGTTATCATTGTAAATTTTTATTAGATTTTGAGTGTAATTTTCTAGTTCCCTTATGAGCCGAGATGAAAAACTATTGAAATTTCAAGCGTAACTGGTAAATAACATCTTTCTATATGTATAAAAACTTGATACAAACCTTAATAAACAGTTACTTTTCTACTCTCAAGTTGATACTTCTTTAAAGTCCACGTGTCATATTGAATTTTGGATCAACCTAATGATATAAATTTCGAAATTGACATAATGTAATTAAAAATAATATAAGATAGTCACGCAAATTTATTTAATTAAGATGCAATATAATATTGTAAGCGAACTACAACAGAATGTACTGGAATTTTCTATACCATATACACAAGTATCAATTAATCATTAAAATAATGAAAAAAAAAGGCAATTAAATTTACTTTATCTACTTTTTTTTTGATATGTGATAACCCTTGACCTCCGTCTGCCCTAAAATGATAGGATATCAATATTGAGTTCATAAACGTCGATGGCCTTCCTTTTATTAAACACACTTTGTAATTTATGACTTAACACTTATGAATGCAAATGAATTGCCAGAGTATTACTATTCTTAGAATTTTGATAGCATTTGATCCACCGTGGCACCTATCAATATTATGACTAAATATTTGATCAAACATCATTCATTTTCATTATATTGGTAGTAAGTTATTTCGTTTTTTCACCTTAAAATAAAAACATGAACATTTTTAAAGATCATTCAACGTCGCAAGATTGTCGAAGTAAGACAAGTCTCTTTAAAAATACATTCGTGGTTTAATTATAATTGCAAATAAATATTTTTTTACATACCAACACTTAGTTGAGTTATTATTTTTATATATTTTTTTTACTGAAATTCCAAGTTGTAGTTACAAGTATAACAAAACGGTTGAAAAACAACTTTTCAAAGTGCATTTCGCGTTCACTTATGTCACACGTAAAAGCACTGTTTGTTAAATTGTATTTAAATTATTTATATAAATTATTATTTTGATGTAAAAAAACAATAATTTGATATTAAATTTTATTGAGCCAAAAACTTAAATTGAATTTTCAAAAGCAAAAAAAAATTAAAAAAAACTCTTTAGTTAAAATCTTCCCGTTGAAAGTGAATTTTTCTTAAATAAGTTTTTGAGTAAAGAAACTTTTTTTGCAAATAGTATTTTAACATAAAAGTATCTTCGTTGAAAGTTTAAACAATTTATGGGTGTTTAATAAATAAATTATAACAAAAGTAAATAAAATATCATTCAAATTGATATCAAGCAAAATGTTTAAGGTGAGCTTGTTTTCATACGTAAGTTTATTATGTGAAATTTTAATGGTGTCAACATGAGGTTATTAAGAGTGAAATAAATACTTCACAAGCTATACTCAAATGAATATTAATTGAATTAGGTTTCTTTTGGAAATAATTTATAAAATCAGTATAGCAGTTATTAATCTAACGTTTAAAATAATTCAAAAATTAAGATAGATAGATATATTCTAACATAATTTATTTTTTTTACAGATACTTGCAAATTTACCGTCTTCTCATATTGTAAAACGTACATTGGTAAGCAGCATTAAGAAGATGCCTTGCCCATTTTTGACTCGTCTTAACGCCAATTTTGTGCGAAATTACGCTCCTGCTTTGTTGAAAACTTACGGACACCAATGTCCTGTTGTTTCTCGTGCTGTTTCAACTCTTCAAGGTAGTGGATCAGCTCCAGAAGGTGGAAATAATATGGAAAAAGGTGAAAAACGTAACTTGAGTTCCATGCCCCAAAGTGACGCTAAAGTCCATCAAGCTCAAGGCAATGACAAAAAATGTCCGTTCTTAGCTGGAGCAGCAAAGCCATTGATTAAAGAAGTAAATGAGGAATTACAAGACATTCCAAGTAATCGGGCATTTCCTTATGAGGATTTCTTTCATGAACAAATCTTGAAGAAGAAAAAGGATCATTCTTATCGCATTTTTAAGAAAGTTAATCGTTTAGCTGGACAAGGCCAATTCCCTGGTGCTCTTGAGTATAGTTATGGTGAAAAGCCAATAACTGTATGGTGCTCTAATGATTACCTTGGCATGTCATCTCATCCTAAGGTTAAAAATGCTGTTCGTACAGCTTTAGAAGAACATGGAAGTGGAGCAGGAGGTACTAGAAATATTTCTGGCAATTCCTTGTATCATGAACGTTTAGAAAAACGACTTGCTGATTTACATCAAAAAGAGGGAGCATTACTTTTTACCTCTTGTTTTGTTGCAAATGACTCAACATTATTTACCTTAGCAAAGTCAATTCCTGGTTGCCAGATTTTCTCTGATGCTGGAAATCATGCATCAATGATTATGGGAATTCGAAATTCTCAAGTGCCAAAGCACATTTTTCGACACAATGACGTTGCTCATTTAAAGGAACTGCTCTCTAAGGTAGATAAATCAGTTCCTAAAATCGTGGCATTCGAAACTGTTCATTCGATGACTGGTGCTGTTTGTCCATTGAATGAATTGTGTGATGTTGCTCATGAATATGGTGCTATTACTTTCGTCGATGAAGTGCATGCTGTTGGTCTGTATGGAGAACATGGTGCTGGTATTGGTGAACGTGATGGTCTTTTGCATAAAATGGATATAATTTCTGGAACCTTAGGAAAAGCTTTCGGTAACATAGGAGGTTATATTGCTTCAACTGCGAATCTTATTGATATGGTGAGATCATATGCAGCTGGTTTTATATTTACAACATCATTACCACCAACTGTCTTAGCTGGTGCTTATGAAGCTGTTGACATCCTTGCATCTGAGGAGGGCCGTGAATTACGTGCAAAACATCAATCTAATGTTCGTTACTTACGTGAAAGACTTTTTGCTGAAGGTTTTCCTGTTGAACATACACCAAGTCATATCATTCCTGTTAAAATTGGAGATCCCTTACTTTGTTCTCAAGTGTCTGATTTGATGTTGCGTGATTATGGACATTACGTGCAGGCAATCAATTACCCAACTGTTCCAAAAGGTGAAGAGAAATTGCGTATGGCACCAACTCCTTATCACACTCCGGAAATGATTGATCGTATGATTGCTGATATGAAAAAAGTTTGGAAAACATTAGGAATGACACTTACTGGTCCCAAGTGTAATAAGGTAATTTATAATTAAATTTTTCATAGCTCAAATAATTATCTTTTTAAATTTTAATTAAAGGAATGTGAATTTTGTCGCAAGCCACTGTTGTTTGACCAATTAGAAGCTCGTACTCGCTCTAACAATTCTAAATGTGGTCCAATGGAGCCTCTTTGTCAAATTCCTAACTGCCCACAGTTAGTAGCAGCAAATTAAACACTATGTATTAGCCCAACATCCGCTACAAATCAAATTAAAAAAATCTAGGTGTCAATAAATGTCTACTATCACAAAATTAACTGGTATTTTAAAAACGAATAGTTTTCAACGAAATATACTAATCATAAATCATTTTTGATGCGTTAGAAACGCTTTTATAAAATTATAACAAATAAACAATTCATGAATTAAATCTAAATGTGATCTAAAACTTTTACTTACGGTAAAATATTAGTATATCTAATTTTAATGCGTAATAGGTGAAACTGTTTAAAAATTAAAAATAATCAAAATCTTTATGAATGTTAGAAGATGTTGGATGCAGAAATAAAATATTAAATGACAATTATCAAAAATAATATTTAATTAATTGTCAATCATTTTTAAATAATGAACAGAAAATAAAAAAAATGATCTGTTTAAAGGTATTAATGGGAAAATCGATTGTTTGACTTAAAACTATTTCATTTTAAAATTTGAAGGCTTCATTTTGACTTTTTAGTATTACTTCAAAATTAAATACTTAGACTTTTATTTTTTTTATTTGAATAATTTATTGTAAAATCCTATGTAAATGGAAATAAGCGAAAGGTAAACCGTCAAATTTGAAAATATTAGAAACTATGGAAACTGACAAACAGAAGCATTTTATCTTCATAGTTTTTGAAAAAAATAATAATTTTCTCAAGCAATATTTGTTTAAAAAAATTGACCTTAGAGAAGGTGAATTATCATTTTCAATAAATTTTGTAAGTTTATAATATTCGCTTATTGTTCAACTTATTAAACTTAAATTAAAACACAAATAAAAACTTTTTTAAATGAGAAAAAGGTTAAAGCAAATTAAGACTCTTGAAAAAATCACCAAGAAGGCAATTTCTTTTATTTAGCACAATACTATATAACAATAAATTATAGAAAAGAATTGTATATACGTGAAATGTAGTTATGTGTTAAACATAAATATTGAAAAAGTTTAAATATAAAAGTTTTGTTCAAATTTCCTGTAAGATCGATCAAACAAAAGTATACAGAACAAAAAACAAAACAGCGAAATATTTTGTTCAATTTTTGGTCTTTTATAATATTATAATCCTTAAATTTTACTTTCAAATCAGTTAATTCATTATCGGCAACAGGATTTTGTTTTGTTTTTTGAAATTTTAAAATCAAAAGTTTTGATTAACAAGTTCTTTCACTCTAAATTTTCACATTAAGTTTTTTTGGTTTTGTTGTCAAACGGAAACAAGAATGTAATTGAGAATTAAGTTTATAACAAAACCATTAACGGTCACTTTTAAAAATTTTGAAGATAGAGGAAAATGTTCTTGAATGACATGTTCTCTGGACAGCAGTGAATTCGTTTTGCTTGAATGAAAATTTTATTCGTACAAACATTTTTCCAAAGTATCATAAAAATATTACTGGAATATGTACCCATTAAATTTCATTGTAATAATAGGGTTATTACTATGAATAAAAACTAAATTTAGAAAGCAAATGATGCATAATTGAGACGATCATACACGTGACCCTAAGAAAATCAGAAGGCGGATAGATTTAAACCAAAAACTTTTCCCTACAGGTTTTCAAAGGCTCAGAAAAACCTGATAATTAAAAAAAAAAGAAACAAATCACTTTTTACCAAAATATTTCAAGATTATTCATCAGATTTGAAAAAATTATTTATTTTTCTTATGTAAAATATTTTTTTTAAACATTACATTTTTTTTTTACAACACAATTTTCTCATAGGAATTATCCACCATTATTTTTGCATTTTTTAAAATCATCACTTAATTTTTGTATTAATTGATTGAATTTTAATTTTTATTTATTTTCTATGATTAAAAAAACTTAAAAAAAACAACGAAAATATCTTACTTACAACCTTAAGTTATCAAAGGAAAAATCAAACTAATTCAATATCTTTTTTTTATGAAATTCATGTAACTTTTTTTCCAAATTTCAATATATTCACATATAAAATAACACATACAATAACCCTTTGTGTTTTATTACCATGTTCTACATAAAGGAAATTGGTGTAAACCATTTAATAATATAAAATGAAAATATATTTGGATTGTTTTTTTTAACCGTTTATCTTAACTTAAGTTACATTATTGATGTTACTTTTGAACACGAAAAACTTTGTTTAGCAACAACAACCAAAAAACCCCATTGTAAAAATGTTTAGATTTGAATAGTTTAGGCAACCATATATGAGGTATTTTGATTGTAAATAACACGCATTATTATTATTTTAGTTTGAAATATGCTATTGAAAGTTTTTTTTTTGGAAACTTTTTTGTAAATTGTACCATGAATAAAACATAAGTGAACATTATACTTTTTGAAGGGAACATGAAAATTGACAATAAAAAAGTTAATGTGATTAGTGAGGATGTCTAACATGATATAAAATGAGAATCATTTAAACCTATAACTGCAATCATTAGGTATTTGATACCATGTTATCAGAAAAAAATGAAAGTTTCATCAAAGAACGAATAAATAACTTCGAATTCTGAACTTCAGTCCCAATGTCTTAAAAATTTTGTAATTCCTTTTTTTATTACTTTTGATGTTTCATGACCTTACGCTGTCTGACAAACTTGAATCATGGACTCAAAATATGTGGAACCTTTACTTAAAGGATAACAATACCCTGATAAACATTGCAATTCATTATTTGGTCCAATATCAATAGATCAAAGAACCATCCAACTATATAATTGAGAATCAAGTCTTTTATTAATCTTCTACTGCTAGTTGTTACACGAGATATGATCAAATTTTTGAAGCTTCTTTCAAAGTTTCTTATGTCTTTTTCGAAAATCATTCTTAAAAAAGTAGTTTATTTTTTAACTGTAGATCGGTTTCACCCTAAAAGTTTATATGTTTTGTATTCGCCTTATGAAATGCATTTTTATTACGATTTTTTTATTCTTTTATTTTATTTCAACATTTAATAAATATTGAAAACAACAACAAAACTTTAGGTAAATTTTTTGTAATATCATTATTGACTTGTTGTAACAAAGTAAGCGCATATCATTATGAGTAATTCACGTTGGTCTACTATCGCTTCAACACTCACAAATATTGAATCAGGGGCACGCGCAAAAGATGGACAAGCAACAAAGGGTAGTGCAGTTATGCTTAAAAGTGTTTCAATACTTATGGCAACTGCAAGACGAGCAAGTGGTAAAAGTAAGAGCAACGATGGATCGCCGATGGACGGACGTCTACCGGCTAGAAAAAAGGTCCATAGAAAATTATCAAAATTGGGTAAATTTATATTTTTTAAATGTTGGTTTTAAATTTTATTTTTATTTTTTTCCATGTTTTATA
The DNA here is from genome assembly GCA_900002565.1 of Culicoides sonorensis. Classification (NCBI taxonomy): domain Eukaryota; kingdom Metazoa; phylum Arthropoda; class Insecta; order Diptera; family Ceratopogonidae; genus Culicoides; species Culicoides sonorensis. The sequence continues at coordinate 33,618 of LN483368.1, forward strand.
AAAATTCAAAGATGAACAACAAGGAAAATTACATCCAAAGGTAATGGAGGCTTACAAGAAGAAAACACATTTTTCAAAGTGAGTATTGGAATTATAAACATGACATTTTTTTATACTGAAAGAAATTTGCTTTTAACATTGTTTTTCGTTACTTTGATAATATTTCCGCTATTTTATTACTCATTTATTTTTTTTTTGTTTTTGAATAAGAAAAACAAAACATTTATATTTGACTTGACACTATTTTATCATTTATTACAATATTACAATACTTCACGTTATCATAAAAAAAATTCATTTAAATATGTAAAATTACTTGTCAGTCCTAGTTTACGATCACGAAAAAAATTGTTATGTTTCTGTTGACAGCGATTATAAATTTATTTCCATTTTTTTATTATGTCGTTAAACATACTTATACATGGCTAAAAAGAACGGAAATTGAAGCGTTAGTCCGGATTTATCGTAAATTAGTCTCAAATTGTCATGTTGGTTCGCGGGCTCTTGCAGCAAATAGTGGTGGATCTGTAATTGCTAAACCACATTCAACAATTGAAGGTATTGAAAGATCAGTATTTCGAGAGTTACTTCATTCGACATTTGATGTGGTAACGGAAGAAGCACTTATGGAACGAATATTTTGCGCATGGGAAAAGGGGCATGAAGGTATGCCAATACGCTTAGAAGGTTGGCTAGTTGGTATCTCGGTATTACTGCGTGGTACACAACAAGAAAAAACTGCTTTTTGTTTTCGTGTTTATGATTTGAATGGTGATGGATTTATTACTAGAGATGAAATGTTTGTGTTGTTAAGGTATGTTAAATATTCTTTTAATTTTACAATAATTCGATTTGCACATGTTCTAATAGGAACTGTTTGATTAAACAACCTCAAGATGAAGATCCTGATGAAGGTGTTCGAGATCTTGTTGAAATTGCTTTAAGAAAACTTGATATTGATAAGGATGGAAAGGTAACTTAAGTTGAATTTTTATTCAAAACAATAAAATTTAAAGATAGACATTAACTTTTAATTCTAGGTATCTTTCCAAGACTATACTAATGCTGTCACAGAGCAACCTCTACTTTTAGAAGCATTTGGGCAAATATTACCATCTGAAGGTGCAACAGTTTCATTTTTATCCACATTACAGTCTTAAATGATGAAGTTACAATTAAAGAGTTAATAATATAAAAAAAAAATAAAGTTAGGAGTCACAACCAAACCTGATATGACACAGTTGAACTACATAACTTTGTTTTATAATGTAAACCAACCAGACCAAAGAACATGCAATATGAAGTTAGCACATAAATAAAACAAGTGAAAGAAAAAAATTAGAAATACTAATTAATGGGTGATTCAGAAAAGTGCATTTCGATGGGACTCGTTTCATTGAATAAAATAAAGTTTTATTTTTAAAAAATAAATGTCATTCGAAATTTTTAAAATGTGGAATTTTTTGATATTTTATATTAATTAAAATTTTTTAAAAATTCCGCAATTTTGAAAATTTTTAGAAAGATCGGACATTTTTGGAAAATTTTAGGCTTTTGACCCTTTTCAGGCTTTGGAGAATCTGGAGTTCACTTTAGAAAACTCCTTTATCAAAAAAAATCAAGCAATTTTTTTTATTGTGAAACCGTTAAATTTCAGACTTTGGAGACTCTAGAGCCCAAACTCTGAGCCCAATCTTAAGTTTTTTGAGTTAAAATTCATCCTTATGACCTTCTCTATCTAACAGAACAAACCTGACCTGAGTCTGTTATTCCAGAGTTATGGTTTTATATCGGTGTCAGACTTACAGACATACGGCGGACAAAACGACTGTAATAGTGCATTTTTCTTACGAAATGCACTAATGAAATGAGCTTTATACATCTGATAAGTAAATCAAAATTCTTGTTACTCATTACTCAACATTTACACATTTTTTAGCAAGACAACCATTTAAAAAATCACACTATTTATGTAGATGAAAACTTAAATCTTACTGACACAAAAAACTCAAATAAATAAAATGTATTGATAAAAAAATATTTTGTATCCATTTCATTCATCTCATCATTATCACAATTAACCATAAAACAAGTATTTATTGAACCATTTTACTGTGAAATCATTAGAAACAAAATATGTAAGTCAATCATATAATGTTAAACAAAAAAAAAAAAACAGAGATATTAAACTTAAACTTTTTCTAACACAAAATAAACAACAACAACTCTTCAGATAAAACTGTTTCTTTACTGCTGCTTCTTCTATTTGAACAGCAGTGCTCTTGACTTATAAAAAATCAGCAAAGAATTACTGTTTTTCAATACTAACCATTGATGCCCTATTTTTTTTTTTAATTTACCGAACTAGAATTATTTCTGCTTTAAAGAGTTAAAGAAAATAATATTTTATTGTGCATTATTTCTTTCTAACATTACGGAATAAAAAACAACAAAAATAACTTCATAAAATACCGTAGAAAGAAAGACGAAGAAAAATAACTAGAAAAAATTGCATTATTACTCTACTTTGATACTTTTAAAACTTGATTCCATAGCTCTGTAAAATTAAGTCATCCGTTAGTACTAGACAAACCGTATCCGAGCTAAGAACTTAATAAAATAATAATAAAAAAGCGATTCAAATAAAATAAAATTAAATTAGATAATTTGTTTAAAAAAACTCATTATGATTAATAATAAAGTTTTAATAATTTTTACTCTCTTAATTGGGCTGGTAATGTGTCACCAGAAAATCCAGAACAAAAATGATAAAAATAATCAGAAATTACATAATCATGCTGAAAGTAAAGTAAATTATATGAAAGCTGCAATTCCTGCTAAAATCTTTAATTGTATGAACAAATTAGCCTTAATGAGATGCATGAAATTGTTATTGCTAGCACGCATGGAGTCTAATGATTTACAATTGTACAACACTGGAAATGCAACAACAGACTTTTTGAATCAAGTCATTGATTCAGATGATAAAAATGTCCCATATAATTATTATGAAGTATATTCTAGTTTGAATGAGTCACAATTGAATGTTCGATTATTAAAGTCATTTCAAAAGTTTTTTGAGGGTCGAGAAATTATGTTGCACTTTATCCCAGGAATAGTTGTTAAAGTTGTGCCAAGTCCCAATAATATGTTGCAGTTTAAATTAAAAGAAAATAAAGAAATTATAAAGAATGCCAATGAAGCAAGAGGTGATGGTGGTGATGGTTTAGTAAAAGGTGGTTCAGGAGGCGGAGGTGGTTTACTCGGAAATAAAAAGAATAAAGGATATGAAAAATATTGGGAAGTTGGAGCACCGGTTGTAGTATTTCCTGCTATATTATTTAGTAGTTTATTGCCATTTATGATTCCTGCCCTGAAAATGGCCACTGTATTTGCATCAGTTATAAATAATGCAGCTCTCTTTGCGGGAATTGCGTATTTGGCTCGACAAGCAGCAATTGAAAATGAAAAGAAACAAACAATTTACTTTAATCCAGGATATAATAGAAGAGAATCAAAATTTTGAGACACATCATTTAAGTTTTATGTTATAAAAATTATTTTCAATTTTGTAGAATCACTAAATTAATTTTAGCATTTAATAATAAATAAATCTGAACTTATTCATTCTTTTGTTTCTTGTACAGGACATTATAAACAGCTAAATTAAAAACGTAGACAATAAAATACTAATACAATACAAAATTAATTAAATTTTCCAATAGTGTAGATAAAATTTATGGTGCAACGTGATTAAAGAAACTCAGATATCTTTTGTTTATTTATTTTTAACATCTAGCATTTCAGCATCATCAATTCAAGTTTATGAATTAAACTGATTTTTAAAAATCACACCGTACTGAACATGTTGACAGTCACTATTTCTTTAACCTTCATTAGAAAAGTTAAGATTATATTGCGGTCTCTAAAAGTAAACTTTCGAATAGACATTTAATACAATTTCCTTTTAATTTCCTGCTTTGTAATGTATAATTGTTCTATGTTCCAATTTTATTTAGAAAATTAAATTTCAAAAACACAACATAAAGAACGACATCGCGAACAATATATACGAGAGCATTTCAATGCAAAAATATTGTAAAAAGAAAACCTAAGTGAATGAGTTGATTAGAAGAAGAAAAATTCTGTTTTACGATTCAAGTTTTAAAAATTATTTCGAAAGGGATAACAGTTTTTTAATTATTTTTTTTATAAATTTTGTCACAGACAGACAGACAGCATGGAACATTCGCGTTATGTTAAATTCAAGTGGAAATGTGCTAAAAGTATTATTGAATAACTTTTTAATCAATTTTGATTATATACAGAACTAACACACCATACTTGTATAAAAATTCATGTCAAATATGAACACACAACTCTCACTTCAAAACAATACCTCAGTTGACAATGACCTAACAAATAATTGAATCCATTTTATAGATAAGTATATTATAGTTTAATTCAATAACTTATGTGGCCAAGTTCATGTTATAAAATATATGAAAATTATGAGTAGTTAATAAATAAATGTGTCAATTGCCCTATATAGGCACATATGTGATAACACATCATTTGATGTACTATGTTATGATGTTTAAGAGGAATAGTGACATGAGAATTAATATAAAGGACATAGGGACATCAGAAATTTGTGTTTTAAGTGTTCAATAAATAATAATGTTTTTATTTTCTTATCCTAGTTTGACACAGTTTAAGATTTTGAATTATATTATAATTAAATATTTATATCGGTTTAAAATTTAAATTTATTTTACAAAGTTAACTTGGTTGGTTAACTTGCCACTATCATATTATCAGTCAGCAGTCGCATGTAGGTGTTAATAAAACATTTCAAATCAGTTCGAATTTATTCTCTGATCAGGTCAGACAACATGGACTCAATTTAGTTAATTGTTGTTGTAAGAATGTTTTTGAAATAAAAAAAGAAAAAAAGTGAAATGTCATCTTTAAATAAAATTGAAGGCTTAGAAGCGATCTTGGCTAATAAATTACCGTTAAATACTAAAATTCTAAAATATGAAATTCAACTTCTTACTAAACCAGGTGACAATTATGGAAGTGAAATGTTATCATTGACTTTGGATTTACAATATTCTAATGGAACAGTTAAAAATTTGAATCTCGTCGCTAAACGCCCACCAAAGAATGAGCAGTTACTTTCAATTTTTCAGACGTCTCGTACATTTATCAAAGAAAATTGTTTTTATACTGTAATCATTCCGAAAATTTATGATTTTGAAAGAGAAGTTGGTGTACCAGAAGATAAAAAATTAAAAATTTTTTGTGATTGTTATGGTGCTCGCATTTCATTATCAACAGAATCTAATGAAGTTGATGAAGATGCCCTGCTTCTTTTAGAAAATTTGAAGCCAAAACAATTTCGTACTGGAAATCGTTTACAAGGATTCGATACTGAGCATTCAAAGTTAATTTTAAAAGGACTTGCACAATTTCATGCCACTACATTAGCGTTAAAATTGATCAAGCCCAATACTTTTAAAGACTTTCTCATACCCTATATAGATAAAATTGATATAGATGCTGGCATGACTGAGGATGGTCGGGAAAAAATGATTGATTCAATTAAAGATGATGTTAAAAAAGTTTGCCCACTATCGATGGTGAAACATCGTCTCATTGACCAAATTAAACGATGTATTAAAAGGCAAAAAAAACTATCTTATTCGAAGGATCATCCATTTGTTACAGCAATTCATAATGACTTTTGGGTAAATAATATAATGATTGGATATGAAGAAAAGGATACAGAGATTGAAAGACCAATCAGCTTAAAAATTATTGACTTTCAATTAGTTTCTTGTGACTCTGTTGTTCATGATGTCTTATTTTTCATATTGACCAGTATGAAAGATGGGTGTTTTGAGAGTTTCATGGACATGTGGCTTAAATACTACCATGAGCAGTTAATTAATCGTTTGCATTTACTAAAATGTCCATTGCAGGCATTTACTTATGAAAAGTAAGTATCTAGATTGGCAGAATTGTGATTAAATATAATTTAATTATTGAAATAAATATGTTAATGTAGATTTATGTCTGAAGTTTATCGATGCGCTCCTTGGGAATTTTATCATATTGTTTCTATGCTTAAAGTTGTGTTTGCTCGACAAGATGTGCTCCCAGAATCGTTAGACGCTCTAAACGATGAAATATTTGGGGATTCAAAATTGGTTGGCGTAGAATATTATCAAAGATTACAGAAAGTTGTCCAGATTTACATTGATAAACATTGGGTGATTTAAAAATATAAATCACATCAAATAAACCCTTGTTATGATACACAAAATAATAATAAAAAAACCAAAGATAAAATTGTTTAAGATGTGCAAATTTAATCAATCGTATACTGGTTTTCTTGTCTTTTTTATTTTGAAGAATTAATAAAAGTCCTCAAATAATTTATTAATTAGTTTATTTTCCTTGTATCATTACTTTTATAAGTGATTATTTATATTATCATGTCTCTCATCATTTTATACAAAATTATGTACACATAAATTAAAATAGATATTTTTAAAGTCAGGTAATTTGCATTTGATATGCACTATTCACTAATTTTTTTTGTTTAGAAAATCAGTTAATACTATTTCTTTTAAAGGTAAGATAAATATTATAAAAAAAAATATATTTAAATTAATATTTAAATGAAAATTGCTAATCTTTGGATAGTTTAAAGACCTAAAGCAAATTTTTATGTATTCTATAATTTAGCGTTTTAAAAACGAAGAAAAATATAAATTCTTGTATATTTTTTTAAAATATACATTTCAACACAACTAAAATTGACATTATAAAAATTTTCTGAGATAAATTTAAGTATCCACTCCATTTTCGACATTCGGAGCCGCATCCAATGTATTTGAATTGCTACTGTTCAATACAGAAGACATGTTACTGCTAAGATTTGATTTGTTTCCAAACTTCCTGTTTTGTCTTTTGACAATTGGAGGCTTTACCAGATTTGATAAAGTTCGAATGTTATGATTCAATTCAGATTCCATGTTCCATACCTCATCATCTACGAGAGCTTTTAGACTATTCAATTTTGGTAAATGATCGATACTTTTAATATTAAGAAGTTTACTGAAGATTTCAGTCCACACATGTTTTTTGAGATATCTGAAAACAATATTTTGTGAATTAAAAATTAAGAGTTTTTTAGTTAACCTAATTTACCTTGGCAGTTTATTTTTAATGTCCCAATGTTTTCCGTTCTTATTCAGTTGCATATATTCTCCAAATAACATAACATGAATGGTGCCAGCAACACAAAACAAATCTGTCTGGTATGACCATTCTCGCCCTTCTAGCATCTCGATACAAGTAAAACCATCCGTTTGAATAACCTTTAAAGTGTTAGCATACAATTAAATAAAGTTTTAGCAACAAAAAAAATGAAAATATTACCTTTTTGAATTGCTGACCTTCTTCAAATAATGTCATATCTATAGCACAACCAAAGTCAATTAATCGCAAAGTAGGTACATGAGAGTCAATGTTTGGTCTGAAATTAAACAATTAAATTAATTATTATGAAATTGAAATTTATCATGAAAACTTACGCTTTCATCAGTAAGAAATTATCAGGCTTAATGTCTGCATGAATAATTTTACATTTGTGTAAATGATCCACAATACTGAAAATTTGACTTGTAAAGTGCATAACTAAGGATTCATGCATCACCTAATTTTTGTATAAAAATTATTAATTCATTGTTGATTTTTTTAACAAATAAGATTACCTTTGTTGTAGCCGTTCTTATTTTATTGTTTATATCTAATAAAGATCCAAAATTTGAAAACTCAGAAACAAAAACTGTACAGTTTGGAGCAATTAGGGCCATTGAAATGTGCATGAAACCAGGAAGCTGTAAATTCATACATCAGTTTAGAAATCTAATACAATTAAACAACTGAACTTACCATATCAGTATTTTTGCAACGTTTTCGAACTTCTTGACAAATGTAAAATTCCCAGGAATTTGGAGGTTTCTGATACTTTAGAGCGACAATGTCATTTGTATCATTTTTAATTCCACGATACACTGCCCCGTATGCACCTTTACCAACCTCTTTATCAATGTAATAGTCAAAATCACCCAAGGAAATATCCATTCCTTTACTAAATCGTGGGAAGTAAGATCTCAATATGCAACAATTTTGAGTGGTATCACGATTAGGAAAGTCAAGTTTTGTAAGAAATGCTTTGCAAAGTTCTGTGCTAAATGGATCAATAGTAGATCGACCAAGATGCGCTTTTATAATTTCCAATGCTTTTTCAATGCGACGCTTTTTCGTTTCTTCATCTTCTACTTGGAAGTATCCACTTTGTTCTGAAGATTGAGAGTCCTCATTAATGTACGAAAGATTGCTTGTACGATTTTTTAAACGGTTTGTACTAACGGGTGTAGATGTTTTGCTGCTTGCTAATGAGTGAATATTTCTATTTGGTGTTGAACAGAAACCATTGAAATTGTTGTATCCTTGCATACTATTTTCGCCAGAAATTGATGTGCTAAATTCACTATTTGACATGGAAGATTCGTCATCCTGACCATTTTCTTGAGCAGTTCCCATTAAAGTATATGAAGCAGAATCATCATTTGTCGAGTAAGATAAAACTGAGTTTGCATCTTCTACTTTTGTAGCTCCATTTTGGGGAGTTAAAGTTTTATCGTAACTACTTAATACGGAATATTTTGGTTGTTTACGTTTCTTTCCACTTGAATTATTAACCGAAGGCACTTTAGATGGTAAGGTTGCAAAGGATGATGTTGCTGGTGGTATTGCTGAAATTTCATGTGTTTCAACCGTTCGTTCTTTTTTAAATTTTATTGTAATTCGTTTATTGGTACCATTTTCACCCGATGAGAAACTTATTGTAGATGCCTCAATTTGATCTTCAATATCATCACTTTGTTGAATTGCTAAAAAAATATTTAAAAATAGAAAAAAATGAATTTAATTCAAATAAAATAATTTAATTCATACCTTGTGACTTTATATTATAACAGTTTTGCACAGAATATGATTCAGATTGATTCAAATATTGTGCTTGACTTTGTAAATATTGTTGCCTTTGGCGTTCTTGTTCGGCTAGTTCTTGTTGTCTTCGTTGTTCATCGATTTCTCGACGTTTTTGTTCATCACGTTGTTTAATAATGGCCTTTTGTCTTTCTTGTTGCATTCTCATTCTTTCTTCCTCTTGTTTTTGATGCAGAATTCTCTTTCTCTCTCTTATTTCTTCAAGACGCCTGTACCACTTTCTAGCCCTTAATTCATCCAAGCTATATTCGGTACCATCTCCAGGATAAACTAAATTCCGAGGATAGTGTACCCGTTTAGCTTCATATGGTTCATCTAAAAATAATGGGACACGCCACATTTGCAAACTGTTTTTGGCCTGTTTGACATGATTTGTAGGTAGCTGAATTCCAGCTTCATAATCGTATACAGCATTACAGTCCATTTGATTGCTATCTTCAGTCTTTGTTTCATCATATACATAATTTAAAGATGAAGAGATCACATTTGCTGAATTATCAAGTGTTGGAGGAACATAATCGTATGCTGGCGAATTATTTTGTTGTTGGACATGATTTTTTTGAATTTGTTCTGGTTGTTGCGTTTGATATTGTTCAGTAGACTGAGATGTTGGTTGCTGCTGCTGTTGTTGTTGTTGTTGTTGTTGTTGATAAATCTGACTTGACTGTTGTCCTCCCGTTTGATAATAATTTGAATTTGAACTTTGAAGTTGAGTGTTATTTACTTCATATTCAGTTCTTGGCCTTTTACCATTCGGATTCAGTTGAGTAATTTTTTGTCTTTGTTCTGCTAAACAATTTGCACTTCTTTTCTTTGAAGATCCGTCATCGTACAACATTCTTTGAGCCACACTCATTCTAAACTTATTTTGAGCTGCTCGTAATTCTTCTAAAGGTTGTGCATTTGTCTGCAATGCAAGATTGAATATTGATTCTGCCTGCTTAAAAGCGCCTGCAGAATCAAAATAGTGTGCCCATCCAATATAGAAAGCTGCTAATTGCGTTCCAACTCCCCTTTGATATAACATTTGATACATTTGAGGTGGATTCGGCTGCATATCAATGTATTTTATCCAAAGTTTAACTAATCGTACATCTTGTTTATATCCGTCATAATGCTCGTAAATTGACAAACAATGTTCTAAAGATTTACGAAATTGATTTTCCGTATCAACATGTGTATTTTGTTCGAGCCAACAAATATAATTCCACCAGAGACTAAGTGGATCAGGACCTCGATAGCAGTTAATTGCATTTTCCCATCGTCTACAAAACAAAAGTTAAAAATTGACCGTCAAATAAAGTTCAAAACATACCTTTTTTCATTATCAAATGTCTGTAATGACTCTTGTACATTATAACCAGAATAATTGTTCATCATTTTGATTGAGTCAAAATCCTTTGGTTGTCTCCTTTAAATAAAAAACCTTAAAATATAACAATTTATTTTTATTTTGAAAATAATGGAATGAAAAACCAAACTAACAAAAATTTTCTGATTCATACATGAAAAGTAAAAACGTGACGTATGAGGGACTTGAAAACATGTATTTTTTGGAGATATTTTGCAAGTACAAGTATGGTATTGCTCAGAAATTTACTTGAATAATAAGTTTGAGAACCTTAACATAAAAAATGTTATCAGAAAAATTGAAAAAATGTTTTCTATAAATTTTATGGTAAGATCACTTTTTTATATTGACAGCTGTGTTGAATGATGCAACTTAAATTTGGTTTTTATTTTAAAAATAAAAAATATTACGAACCTTAGCTGAAAATTTTTATCACATTTATCAGCAAAAAGAATAAAATAAGCTAAATTTTTACAATTCTATGCTCTTCGTACGGTAAAATGTTACAAATTTTAAAATAATCTTAGACAAAATTTCTTTTTTGAAGCTTACTAACTTGACAGCTGTAAATGCATCATACAGTAATGTTACGATAAATTGGACTGCGATTTGAAAATGCTTTCCAATATCATATCCCTTACCTTCCCGTATTATTTTTAATTAATCTAAGTGCTCACACAATTAAACGATTTGTTTAAAAGAAATCTTTATTTAGTCATCAATATCATAAGCAATATCCAATAATTTTTTCAATATAAATCTTGAAGTCATTTCCTTGACACTGTCTAACGAAGAGTTATCATTTTCCTCGAATTCTAAATTAAATTTGACTCCAATTTGTGAACAAACTTCTTGAAATGGAATGTCATCCAGGCACTTTTTCTGATCTCTCAGTGATTGATGAAGTTCTGAAATAATGAAAAAGATAAAAATTATCACTAGTTTGTTTATTTCTAATCGAAAATAGCTAAATATTCAAATGTTTTTTAATACCCCTTTGGATTGTGGTATCAGACAAAATATTAAATGTTAGTGCAAGCAACTGCTTACCCTTTAACTTCTGGACACAATTTGATTTTTTTATATCTTTTTCATTCTTTTTTGTATTTCTATGAATTTTTATTTTGTCTATATCTACTTCAAGTTTTTGCACCTCAAATGAAGAAATGATAACGGCATCTGTAGCTTCCTTCTCCGAGATTCCTTTACCGAATATTTGATGGTCATTGATAAAAACAGACAATACCACATAATGTACACATCCTTCATCAATTACTTCGAAAATATTTTCTTTGATTTCCTTCAATACTTTCCATTCATCTTCAGTCAAAACTGGAGCAGTCGAATGTTTAAATCTAAAATAAGACATGTGATTAAAGTAATATAATAATAATAATAATTAAATACATCATACTGTAAGAAGGAGCTCCTTAAATAATTGACAGTGACAACATCCAAAACAGTTTGAATTCGTTTTTTCAAAGATTCGTAAAAAATAACTTGGGCCGATTCTCGTCTGTTTTTAAACTTTGTGTCAGATGTATTTTCAAGTTTTGATGAGTTCAAATCGGATTTATTCTTTGATTCCACAATCATTTTCTGAAATTCAACATTTAAATGTTCTGATTGAATGGCTTTTCTTGGGCTTTCGTCGATATTGAATTCCAATCCAATCAATTCATCTAAGGCTTTACAAGCAACTAAGGTTTCTGCTTCAATTTGATCCTGATTTTCTTTCCTAAAAATTATGTCTTGAAACTTAATTTTCGCAACATACTTTTCAGTTATTGTATCAAACTCTGAAATTATCTGATATTCTGGATAACGATTAACACTCATGTTCCACAAATCGATGGGAGAAATTTGGTCATTGGAATTGATGATTTCTAAAAACATATTTGATAACATGATGTGAATAAGTAAGTATTGTTTGAAAATATCTCACCTCTAGCACATGATTTTAATTGTTTAATAATTTCACTTATTTCTTCTGGCGAAAAATTTTTTTTTTCTGGGGATGGATTTTTCAAAAGTTCCGTCAACGAAATATCTTGTATCTCCTCAGCTTGTTGTAAATTAACTGAAGTTAGATTTTTATCAATTATTTCTTTGCTTGAATGATATTTTTTCCAATGAGGGAAATCAACATCGAATAATTGTTTTAGAACCAGAGCAGCAACACAATTTCTCGACATTTTGTAATCAAGATGATTGACAGCAAATAACCGTCCAAAAATTTTCATGGTTGACTCAGTTTTTCCGTTAAATTTAAAAACAGAGACAATTCCAACGTGTCCAGAAAAAACTTGATACCAAAATTCGGCAGGACCAACTTCAATTGATGGTTTCGTTGTGGCTATAACGAAAATTTGGATATAAAGTTGTAAACTTATTGAGAACAATAATCAAACAGTTAATTCACACATTACCTTTAATTTTTTGCCTAATTTGCTCCAGTTTTTCTTCAGGACTAGTATCAGCATAATAAGTTTGTCCGTCGTTCATTTTATACATCTTATAAACCTCCCATTGAGGTAAAAATATGCCAAAAACTTCTTCTAATGCTAGAGTTGCTACCTTGTGTCGCGATATAACTATGTCATTACCTTCTATTGAAAAATTTTTATCAAAAAAAATAATAGTTGATTGTGTTCCTTTCGAAGTCTCCTTTGAATGAATAGGAAATTTACCATATATAATGGTTGCCCAAACACTAGCTGGATTTAATATTGAAATATTACCGCAGCTAGATAAAAATTCTAAAATTGTATATGTTTAATAGAACTGAAAAGATCAAAGTTAAATCAATTACCTTTAGCACGTTGCTGATAGTCGTTAATTCGAAACGCACGTTCTTCGCTCGTTTTTGTTGCTTCCATTTTAGGTTTAGATGGTAGATTATACTTTTTCCAATATTCAAAGTAAACTCCAAATAATTGACTTAAAAGAGTAATCGCTACTTTGTGTCTTGACTGCATTTCATTGATACCGTTTTCTTTAAAAGTTCTATCAAAGTATTGAACACTAGATGTATATTGCCCTGAATAATGCGATGTCTTTATAGGAAAATTAGATTCCGTTACAATATGCCATAAAGCGCATGGAAATATCTCATCTTGTTTGTTTCTTTTAGAAAGGTATTCTAAAAAAAGTGAAGCATAATTATTTACTTAAATTTTTAAAATTAAGTCAAATTACCATTGACACGTTTACTATAAATTTTAGTCTGTTCATGTCGCTTGGCTGCAACATTTGTTTTCTGTTTTACTAATGAGCTTTCACTACTAAATCTATTTAAAGAGTGTGCACAGCCTTGAACATCAAAATTTGTCTCACAATCGTAAATTTTCCAATCATCTACAGTTACGCCGAATAATTGAAAAAATGCCAGTTTAGCAACTTTTTGTCGGGAAATAGTTTGATAAATTGATGTGGCTTGTATTTTTTTATCAAAATATTGAATTTTTGATATCCAATTCGCATTATCATCATATTTAGAATCAATACGAATAACACCATTAGTCATAGCATGCCATAATTTAGCAGGGTTCCATATTTTGTTATTGTCCCCTGCTGCAAGAAGTTCTAAAAATTAAAATATTAAAATTTTTAGCTTAGTTTAAATTCTTGAGTTAAATTACTTTTGATTCGTTCGTGATAAATTCTGGTTGCTTCTTCTAAATTAATATTCTTTTTGTCTTTTATACAAGGAGTCTCTTGCTTTTCATTTCTATTCAATTTGTCCAACGATTTTTTTCTCTCTTTATCATTTATTGTATCTGGTTCACTTAACTTCCCATCTTCAAATATACTCCAATGTGCCAAATTTATTTCACATAGTTCGTTCAGTGCAATGACAGCAACTTTATGGCGAGATGTTTTCTTTTCCTTATCTTGTGCAATAAAAGTTTTGCCAAAAAATATAATTTTTGATGTAAAAATCTGGTTTTCTGAGGTTTGTATTTTAAATCTTCCAGCTGTTATACCACTCCACAAGTCGACTGGATAGATCCTAGATGATTTAACATGTTTCCGTTTTAAAATATCTACGAAAAACAAAAATTTCATACAATTATCAAAATAATTAAATTAAGTTTAAAAAACCTTCAGCATGTGATTTCATCTGTTTCAATATTTCATTTCTTTCAAAATTTTCATTCTCCAGACATCCCAAAGGCCAAACGCCACGATCAATGCCCAATAATTCTTTAAAAAATACGATGATTGTCTCGTTTCTTGACTGCAATCGACTTTTACTTGTTTCTTGAAAAATTCTCCCATTAAAGACAATTTTTGTAGTAAAATCATGATCAGAATTTTCACTAATTTGTATATCAATCATTCCTATAGTAATTTTGTTCCAAACATTATCTGGGTTATTTAATCTTTTGTCATTTTTTTGAAGATCAGGAAAATATTCATCAAATCGTTTTTTTAAAGTTTTCAGCAAATCATCTTCCACAGTATCAGATTCCTTACTTTGATCAGATGTCAAAGAAAGAACATTAGAATTGGAATCATTGGTATTATTTTGAATTTTTATGATGTATTCAAAGGCAGATAAAATAGCATTATTTTTTGCTTCGAGCAGGATATTAGATTTACCATAAAATCGATTATCGTTTACAGTAATAACGGCTTCATAAGATCCATCTGATAGATTTTGTATCAGAAGTGCCCTTTCAAGCATGATAAGATAATTGTGTTCCTGCGTTGTCAAAAGCTCTTCTATTGATTTGAAAAAAGAATTTACATTAGATCTCAAATTTTCAAGTATATATCGCACTTTCTTAAGTATTGGCTGATTTTTGCTTATAGAAATTTCGATAAGTTTACTATCACTGCTCTCATTTGATTTTATTTTGCAATTTTTTATAGAACTTTCATCACATTTCTTATTGATGTTTACTTTTTCAATGTATTCATAGGCAGCAATAATGGTTTCATTTTTAGCTTTTAAATGAGTTGTTGCTTCCGCATACAATAAATTATCATTTATGTTTAAAACGCCTTTGAATGATTCATCTGACATTTGCTCGACTGTTACTTTATTTTCAACCATTATCAAAAACTTTCTTTCATCATCAGTCAAAACGTCTTCAGTCGGGCCAAAACTACAATGTTTATAAAATTCCTTACTTTCTTCACTATGAACTCTTAGGTATTGAAGAACAAATTTTATACGATCAATCAAACAGGAGTCTTTCTTAATGAGAGCTCGTACAAGGATACGTTTGTTTTCATCCACTGTTTTAGCGGTATTAAGAGTAAACATGTGCGAGATTGCCTTTGAGAGAACTTTTTCTTGTGCTTCTACTCTGGTAAGTCCTTCAGCTTCTATTAAGTGTCCATCAACCTGTATGAAAAAAAAAATTATTTGGTAAAATTTTGAATTTAATTTCTTATTAATTATCTATTACGTTAACCTTGCATTTGACACCCGGCTCATCATTTTCATAATACTTAACAGATGAAATTAAATCCAGTTTTACCTTATCTCTATTAGAAAAAGTACAAATATTTAAGGGTAAATCAAAAAGCTTTTCAACTGCAACTGCCGAAACTAACAAAAGTGCAAGAATATCGTTATTTGCTTGTGCAGAAAATCTTTGACTTTTCCAAAGGATTGTGGATTCAACTTTTGAATTTGGAAGAAACTCATGGTAATTAATATAGTCTAAACTATTCTGTAAAATACGAAGTGATTCATAATTACGAGAATGGTCCGTTTCTAGAAGAGTTCCAGCATAACTTAAAGCCTTTGCTTTAATCTGATTAAAGTCCGATGGGTCTTTGTCGTCCTCATAACCATATTTTTGTTTCATAAATGCCGCAACACTTTCATCACTTAATTTTGTTATTTTGGACTCCTTTTGTTCTTGAATAATTTTCATTGAGCAAAACAGTAAATCTGCTGTTGCTTGTATTTTCGATTTATTTGTTCGAAAAATGTCTTTTATGCCCAATTTAACACCTACAGAAAATTCATCAAGATCTTTTTTTGTCTCGTAATATTCAAACATCCGAAAATTTTCGAGTAAAAGTTTCACCAATTTTTGTTCTTCTTTGGATAAAACACCATCACTGGATTCCAAAACTATTTTTTCATTTTTTTTGGTTAAAAGATGTTTAACGACAAAATTCAATCGATTTTCAAGAATGTCCGATTCTGCAATTACAAAACTCATCAATGTTTTTCTACATTCTTCTTCAATTTTATATGAATCGATATCATAGAAAATTTTTGAATTTTCAAACAATTTTTTCTTAGCCAAAAATGGACTTATGCCAAATGCTTCCAGAGACTCATTTTCAGTATCAAATGATGCTCTATAAAGAACTTTTCCTTCTTTAGTATCATTCATACGAGCACTTTTGATTAAACTTTCATATTTTTTAAAGAGCATGTCACTTGATCGAGGATCATATACTGGTAAATTAATTCCAAAGATATTATTTAAAGCAACAGCCGCTGCACGTCTCTTGGCTATTAATTGATTATTTCCTGAAACTGTAAAGGAAAACAAACGTTATACATAAATTTTATTTATATACGTTATTATATTTCTGTACTAAATCAAAAATAGATCTTACTGTTTGCTTGAAAAGTAAAAGTTTTCCATTTAAAAATGCATGTTACTAAATTATACCGAAAATTTCCTGTTACTGTATAAGTTGCGTCCGGCAAAATTGATTCCAGAATTTCCAATGCATAAAATTCTTTGAGTCCTTTTTCAGCTATACGCTGTCTGATAAAATCTATTTAAAATAATCAACTGCTAATTATTGTATGATCTTTTATTTTTATTTTTGCTTACCAATTGCATCTTTCTTTAACTGTTGCAATTCCATTTTAGAAATTAAAATATTGTTTGATTGACTCCCATTTATACGAACGGATGTTTTTTTACTATCTGAATTTCCCATATCAAAATAAAGCTTATCCTGCTAATCTTAATTACCTATGCGTTGTTTTTAAATTAATTACAAAAGTAATCATGCACGATTCAAAAAAGCGCATTTTTACTAACCAAGAAAATTTTGAATAATTTTATTTTTACAATGTGGAATGAAAATATTTAAACTAAAATTATGTTGCAGTATTTCACAATGTTTAAATTTAATGAGAGAATGAAATATGAGAAATGCCTCTACCAGTTTCTCAAATACTTATTATCATCTAAATATTCAAGAAATGCGATAAAATGCTTATCAAGCTAGAATTTTACTGTAAATTCTAATACATTGATAAATAACAATAAACAAATACATTTGCAAAATTTGAATAATTTTTTATTATTGTTTTTAACCCTAAATTGTCAAAGCTTAAAAGGCAACCAAATTACCATCTATGATGCAACGATACTTTCCCAAAGTTTAAAATTAACATTTTATTTTGTTTCAAAATTCAATTTTATTAAACATAAGTTTATTTTTTCTTATTACGATTTTTATTTTTAACATTAACAACATCGTAAAAATTACATCCAACCTTTTTAGGCTTGTTGGCTCGTTCAAGTGCTCTTCGTTCTTTTGCTGTAAGTTTCTTCACTTTGTTTTCAGATTTGCTTTTCTGCTGACGATCTGTTTCTTCAACTTCAAAAGTGCCACTTGCAGCACCAGTTTTAAGTTTCTTTTGTTTAGTCTTAGTTTCTAAAGTTTTCGTTCCTGATGGTTTGTGCACTAATTTTTCTAAGTTTTCATCATATTCATCTTCTGAATAGAAATCACTCATTTCAGATGAGTCTTCATTTTCTTCCGGTTGTTTTCTCTTTTTACCTCTAGGATTTTCACTCTTTTCTTTAAGATGTTTTTCAATTACTTCAATATCTTCTGGATCCAATTCGCGCATTTCATCGTCTTCAAATTCCAAATTAACTCTAATTTTACGGTAATCTTGTATTTGTTGAAGTTGCTTTCCTTTTTTGACTGATTCTGGTATTGTAACAACTGTAGTAGTTGTGCTCTCTAAATCTGCAGTTTCAAGAGCATCGTTCCTGGATTTTGGTATTTCAAATCCTTCAGGTGCAACATAAAATGGAAGTTTACCACGTTGCCAATCATTCAAAACTTGCTTTGCTACTGTGTTTATATCAGGCTCAGCTCCTTTCAACAATTTTCCCGTTTTCTTGGCCAATTGCTCCAGAAAATCGATGTGATCAGTGTATGAAGTGATACCATAAGTCTTGCCAATATATTCTTTTCGTACCCGCTGCAAGACAGTCTCGACATAATCTTCTGGACATGTGACCAATTCTACACGAACAACTCCTTTGAGAACTTTTTCTGTATCAGTTTCTGCTGTGGGATAAACGACCCCAGGACAATCAATCAGGAAAATTCGTTTCATTAAAGTAATATATTGCCAAACTTTTGTCTCTCCGGCAATAGGTGCTGTTTTACACACCTTTTTACTTCGCAACGCATTAATAATTGATGATTTTCCCGTATTTGGATATCCAATAAACCCTACACTTATTTGTTTTTTATCAACATGAAGTTTTCCTAGTTGTCTCAATAAATTAATCAAAGCTCCTTTACCGAAGGGATGTGTAAGAGAAGCATGAAAGGCAATAGTAGGATATTCTTTGCTTAAAATTGCAACCCAGCGCTGGGTAACCCAAATTGGAACCAAATCAACCTTATTCAAAACAAAGAATAGATGTTTATGTGGCTTTTCTTTACGTAAAAAATCTTCAATGTGTTTGGATCGAGTTCCCATTGGATCCCGAGCATCCAAAACTTGCAAGATGACATCTGAAGAGTCAACAACTTTGTATAACTCATTCCATATCCGTTTGCTTTGTCCAGCAGCAAATACCCAATCCCGAACTTGATCTTTTTCTCCTGTATCTTCTTTTATAAGCGAATGATCTTTGCTTGTATCATATTTATCTGCAGATTCTTCGGCTATCTTAGATAAATCTTCTAAATCTTTCACTTTTAAATTAGGTCTTTTTCTTAATTTCTTAGGTCCAAATGTAGTTTCAAACGACTCAGTTTCCAGTAAATGCATTCGTTGATATTTGGCTCGTTCGTTTAGCAGTGTAATGGGAAGTCCAGTAGGTTTCATAATGACTTGGTATGGATCTTTCATCGCCTTTCCCATTTCATCCTGGAATTTTTGCAAGGCGTTTTGTGAAATTACTCGTGAATTGCTAAACCACTTTGGACTTGGTTCAACTCGCGAAACCGTTCCAGAATTTACCCATCCTTGGAATGGTGCTGGAGTAATAATTTTACCTTTCCTATCTCGTTTTGCCTTGAAATTACGGTACATTTGAAGACGTTTAATTGTAGATTTTGTACGCGGCTTTCCTATTCCCTTTAATCCTTCAGTTGATCTTTCCGGATTCATGGAATGATTTGCTTTGTTTAAATTTTGTTTTCGGGGTGGCCCCGAAGTTGATCGGACTTTTGGCATGGTATAAAAGTTTTATTTCGACACTTAATCCCAAATGATTTGATATCAAATTGAAGAAGAATATTTTTCAATATTTTCACACGTGTTATTGACAGAAGACGTGAGGCAACTCTAATCTATTTATCCTGCAACAAAAAAATTATTTTTTTTTATTTTGCTTTAGAATATGCTAATGATTGTCATATGTTTCTTTTTTGTTTTAACAAATGTTGTGATTTAAATACTCAAACATTTTCAAAAACTTTTTTATTTCATCAATTGAGAAATTAAATAAAAACAGTGTAAATAAAACAAAATCGTAACAGCCTTCAAAACAAAAACATATAAAAATAGGGTCACCTGATTTTGATTCAAATTTCATTGTTGCCATAGCTGCTTAAATTAAATTGTATTGTTATTTTCTGGTAAATTTATGAAAATCTTGGATGAAATACTTTGAGGCAATAAATTTTATTCAAACATTTTATGTTTATGTGCTTCCATAACAAAACATGACAAATACTGTGGTGTAAGTCTATCTTCAAGTTAATATCGCTAAATAAACAAATGACTCACTTTTTATAATTTTTAGGGAGTTTTCCATCCCTTTTCCAGATAAAAGAACTGCTGAAATCGTTTATGACGTTATTCGTATTGATCCTGAGCCAAAGCGAAATCAAGTTGATAAAATTATTAACTTGGAAGAAAATATTTTAAAAGTGTAAGTAATTTAAGACTCATGTTGGAAGTAAACAACAGTAATTCTTATTGAATTTGATTCTAGTAAAGTGACAAGCAAGCAACCAAAAGTAGCTCGAGTAGTGGTTAACAGCATATTTGAGGCAATTATTTTGAGCACTGAGACTATTAATCAATTTGGACCAATAACATCTGGTTCATACGATCATTATTAATTTATAAAATAAGAAAATAACATGCCTGAACACACACCAGCACCAACTCCAGCTCGTGCAGTTTATGGTTTCGCCTTGTTTCTCTTATTCAAGACACTTTTTATAGTATACGTTTTCTGGGTGTATGTTCCACAAGATTTTCTTGAAAACACTTTGGGCCTCACATATTTGCCTGACAAATATTTTGCACTGTTTATTCCAATTCTCATAATGGTCGCTTTATGGATTTTTGCATTTTGCATTTATCCCATGATGGGTATTGCAAAAACTGCTGAAATTGATTCAATTGAAACGATACGAGATGCACATACAATAAGACTTTGTCAATACAAGGATAGTAAAAACCATAAATGTAATGCGACAATTGCGAATCACCAAGAAGATGGTTTTTATTTTAAAAGATTTTGTGATGTGCATATTTTAGATGGAAATTCTGAAGTCAAGACAAATGCAAATCATATAACAGATTTTTGCGATTGTCCTAATGAGGACACCTGTTTTTTACGCACAGATTCTACATATGTAGATCAGTTGAGATTAAGAAAAAATGTACCTAGTGCTTATGATTTGGATATTGGCGATGTTTGTAAAATGTTATATGGAGGATCATGAAATAAAAAAAAATTAATATTGATTGTTATTTTATTCGTTATTTTTACTGTTCATTTTATCGTGGATTGACAACTTCCTTCCTTGCTGCGTCTTGTAACAGTTGAGTATCAACTTCGTCTGCTGGAAGTTGGACATATCGAACCACTGATCCTCGAATAAAACAATTTTTAACAGATAACATATGTGGGTATTTATCTGGATCTGTAACATTAATGTCGGTGAGCTTTATATTAAGATATTGATCAACGGAATGAAGTGTTCCACAAATGCTACAGGATCAAAGTTTTGTTAAAATTTAACTTATGAATTATAATATTGAGCTTAAACCTTACCTAACGTCATTTTTAAGTTCCACCACAACATCTTTGCCGACTAACGATTTAAAAAATGAGTAGAATAACTGAAATGTAAAATAGGATTAATTTACTTGTCAGAAAATAATTTAAACCAAGAGAATGTTTGTACCATTTTTAAATATTTGATATTAGAAAATGTTTGAAGTTAAAAATTATTATTGTGGATGTTTGATGAACGTTTTGAATGTTTACCTCAGTGTTTAGGTCATGCCAAATTGATTGTTTGATTCCGATTATCTTTGTCCTGATTTTTAATAATTAATTTTAAAAAGTTTGAATTTGATGCTTAGAAAATATATAAAATATAAATAAATATTATCCTTATTCTCCTTTAAAAAAAAAAAAAAAATAAATTAATCAATTGAGAAAAAAATCAAAATTATTTCGGCTTTGTACTTATGCCTTCAGCTCGATTCAGACGCGTCCAAGTTGAAAAATTTGTTTTTTGTTTATAAAAGATTTTTAAAACAAAACATGATTTTGATAAGTCAATTAAGTAAAAACTACATAAAGACATGCCGTGTAACAAAATGCTATAGATTTCAAATATCAAATTTGAGAGGTTGCAGTACTAAAATCGGTAAATTAATTTAGACTAAATTTATAAATCGCAGTATAAAGATTTGTAAATTCTCATTATAGATTTAGGTTATCAACCAAAAAATGTTGAAGGAAGACAATTACCAAATATTTCTTGTTTTTATGACCATCAATGCCATGATAATGAGATCAAAAATAAATTTAGTATGATTTTACCTCCTCCCAACGTAACAGGTTTCCTTCATTTAGGTCATTGTTTAACAGCGACCATCCAAGATGTAATTGCTAGAGCAAAAAGAAAAGAAAATTTTGATGTTGAATGGATACCGGGAACAGACCATGCTGGAATCGCAACTCAAATTGTCGTTGAGAAGACATTGAAGAAAGAAAAAAATTTATCACGTCATGATCTTGGAAGAGAAAAATTTTTAGAAGAAGTTTGGAAATGGAAACGACAGAAAGGTGATCGTATAAAAGAAGATTTAGTACGTTTAGGAACATCTCTCAATTGGAATAAGGAATATTTTACGATGAATGAAAATCACAATTTTGCTGTTCGAGAAGCGTTCATCCGACTTTTTAATAAAGGACTGATATACCGTGACAATTCACTTGTAAACTGGTCTTGTACTTTAGAATCAGCTATATCGGATATAGAAGTTGTTAATTTAGAAATAACTAATCCAACTGATATTTGTGTGCCAGGATATAAGAAAAAAATTAAATTTGGTCAAATTTATGAGATATCTTATAAGACAACAACGGGTCAGGAAATAATCATTTCAACTACTCGGCCTGAAACTCTACTGGGAGACGTAGCTGTTGCAGTAAATCCTAACGACAATCGATATACTCATTTGACGCAAGATAAAAATTTGAGACTGTTACACCCTTTTAGAAATGATAGCATACCATTAATAGTTGACGAACTAGTTGATCCTCAATTCGGAACTGGAGCGTTAAAGATAACGCCGGGTCATGATAGGGTAAATTAAACGCAAAATTATTTGAATCTCACTGAATTGTATTTTTGTTTTAGAATGATTTTTTAATAGGCCAAAAACATAATCTGCCAATTATATCCATATTAGATTCGAAAGGTTCAATCGTTGATAATTTTGGGCAATATTCCAAACTACCAAGATTTATTGTTAGAGAAATGATATTAGAATCATTAGCTGAAAAGGGTCTTCTCAAAAATATAAAACCACACAAAATGGTTTTACCAATTTGTTCCCGTTCAAAGGACGTAATAGAACTTCAATTAAGACCACAATGGTTTATTCAGACAAAAGAAATGTCAAAATCTGCTCTTGATGCTGTTAAAAAAGGAATGATAAAAATTTATCCAGAAAATTTCACGCGAGAATGGGAACATTGGCTATCAAATTGTCATGACTGGTGTATTTCAAGACAACTTTGGTGGGGACATCGGATACCGGCTTGGGAATGCGAAGACAAAACATGGATAGTGGCGCACTCTGAAAGAGAAGCTTTTGAAAAAGCAAACGATTTACAAGTTTCTATAACTAAACAGGACGACGATGTTTTAGATACTTGGTTCTCTTCAGCCATTCTACCATTTGCTTTAAATGGATGGCCCACAAAGCTTCTTAGTGATTACTATCCATTAAGCTTAATGGAAACTGGTCATGATATTTTCTTTTTCTGGGTTGCTAGAATGGCGATGGTAAGCTTAGTACTCACTGAAAAAGTGCCATTCAAAAATATTTTACTTCACGGAATCGTATGTGATGCTCACGGTAGGAAAATGTCAAAAAGTCTTGGAAATATCATAACGCCCAATCAAATTATCAATGGCATAAGTTTAAAAGACTTGGAACTAGAAGTTAAAGCTTCTCTTGATAGTGGTATTCTATCGCAAGAAGAATACGAAAAATCAGTCAAGGGCCAAAAAAAAATGTTTCCGAAAGGAATTCCAGAATGTGGAACAGATGCACTTCGTTTTACATTATGCTCTCATAACATTCAAAGTCATTTTATTAATTTTGATATTCAAGAAGTATTGACTAACAAATTATTTTTCAATAAAATATGGCAAGCAACGAGATATACCATCGGATTTTGTGAAAAACTTAATCTAGATTTAAAATATAATGATGTGTCAGCTGAAACTTGGGAGAACTTATCAAACATGGATAAATGGATTCTAAGTCGTTTGAGTGAAACTAAAACTGTTGTAAAAGACGGGATTGAAAGTTATAATTTTCATTTAGCTACTGCAGCCTTGAAAAATTTCTTTTACACAAACTTTTGTGACACATACCTAGAAACAACTAAATTGAATCAACTACCTGGAAATGAACGTCAAGGAAAAATTAACTGTGAAGTTTTAAAATATTGTCTTTCATGTGGTCTTGATCTCATGGAACCATTTACTCCATTTCTTTCTCAAGATTTAAAGACTTTTCTTCCAATTTGTGAAAAACAAAAAAATCTTAGTCATTTAAAAAATAATATTATTGAGCATGAAGTAGGACAAATTCTAGATGTATGCGCTGCAGTAAGACAGCAAAAAAGTCAACTTAACATTACAAAGAGACATAAACCAGCATTATTTATTCATGCCACAAGTTCTTCAGCAGAAGATTTATTAAAATCATATCAGGATATAATTAATACCCTGACTTTTAGTACACATGTTGTTTTTGTAAAAGACTCTACTGAATTCAGTAATAATTCGAATTTTATTATAAAATCAACTGGTGGACCACTTTGTTCATTTGGAGTTGTAGTTACTGATTCGTCTTTCATTAAGAAAGATATAGATAAAACAATAGAAATTAATAAGAAAAAATTAGGAAAATTGGAAAAGGAACTCGAAAAAATTATGAAATTAGTAAAAAATAAAGGATATACAACTTCAGCGAGTAAGGAAACACAAGCAAAACATAGCGAAAGAGTAAACATTGTTAATTTAAGAACTTATAAGCAAAATATTTATTCTTTTTATTTTTTTCAGATAAAAAAGTTGCAAATGGAAATTAAAACAATTAGTGACTTAGAAGAAACAAGTGAAAGTGTGAACCTTCACCAAAAAAATTAAGAAAAAAGTTTACCGTTATTACTTTTGTATATCCCTGTTTTTGAATAAAAAAAGAATTTGAGTTAAAACAATAATACTGTATATAATGCAGCTTATCGGAAAGAAAAAAAAAACAAAAAATAAAATTTAGAGTACCAAATAGAATCAACGGTTTGAGTCAGCTGAATAAGAATTTTCTTAAAATTCAAATTTTTAGATGTCAAATGAAGTAAAAAAAACCACCACCAGATCTCATAACCATGATACTGTCCATGAAGAAGGTTTAGATTTACTTGAATCTTTAAATATATGCAAAAATTAGGGAGGTAGAAGAATTCAATGAATGAAAAAAACATTTTCAGCCAAGCAAAACAATTAATGCTTCAAAATATAAGATTACTGTAAGGGTATGATGATGTTTTCTATGAACAACGCCTTATGACAGATATCCATCTGGCGGAGAACAAACATTCAAATCTCATTGTTTTGAATTCTGAGTCAAATAATTGTCCTGTTTCCAACTTAGTTTTCATCAATTGAAGATCTTTTTGTGTGTTATTATTTGACAATGGCTGATAAAATTGTAAGTGACTTCGCTTTGTTTTATCTATTTAAAAAATTGAGGTTACCGACACAACAATTACAATGCATAATTTTGATTTTAATTTTAGACTCTACGCATTCAATCTCCTAATCATGGCACAAAACGTTTGGAAGTCCAATTGCACTCGTCTCTTCGACGATTGTTTGAAGATGTTCACCAGTGTCTAGAATTAGAATCTTATAATTTTAGGTTATTCAAAGATCGAACAAAAAAGGATGAGTTGATCTCAACAAGTAAATCAATTCAAAGTGCTGGTTTAAAACATGGTGATATGATATTTTTGTTAGAAGAGGCTGGTCCAGTAGCTGGTACTTCGTCAGGGGTATGAGATTATGAAATTAAAATTAAGAAAATTAATTACTTTTCATCATAAATTTAACAGAGTAGTGATTCATTGCGAGGTAGTAAAGAGTCAACTCAAGCTCCTCGAGCTAAACCGAAAGAGGATGATGTGGATCTTCAGTTGTACAAAATTGATGGGAAAATTCAAAGAAAACGTGATGAGAAAATGTGTCGACACACAGCAAAAGGATGTTGTGTTCATTGTTCAGCCCTAGAGCCTTGGGACGAAAATTATTTAAAAGAGCAAAAAATAAAACATTTATCATTTCATTCGTACATCCGAAAATTAACATCTGGGGTTGATCGAGGTAAATTTGTTGCTTTGGAAGACTTGAATTGTAAAATAAAGCCGGGTTGTCGTGATCATCTTCCTTGGCCAAAAGGAATTTGTTCAAAGTGCCAACCTTCGGCAATCACTTTAAATCGACAAATTTACCGTCATGTTGACAATATTATGTTTGAAAATACATATATTGTGGAGAAATTTTTAAATTATTGGCGCTCATCAGGACATCAACGAATGGGATTTCTTTATGGAACATATGAGGTTCATCCAGAAGTCCCACTAGGAATTCGTGCAAGAGTGATGGCAATTTATGAGCCACCTCAGGAAAGTTCTCGTGATTCGATTAAACTATTGGATGATCCTCGACAAAATGATGTCGATGAAGTAGCATCAGCTTTAGGAATGCGGTGTGTCGGGTGGATTTTCACAGACTTATTAACAGATAATGCTGCTGCTGGCACAGTAAAACAAACAAGAGGTATTGAAACGCACTTTTTGTCAGCACAAGAATGTATTCTTGCTGGACATTTGCAAAATAAACATCAAAACGCCAGTAAATATGCATCATCTGGATATTTTGGATCGAAATTTGTCACTGTTTGTGTTACAGGTAACGTAAGGTAAAAGAAATCCTTCATTTATTTCTAATCAAAACTAATAATTTTAGGTGACTCAAAAAAACAAGTTCATATGGAAGGTTATGCTGTGTCTGCTCAATGTATGGCACTTGTAAGAGATAACTGTTTACTGCCCACAAAAGATGCACCCGAATTAGGGTATATACGGGAATCTTCTGACAAACAATATGTTCCTGATGTGTACTATAAGGTAAGTGATTTTTATATCAATAAATACAATTCAAGCAATTTCTAGAATCTATGTGGAAAGGTTCAAGCTCTCGTTATAAAAAAAACTAATTAAATTGATAATTTGATTGAGTACCATCTTTTCATTTTTTTTTAAATTGAAGCCTTAACATCCTGTGATTTTGAAAATAATAAAAAAAAAATTAACAGTCACGAGAACAATTGTGTTTAAATAGCTTTGAATTTATTTCATCTACGTACATTTTGAAAATTTTGAGTTCAAACCTAAAATAACCATTTTACATATTTTTTATCCTCCTTGATATTGACAGCTTAATTTATATTTTATACATAAAAATACGTATCAGATGTTTGTCACACTTATCATTATGATCTTGACTTTATAATTTGTTTTTCTTTTATGAAACATTCTTTACATTTCAATGACGTTAAAATGCATGTCTCTGATAATGTTTATTTTTATATTGTACATTAACTTAAATAAAATTTATCATTACCCGGTTCAAACATATTTTTATATCAGTTTTAATTTTAATACGATACGAAACAAAATTTCATTATTAGTTTAGTTAATTCAATTTCATTCATTGTTTTTTATTCGATATTCTCGCATTTATCTATTATCTGTATGAACGGGTAAACTTTGTAAAGTTTCTTATTGCAACGATCTAAGCGTATCTTAATTTTAAAAATCGAACTACAAAACAATGTATGGGGTTGTGATCAGAAAAATGATTATGATTTAATCAAATTATCATTTCAATTAAATGTGGTTTAATCGACTGTGAATTATCGTTATTCAGGTGGTTGTTGGTTAAGAATGTTGAAAATATATATTTTAGGTACAATAAGTAAATTTTCAGTGTTTATATTTCTAACGACAACATTTTTTATTACACTATAAATTTGAATAATTTGGTTCGTAAAGCTTTTTTTAAATTACATATAAAATTTTACATGCAATAGTTCATTGCCACCATAACCTGCTTATGTTGCACGAAAGTGTGAATAAACATAATCTTCTTTTTTGCTTTAATACCCTCGACTTCGTAACTATTACACAAATTTAATTCTTTTATTAGACACGTATAAAATTTAAGTTTTCCAAATACAATGTATATTCTTTTTAATACTAAAATTTTGTTTGCACAATCCTAATAGAGCCTTATTTTCGATGCAGAATACTTAACTGTTTTAATGTCATTTGGAATTTAATCCCAGACTTTTTTATTTTATTTTTTATAAATTAACGAAAGATATTTGTAACGATTTATCGAAAGATTATAGTGGCTATAAATTATTTTCGTTTTCAATATAGTTTAAAGTAGTTTTGCTCTATTTCGTTTATGGTTAAATCAAACAAAGGATTTTCTCATTTTTAGTTAAAAGCTTTCCGTAAGAAAATTCACACCTACAAAAGAAAACTGTTTGTCTTAATTTACGATCGAGTGATACAAAAATATTCGATTTCACAATTTTTTTTTTCATTAATATTTTTTTTCTCTTTCAAATCTATTTCATCGCACTCTATTAATATTATTATAATATGTTTATTTATTTATGTTTACAACATACATAATACAATTTTTTATACATTTCAAAGTGTATAGTAAAAGTAATTTCTATTTTATCCACTGAATCATACACCCTGTTCATGATAATATTAATATTCTAACATTTTTTTTTCTTTTTTATGTATCTTATCGAATTTCGGTATAATCTGTAATTTTGAATTATTGGCGAAAAAACTTCTATCTTGTCCCAGTGAAGAAAAAATACTAAAAATTATTTTTTTTTATCAATTAACTGATTGAAGATTCCGTTATTATACTATGAGCAAGACAGTGAATCGATATGAAACTATGTTGTTTCATTCAAATTAGCTTTTTGGTGGTATTGATTATTCAATAAAGTAAAAATGAAAGTGACTGAATAGAATGAAAATATTTATATTCATCCTGTTTGCCACACAAAAGCACCTTAAAATAAAGACAGAATGTAGAATGGCCATTGTGAATTTTTTTCCACCCGATTTTTAATTATTCTTGTATTTGGAATAAAAAATTGAACAATTGGATGTTCATGAATATACGTCACCACAGCAACCTAAATTACAATGGGAAGCTATGAAATTAAGGAAATTATGAAAATATGTGGAGTGTTTAAAAGTCAATGTTTTTTCAGATCCATAAGTCCTTTTGTTAATACAATTTCACTCCAACCAATTGTTATGAAAACAGTAGCATATTATGATAGATTTTTATACGATTCACTAAATTCACAAGCAATATTTCTTTTTTAGTATTAGATTCATCAATTTTCAGAGATAAATAAATTATTAATGAAATAGTGCTATTATTAAAATCGGATATCGGATTGCAATTATAACAAGTACTTTTATTTATTAAATTTATTTGAGTAAGAAGTTATGCCATAAAGAGCTTGATAATGAATTTTCATTATAAGGTGTTTAATAAACTTATATGATAGTCAAGTGTCTTCTTACTATTAAAAGTTAATATTATTTTTTTACATACACTTTTGTTTTAATTATTATAATTATTACACTTTTATATTATTTCGCATTTCCCTGAACATTGATTATCTGTTTGAACTTCTTAAACATTCTGTTTCGTACAATTTTAATAAACAATCTTCTTAAATATTTAATACTATATTAAAACTGTGGCTAAATTTAAAATTTACCTTTTCATTTCGATTCTAATAATTTTAACATTTTCTGTATCACGTATCGAGTGATCACTTTTATTTTTGCTCAGGTACTCCTTTTCAAAAATTATTTCAACTTTTTACATTCACAAATATAAATTAATCCATTTTAATACTTTCAACATTAACATTTCTTATTTCAGTGAATTGAATGACCACATTTTCAAGTTTCAAGACCCATTAATTTAAATTCTAATCTATGGTTTTATACACGATTATAATCAGAGGATAAAATTAACAGCATTTTTTTTTTAATTTTAATTGTATTATTTTAATCAATTAAATTAAATTAAAATTTCGATTTTTCTTTATTGTATAATAGTTATATTTCAATATTTTATGACTTCCAAACTCTCGGAAGGAAAATCCTCACTAAAGAAAGTTCTTTCCTTTAAAATTGTACTAAGGAAGGTTTGGTAAGGGTATTTTGGTAAAGTCAGTATTTTCTGCCTCTACAAATAATTACTATTGTTTTTTAATATATACGAGGTCCATATTATTTTGTGTTGCACAGTCTTACTTATTTTTTTCCTTAGAAATTTGAAACATTTATTTTTTTTATATTTAGTTATTATTTCACTATATTTTTTATAATATACATTTTTATAACTAATACTTCTAAAATTAAACGTTAAATTGTCCAAATTCATTAAGTGACATTTAAGCAGAATGATTACAATCAAATTTTGATCAAATTAAAATTTCTTTTCGTATATTTGATCTTTAGTGTTCAATAAATTGATACTATAATTATTATTTTACTACAAATTTTCTTTATATATTTTGATCATTTTCACCTTAAAGTCACCAAAAAGAAAAAAAAAACAATTTACTTCCGAGTCTAAATTATTTTCTTCAATTCTTATTTTAAAATATTTTAGACATCCCAAGAAATTAAACAAGACTATCTAATTTAGCTTAATTCGAGTGAAATTATTCAACATGTCGCACAGCAGTTTTGTTTAAATGAATTAATTAAGTTGATCTGCATTAAATTTATGGAAAATATAATATTTTTTTTAACATTAAATCTAATTTAAAGCGCTCTGCACTTTTCAATTTGTTTTATAAAATAAAAACAAATACAATTTTAGAAACATAACAAAATTATGTAAAAAATGCTTTCTTTTATCAATCCAATGGAACAATTTAAATGCCATTCATTAATATTTATTCAAATTAGTTTTTACTTGTTTAAAAACTATAGAACAATATGCTTGTATTTTTAAATTTTAAAATAAATTAGTTCAACACATTATATCTAAATGAAATGTAAATCACAGAGTCTAAATCTAATTTGTATACATTATTCAATTCAATTGTTTATATTTTTGTTTACTATGCTAAAGCATAACTAATTTCAATCAATTATATTTTGAAGTCCTTATTATGATAGATTCTTTTGCAGCAGCATTATTTTGACAGGAAAATTTTCTAGCAACATAAATTTTAAGAACACCATTGATTTGATTAAACTAGTTATTTCGTTTCTACTTGACAAATTTTTGTTTTACGGTAATAGATATTTTAATTAGTTTAAATATACATTAATTTTTTTTTTGTCATAAACACGTACGTGAAATAACGGACGTATTATATAACTTTTAACTTACTTATAATATACCATTTTAGCTTTGTAAGATTTAGGTACTTACTGTAATTTACCACAACTAACAATCACAACGTTACTTTGTGGTTTTCCTGCAGAATCACCGGCCTGACTTATTTTTTCTACCAAGTCAAGACCCTCAATTACAAATGCAAAAATTCCCGTAAAACCACGCATTTCTCTTAAAATTATACGAAATTGAGATCCCACCAGACCCATATTGTCATGACGCTTTTGGCTACGTCTCATTCCAACTGAACCACGAATAGCAAGTATTTTTGTATCATCGGGCATAAAGAAACCTTCCTCGAATACCGATCGTCCACCTCGACCATTATTGAGCTCGAAATCACCAGTTATTATGCTTTCATTTTCCCAACATTGAAAAATTGTGCAACCTTTATAACCAAAACCTAATTCACCAGTTGAAAGAGCTGCAAAATTTTTTGCCATCTTTGGCGCCACATCACTTCGAACTTCAATTAGAATTCGTCCAAATGGTTGTCCATTTATCTCAATGTTAAAGTAAAATATTGGATATACATGCACCGTTGGATTAACTAACAAAGTAGGACTTGAGGTAACTGCTGTTGCCATTGTGGGACTACTTCCATTATTACTACTATTAGAATGGTTCTGTCCCAATAATTGGGGAAGTTGTTGCATGGACATTCCATTCATATCAGGTACATACAAATTAATTACCGGTGGTATACGTAATGAGCCACCCGGACTTTTTGTCGGTTCGAGCAATTGTCCAAAATTACCCTGAAATGCTTTTGCCAGTTGATTCAGTTCTGTTAGACGTTTTGAAAGCATGGGATCTCCACAAGATACACCAGCACCAATAACGGAACCATTCCCCGTGGCTTGGGAATTAAGAACCCCTGTAAATGGAAAACTACTGCATCCTCCTGGAAGTTGGGGTTGAATAGATGAATTACCTTGATGGTTTCCATTTGAACCCATTAGTTGTTGTGTTGCCGTATGTTTCGCAGTTAAAACATGTCTTGAATATAATTGGGATATAGTATAGTTGGCTAGTAATAAAATAGAATTTCCGTGCCCATGTCCACTAGGGTTGAAAGATGTATTTGGATCTACGCCGACTCCTCCGGATGTAATGTTAATTATCGCTTGTTTAATTATGTCGAAATCAAATAATGATCCATAGTTGCGAATGAGATCATCTAATTTACATTTTAGCAGCATTTCCGAATGCTTTGATTGTAATCTTTGTTTTTCGATGTTAAGGCTGTTGTGCAGCTTAAATGCCTCTGTAGGGGACTGTTGTTCCAACATCGATAAGCAAACTTTTGCTTTTGATAGGGTTTCGCGCATATCCGCCACCTCATAAGTAGGCAAATGATTTATTAATTCAGTTTCTATTTGTGTTTTAAGTGTTATGCAAGCCTCGAGAATTTTTAACAAAAAATCACGTTGTTTAAATACAAAATGTTGTAATTCAGTCACTAATTTTTGCATACTGAGCAATTCGGTGGCAACGTCATTTGTGATTGCCTCTTTGGCCTCCACATGTGGTTTAACCGGATGATTTCGATGTTCATCGGTACTTGCACAGCCACGACATAATATACTATTACATTTAAGACACCACAAACTATTAGGCATTGCATGTGTCAAACAGTTTTCACCTTTACTTATTTGACTTGCCATACCTACTGGTGATTGTAAGCCACCGCTTGTGGAACTTTCACTTGTCTTACGGCCACTTCCAATCACACTGGCACACCCATTATTATTGATTGTGCTTATATTCTTAAGTAGATACAAAATTGAGGTGTTGGTTGGTAAATTTTCAGGTTTCATGTCAGGTGCTGGTAATTCTGTACGTTTCCAGCAATGAATGCAATACAATTCGGTGCCTTTTATCAAAACGGTTGTGGCACATTTTAAACAGAAATAGTGTCGACATGAAAATAATTTTGGCGCTGACTCACTATCATTGAATGGTAAATGGCAACAACTGCATAACACTAACTCTTCTAATTCTATAGGTATAGAATAGTCCATCTGAAATGTATACAAAAGTAAAAATCAATTGAAATAATCAAAGAAAAATGGAGATGTCTGGTCATTTTTAAAATTTTCACTTAAAACTAAACTAGTGAAACGAACAAAAACTATTCTTACTATATAATTAAGAACAGATCGTTTGTCATAAAATCTATTGAAATATTATGTACCCATCTATCTAAAACTGTTTTAAAATGATCAGTTGACTAATTTCAACTAAATTTTGAAATTTTTTGTTGTTGTTTAACTTAACAATAATTACAATAAAAAAAAATATAAATACGTAAATCATATACAAAATAATCATACGCGTATATCCATATCAATATTGCCGAAAATAATCCATAAATAACAATAAATCGTTGCCAACAAATTGTGCGTAATTGAAATATCTCAATAGAAACAAAGAAAAAGAGTAAATTAAAAAAAAAAATATGTATTGCGAATAAATAATTATTCTCATTATGGGTCAATATTAAATGTGATCTAAAATATGATTTATTTTATGTAATGATGGTCAGCTAATAAAAAATAAACACAAAAGATATAGAGAATAATTCAACCGGTGTTATTTGCTTCCCGCCACTCTTTTCAAGGTCAAATGAGATGACGTACAAAGTTATTTTCTCTATATTATTTTTATAGTTATACGAACATATATAACAAGTACTTGTATGTCATATGTATGTTATATTTGTTTGTAAATGTGAGTACAAAAATTGAAAAGTAAAACATATTTTTCAAAATATTTCACATAATAAATATGATACAAACCTTTCCTTAATTACATACTATATCACAGATTCAACTCTATTATTTTTTTTTTGTTTTTTTGTTGATATTTTTTTTGTTGTCTTATAATTATATGATTACTTTTTTATTATTTTTTTGCACTTTTCTTTAGTTTATGAACGTATGGATTATGGATTGATTCGATTTATTTTTCGTGTATTTATTAGATGTATGGCTTTGATATTTGCTAATTTTAATTTTGTATTTTTTTCAATGATTCAATTTTATATAAACGTATTATCGCGTATAACGTTCACGTTCATAGATCTACATTTACACACGAAATGATGAAAATTTTGTAGACGGCTGGAAAATTATTAAATTTTTCTTACTTTAATTTTTACTTATAAACACTTTCGATTCTTAAAACTTTGTTAAGTTGACGATGTACGGATTTAATTTGTTGGCGGCGACGACGGTGATGATGGCTTTAACGAGAGCGGGCATCAACAAAAATGATATGTGGTGTCGGGAACACGTCTCACAACTCAACTGCGTATATTCTGATAATGATTATGATTGGAGAATAATAAAATGTCATTTAATCATCATCCAATTTTTTTTTTTATTAATAGTCAAGTTTTTCTTTTTTTTATATCAATTTTCTCTTATTTTATTCATATACAAGATGTTTTATTTAAATCAAGTTTGATCAATTTTTATACGTGATATTTGGAAAAGTAAAGATTAAAATCACTATGATAATTGAGTTTATAATTTTCACATATTGACACCTTTCGAATTATTTCATTATTTAACTTGATTCAATTTTCTTTCTTTGCTTATTTTTCAATAAAACTTGAATTGTTCCACGACGACACCAGTAATTTCTTCCATTGACGGCCATTTTAGTAGCTACTTTTTTGTGCTGGTGTTATGAGTGTAATAGAATTTTATTCTAAATTTGAACTTATTCTCTTCCACAAAAATAATTTTTACTGTATGATATATGTATTCTGCCTACATAATAATCCTGTGTATATTCGGTTCACACATTTAGTTGATTTCAATAGATTCCCGCAAGGATGACGACATCAAAAGCATGTGTGTTGTTATAAAAGAGAATAATTTTCGTCTTTCTCTCTCAAACGTTTTGTTCTGTCATTAATTTTTTTTTTGTACATCAAACAAATACTTTGAATCTTTCAAATAAACAAAACAACGCAATTTCATTCATTCATTTTTTTGGCTGGAGAGATAAAACAAAATGAGATAGACTTTTTGACTTTCATTTTGTTCGGTCATTCGTAGGACTAAACAGTGATGACTTTTTAAATTTAATTATCATCATCAACTGGTTAATGAGGAAAACGACTCTAGATCTATTCTGCTTAGTGTTAAATCTACCATAAATTATTGCCTTTTTTCCTTATTCTCAAATCAATTGGCTTTGTTTACAGTGCTCACTGAATTTTCCTTACTCTCAAATAATTCTAACTCTCTCAAACACACACACGCACACAAGTTTACCACAAATGTATTCAACAGATGATTTAGCATCGGTATAATATAACTCGAAAGGGAAAATGTACCCATGACATTGAAAATTTTGCCGTGTTTTATTTATATGGAATACAAATAGAAAAAACATAGGTTATTCACACACAAACACAACACTTACGGAACTAACATTTTGTGTGTGATTACGTACAAAATGTATATGTAACACTTGTATTTACATACAAAAGATATATTTTTTGCAAATAGAATATACTGATGTGTGAAGGAATTTCGTCATCAGCATCTATCAATAAAATTATTTTATTCGCTGTAAATTTTTAAACTAGGTATTTTTTGATTTACAAACTATAAACCTTGACGATTCAAATAATTCCAAAATAACTAGTTTTCGTCTTAGAATATAAAAAAAAAAATAAAAATTAGCCTGAAAGTTAAATGGTTTTTCATATTGTTTTATTCAACTTAGGTCCAACATTGTTCGAAAATTTAAGAAGTTTTCATGATTCAAACACAAACTTATTAAAGGCTTTTGTACATGACAAAATATTGGACACGTGTTTCCTTGTTTTTTTTTATTAATAATTTAATTGAGCAACCAAATCAAAGCCTTTTCCTAAGATTTTTAACTGTGTTATTGACCCAGTTTAAATAAATGGTCCATTTACATAAGCTAATAAAAACAAACAGTTTTATCTCGAATTTTATTCCTTATTTTTGACTTTTTAGTAAACCCTCATAATAAATAGATCATAATTTTATTTTTGTTATATTTTTTTTTCATTTATATCAAAGGTAGACTTGCGCACTTCAAATTTGCTCTTTTATTAAATATTCTCATGAAAATAATGCTTACACGTTTTTCTGTACCTGTGTATATGATTTAACAAATATTTTGGTGTCATTGCTTTGTCTAAACAAGGTCATAAGTAACATTTACATTGTGTATTATGTTAGTGTTGTTATAAAGTTTCAATTATAGATGTTAAGGAGAGAGAGGTAAAGATATCCAAAAGACACAAAAAACAAAAGTGAAAAACCTTTAAAAGGAACAAATATTAGATCATTCCATATGATATTTAGCTTTGAAGCTAAAAATTATTTATTGTATGTTTTTTATGTTTGATAATAAATATTGATGTCTTACTTTTCTAATAATATTTCATTAAGGTGTGATTAAATGGGAAAAATATTCAAAAAATAATGATGAATACCAACCCACATAAAAAACTTTTATTTTTTTTACAATTTCTTTGCATGATGATAATCTTAATTATTTTTATTTCTTTATTATGATCAGGCAATTTCTATCTTTTAACAATCAATAAGTTAATATGAATTTTTCATGCAAAAACTTAAATATTTTTTAAGAGATAAAAACATTTTTTTTCTTAATTCATTAATTCACTTGCCTTGATAAAATCACATGTCTCAACACATTTCTTCAGCTCTAAACGTGATTCGAGTCACTATAAACTTAAATTTCTTTGATAAATGTATAATAAACCATTCGTTTCCATTTTGTTTAGATTCTTATTCAATTCATTGCTTTTTTTAATTCTTTTGTATTTTATTTTAACGCGTGAGACTTATAACAATCACTTTAAAATATGATGAAAATTATATTTGAGTTTTCTACACGAATTAACGACGAAAGAAACTAAGACATAAATAAACTATCAAATTTAGTAATATTATGATATATAAAATTTATAAAAATGTTTAAATTTTCACGTAAGCACATTTTTATTTTAATAAAATTCTAATTTTTCCCAAAATCTAATGCGACAACACTTTTAATTGGTAAAATAAACAAAAAAGTAAAAGTTGATCATAAACTATATAATTTATGATCAAAACAAGGTTAATCGTAATTTTCTTTACTTTTTATTAATATAGTGGTTATTATTTCTATTTCTTTTTAGGAAAAGGATGCTTACGGAAATGAAGTTCAACGACTTGGTCGCCCACTACCGGTAGAATATTTATTAGTTGATATTCCTGCGTCAACACCAGTTCAGCAGTTGTATACATTTACAGCTCGTGAAGATAAAGGTCATTTTCCAATTGAAAATCGTTTATTAGACGGACATTTACAAGATTTCAATGCTCTCAGTACATACTTATCAAAATGGGGTGTGGATGAATTCTTAGAGGTAAAAACATTTTTTAGTGAATGTTTCTTTACAATCATTTTTCTAAATTGTACAAATTATTTGATAGGAACTTATGACATTTTATTATAACTGAAAAAACATTTAAACAAACTATCCAAGTATTTCTTTCTTCTTAAATTTACTATTCAAATATGATTACAGATCATATAAAAATCAACATACAAAGTGATCATATTTATCAGATCGATAAAGTAGATATTTTTGAATATGACTTTACAAATAATTTGTTGATGAAGAAACTATATACACAACTCTTTAAGAACTAAACAAAGTATCGATGTAACACATGTTCACATATAACATATGTAAACAATATTGTAATAAACATATATAAAAATATAACACACTTAAGTACAAATATCGATATATGTTAAGTTGGAATGATCATACATCGATGTGTCTATAGATGTAGAACACATACATGTTTGAAATTGCGAATTAAGCCAACGTTTTGTATAAGTTGCTATGGAGCAGTCGGTTACCTCGTCTGTCTTACACACAGAAGATCCCCAGTTCGAACCTGGGTAGCAACAAACTTTTTTGTTACTGTTTTTTTTTAAATTTCAGATTTCATTGATTTTTTTTTACTTCAAACGAGCTTTATATTGATGTTTTAAACGATCAATATTTAAGTTTATTTAGGATATAAAGAAGATGCAATGCTAAGCATATAAAAAGTATTTTATAAAGATCAATAATTTTAAAAGAAATTTTTCAATAAACTAATTACTTATCAATTTAAAAATGTATTGAGAGAAATTTTCAAAAAAGTTGCTATGGAGCAGTCGGTTACCTCGTCTGTCTTACACACAGAAGATCCCCAGTTCGAACCTGGGTAGCAACAATTTTATTATTATTTAATTAAATTGAATGAGAATCTGTTTTTATGCGGTTTTATAAAAAAATATAATTTTATTTCTGTGACAGAAATTACTAAGATTTTTGCAACATGTACTCTTGCGCAGTCTCTATTTTTTGCTTAAAATTTAGTCTAGCGTCTGATATGTCTAGGAAATTTCTTCAGATTTTAATTGATAAACTTAAAATAAAAATCCACAAATCATTGAAAATTGTAGTTTCAATTATTAAATTTTAACTCCTTCCGGATCATAAGAGAAATAACCAATGTAGAAGCCTAGTTTTAGCTGGAAAAGGCTTATTTTGAGGTTTTATTAACATTTTAAGCAAAAAATTGACTATTTTTCGATTTTTTGCAAAATTCGAAGAATATTTTTAACTAAAAATTGGTCTAATGTGTGTATTTTATCTATTTTAATTTATTAATTAATTTATTTATTTATTTTTAACTTGAAATTCATATTTGTATTTCAAACAAATTAAAATTTTAACATTTTTATGAAAATTCGATTGGGGTCCTTTAGTACCCCATGTTCCGGAAGGAGTTAAGTGTGCAATTTTTGTCATATAACAAGTTTTACCGATTGTATAAAATGGTTGAATTGAAGATACATTTTGGATCTGATCGACTGATGTTTCTCAATTATTTCAATAAAATTTGCAATAAAAAATCTTTGTATTTTTAATAATTGCAAACTTATTACATAACATAAACATATTTATATGTTCTTATGGAGGAGTGGTTAACTCGTCTGTCTAACACACAGAAGATCCCCAGATCGAGACTGGGTAGGAACAAATATTTTTATATTTTCTATAAAATTTGCAAAAACTACTTTTTGCTATCAAAAAAAAGTAATAAAATGTTAATTTTTTTTATTGCTTTTTGTATTGTGTTCTATAGTTATAAATTTATTTTAGTCTAACATTTTTTTTGTATTATTTTATTATCGTTTCAAGGCTGTTTCCGACTTACACCTGCTCATATATTTATATACTATGGATATGCTTCCACTCAAGGCTGAAATGGGTCCATTGTTTGAGGCAATTAAAAAGAAGGACACGTCACTTGCCCTTTCTTTTAAAAATCAAGAAGTATGGCGAACTTTAGAGCAACTAATTTCTGCTTCTTCTCACCATGAGTAAGTATTTCATTGAAAATCATCATCAGAATTGGAATAAATAGCAAATTTCTTAGGCCCTCTATGCCATTGATTGATGATGACCCAATGAATGTGGATGATGGACCTGGTTGGGTGTGTGATCATTGTACGTTCCTTAATACTAGATCTGGATCACAAACATGTGAAATTTGTAATTTACCAAGGTAAGATTTGGCTTATCTTAAAATTTTAGTTTGATAATTTATTTTGTTTTACAGGAACTAAAACATCTGTGATTGTTTTATGATATTTTTAAAAGTTGTCATCAAATGCAGTACTTTGAATGATTATCAGTTATTATGAATTGTGTTGAAGAGTTTAATCAATAAAACCATGATGAATTAACAAATGATTTTTTTTTGAATATGATATAAATAATGTAGAAAGTTAAGCAAATTATCTCGTCCAACACTGTAAGTTGAAAGCGCCACTAAAAAAAAGTAAAAATCAATGTTCATTAAACTTGTTTTCTTATCTGTTGAATACATTAATCAATTAATATCTAGATGAATGTTATCTTTTCATTTCCATATGTTTTCATTTCATTATCATAAAAGAGAGAAAAGTACTGCATATATTGTCTCTCAGTTGAAAAGAGAGAAGTTTGGTAAATTTATGGTTATTGTTGTAAAAATATTCCAGAACATAACAAAAAACGTCATAAAATGTTTCCTTCAAATAACCTTTCAATTTGTTATTCAAAGGAAAGTGTTATCAAAACATTATCACTTACACTCATAACGGCATTATGATTTCCAATGTTCGAATAAATGGATGCCGAATAAGCCCAGAAAATAAATTTCTGCTCAGTTCATATTTAGCTTTATAGATTTGTAGACCAAGATGAGAAAATAACATCTTATAAAGTTATATAAACACACGCAAGTTTTCTAAACGAATAATAACGAATCAATTTCGCTTCCAATCTACAACTTCTTAATGTTATATAGACGTTTATTTAAATGAAAAACGTATCTGTATCATGAGGAAAAGGAAGTACGGTTAGATAAAAAGAATTTTCCATCGCTTTTTTTTGTTGTTGTTGACAGACATATGTAAGCCAGGCACGTGTATTAAATTATTTTTATACAAGGTAAAAGAAATTCCGCAAACAAAGAATCAATAACAGTTTAGCTTCAGAAGTAAAGCAACCGCTCTTATCACTTTATTTTTTTTATAACAGATTCATTCACGAAACTCACATAAGAGTAACATGTTATATGGAATGATTTTGTTGATGACTCAGAATATTTCATCGGTACTTCCTCAACGCGTACTATGTTAAGCATTTCTGATGAAAATAAAACATTAATCAGTTCATTGAAGAAATTCATGAAACAAAACATGAAATGAAAAAATAAATATTAAAATAACATACATACACGGTGTACAATTTGTACATTAAATTTAAAGAAATAAATAAGCAACATTATTATATTTGTAAAATTTTTATAGATATCTTAGGTGCGTTTATTTTTTTCATTCATTTTCAAATTCGTATTTTACTTGTTATCTTTTCCTCTATGTGTATATTTCTAAATAATAATAATAAAAGTTTGTGTTTGTTATTGCGTGTGTCATATTGTGTATTTGATTAAGTAAAAAAAATTACGTTATTTTGTATAAACCCACACAAACACACACACACACACACACAATATATATTTTTGGGTATTCTATGAAAACGGCAGCGTTAGTATCATTTAGATATTTGTGCAGTTTAAACGGTTTCGGGAAAGTTTCTGATTAAATTTTTATCTTTCTCCTTAGTGCCATATAGCTATCATACAAAAATTAGATTTTTGATTGAAAAATAATTGATTTTCCAAACGGGAGAAAATTTTTTATCAATAACGATTCGTTAAAATACTTACACACGTGACCGGTGTAATATCCTTGTAAACAAATTATAAAGTGAAAATTCCAGAAAGATTTAAATTCAATTAATAAGAAAAGTAATATAGTGTCAAATCGAATAAACATGAGCTTTGTTGGAAAATTTGGAAATTTGGCAAAACATACCGCCAAAATTTCTCAAAGCCACGTGAGTTACCTAGAATTTTCTAAATGCATGAATAGTAATAGTAAAACCTCCCACTTCTTCCATTCATTCATTCAAAGAAATAAGACAAGAACAGTTTCGTAATCATCTGTCGCGTATAAAATTTGCTTCGTATTTTGTCACGTAGTCCCTTTTTACTTGTGATATATATTTTGAAATGTTTGATGGCTATTGCAAAAAATACACCACACAAAATAGTAAGCCGCACAAAATTCGATCAAAATATTATACAACATTCAAGTATGACTACGTCATCTTAAATATAAAAAAATAACGATTTTTTAACTAATATTTGTGCAATTAGCACGTGATATGTCAATTATGCAAAAAAAAATTCAAATGTAACAGAAAAAGATGTGTGTTTCTTTGATTTGAGGTCATCAAATAAATTGAATCAGACTTAAAATAAACAATCATTTCCCTAAAAAAGTGCGTGCGTGTGTTAGCAATTATGATGCTCAATGTTTATCTTAAAAAATAAACGTACTTCCCCTATTTATTGAAAAAATCGATATTGCTATTTATAACGAAACAGCTGTTTTTATTTCGTATATGTTTTAATACAGTTCTTCCAATTTTTGGAAAACTAATGTCCTTGTAAGGTTAAATGCCCTTTATGAATAATTTATATTGTATTAAAGTTATAATTGGATATAAGGTGGAATCTTAAGATTTTGTTCCAATTCAGAAAAAAACTTCCAAATCTTAGGGTATCAATTTCATAGCGTCTCAATGTCGCATTGATTAATTAAACTTAGTAATATGATAATTTAATGAATAAACAATATCTCATGAATGTAAATATTCAATTAACGGACAACTCTTTAAATATCTTTATTGTTTATTTTTTTATTTCGTTTTTGCTTGGCTTCATATTTTTTTTGTTAAAATTCATCCTGTTTTTGATTTAAATTATTTTATAAAGGTATCGAATGCCCTTGAACTGATAAAACTTAATTTTTTTGCAAAAAAATACAAGATTAAAAATAGAATTGAAAAAATTATCAAAACAGATAAGACTATTAAGATACGTTCTATAATAAACGTTCAACACTAAATAAAAATGAATAACAAATACAATAAAAACATCTGTATTTTAAATTGCAAACAAAACAATTTGATTCGTCGATTGATCATAAAATTAAAAATTTTGAAAATATTAAGTATGCTTTTTTGGAATAATAATATAAATGGGAATATTGACTGAACTATTATCAAACTCTTTTTAAAACTATTTTTTATTAGAAATTTGTTTTAAAAGAAAAAAAATTAAAAATACAAGTTGTGGTGTACGTGCAAAACTTAAATAAAAATATTTGATAAATTTAGTGACTCAATAATTTCTTTTGAATTTACGTCATATAAGATAAATATTTGACACAGAAATGTGTGAAATGACTGATAGAATATTTTTTATATATTTATTTATATTTTTGTTGTTGTTGATTTATTATTGAATTTACATTAATGAGATTATTGTTAATTTTTATTTGCGATAGTATGTTTTGATTGTTCATTGATCATTAGTATTAAATGCTTTTCTCCTAAGCCCTCAAAAATTCTATTTGATTTAAAATTCTACAAAGTTCTTATGGATGATTCTTTAGCTCAGAATTTATAAATTAATATACTTTTTTAACATAACTCAGCAAATGATATCTCTAATTAACACTAATTAGGTTGAACGTTGTTAAGAATCCGATTTAGATCTTTTGTATCTATTTTAGACCGATTGTTATATAGCCCCTTAAACCAGTAAATGTTGCAATCAATAAAATAGGTTAATTTTTATTAATGATCATCATAAACAACTTATTTTAAATATAATCATGTTAAAAATTTAATTAATGTAATTTTTTTTATGTTAAAGAGTGGATTTTTTTTTTGCTTGTATATTTTTTTTTATTTAAAACATACTTTGAAATCATAAGATTTTCTTTGATACAGTTTTTCTTGTCTTATTTCATCAAATTGGGATATTTTTGTCTCGTTTATTCAAGAATTCTATATTTTTAATTAAATATATTTTTAGACTCGTTCCTATTCCATGAAACCATACAACACATCAGGTGATTTGAAAGGATTCACTTGGCAAGGAATGAAAAAACATTATGCTGTAAGTATTTATATTTTATATTCAGATATTTTTAGAATCATGTCAATGATATAATTTTTGGTTGGTTTCTCGAGTCTTTGCTGACTAAACTAAAGGGTTAAGGAAATGTTTACGCGCTCGTGATAGTTAGAGTTTGAACTGTAAAAATTATAACAGAAGTTTTTTTCACTTCAGTATATTTTGTGATATTACTAGGGGAACTACAAAGCTAGACTAAAACGTATATTTATAAGAGTCTTTTAAAAAATTAATTTTAAAACATAGAGTACAACAAGGGTTTTAAGCATCTTTATTACCTGTACATTCATTGAAGCCAAATTTAAAAAAAAAATTAAACAATCAAATTTTTTTTTTTAATTGCGTTATTTATTCAATTTATAAACATTACTATGTCCATTATATGACTTTCACTATATATTGTCAAATACTTGTATAATTGATGATATAATGTTCTACTCACTTTACGTTATACTCTAAGTTCTGTTTATTCTTTTTAATTTTCTGTAAAAAAGACTTAAATATAAAAAAGTCAATATGTA
Source organism: Culicoides sonorensis (assembly GCA_900002565.1). Classification (NCBI taxonomy): domain Eukaryota; kingdom Metazoa; phylum Arthropoda; class Insecta; order Diptera; family Ceratopogonidae; genus Culicoides; species Culicoides sonorensis. Next base: position 78,530 of record LN483368.1, read on the forward strand.
TCACTTTTATCGATTGTGATTATTTTTTAGTGTCGATTCTTTGATTGAGAGGTATTTTTATTGAAGATTTACTACATTTTACCTTTGCACTTAATTTTTGGTTTGAATTAAATTGACTTATTTTAATGATTTTCGTTTTTTCGTCTAAAAAATTATTTTTTAATTTCACCTGCACTTCATGATTTAATTATTTTTGAATGAGCGCGAGTGGCTACACTGATTTAAAATTAAAAAAAAATAAGAAAATAGGTTTCAAATATTGTCAGTATTATCAAAAAATATCGTTGACTATTTTACAGCTAGTTTTCTTTAACTACACTTATAATTTATGATTTATCAGACCATTCTAAAAGCTTCTACATCTACGATTAAAACATATAACTTGCTTTTTTAAATTAAATAAAAGTGTTAGGCACATTTTATTGTTTTTCTCTGTAACAATATCGTGATCAATTTTTCAGAGAAAATCTGGTTGTACTTTTTTTTTCTGTTTGCAAACTAACATATTTTTAAGATTTACATAATAAGGTTGGAATATGAACAAAAATATGAGACTATTACCAAAACATACAGAATTTTGTTTCTCAGTTTAACATACTTTATGCGACTGCTTTAGATGTGAAGATAGGCCCACCGGTGGTGTACACTTGATTCAACTTGTAGCCGGACAAATCTCAATCTGAACTTATTTCATGAAAATCTTATTAAACGTCTGCGGTGGAATTACACGCATAGGAAGTGGTTCAAAGTCCAAATTTAGATTTCTTTTATTATAACTTTTGAATACTTATGAATTTTGATTTTATATTGAATTATTTTCTCCATTGAGACCTTGAGATCTTACGTGAGTGAAAAAATATTAAACAATGATCTTAAAATTTCGGATAAGAGTTATATCTGTGTCGATGGATAATAAAATCACTGCATTTATTTAGTTTTCTATAAAACTGTTTTTAGAGTCAGCAAAAAATAACCCTAGAACCAAAATTTGTCAGGAAGAATTCATAAATTATTATTTTAATAACTAAATAACAAAAAAAGAACTTTTAATACTTACTGAAAACTGAGAACTACAACGTTACACTTCTTACACATTTTATTATTCTAAACATAAGTCAATGTTAAACATAATTAAGAAAACATGGTTTTTAGTTTAACCAAATTGCATTATTTGAAAAAAAAATATGAGAAAAACTATAAATTTAGATTGTTAAGTTAAAGCTTTATTAATATAAAAGTAAAATTATAGAAATTCAATGTGATATGGTGTCAAAAGCATCATGTCATGCAATTGTTGTGAAATTTTTAAAAATCATTGTGTAGGTACAAAAAGTAATTAGACTATTTAAAAAGCAACATAAATAAATCTGCTTCTACATTTTTTTTTTATTTAATTGTAATACTTTTTATTTGCATTTCATTTTCTTACACAGTTATAGTTTACTTGTTTATTTTATTACTTTTATCTCACAATTATTAATAATGCTGTTAAGTAATACTCCTTTATAGCAATTTCTAATACTACATTTCTACAATACTTATTTTTTATTACTTATTTTTATTATATATGTTTTGATAAAAACAATATTGAAATAAAATAAATGATACAAGTACAACTTATAAATAAAATTAATGATAAAAAAATTAAAATTAATTTATGTGGATCAAAGTATTCAATTTATCAATGTATTGTAACAAATTTGTCGTTTTTCGACCAGTTATAATTTTTTTTACAGACTGATAGGCAAAAGTAAACTTGCTCACTAAATAACGGTGCCTTGTTACTTGATGTTTTTATGAAAGAATCGTTTAATTTGATAAATATTTTTTTATATTTTACTTGAATTATATCGATCCACATCAAAGAAATTGTTGAAATAAAAATTATATTATCTACTTTCTAATAAAAACTAACTTAAAATTTCATAATAGTCGAAATACTTGTATATTAGTTTGTTATTAATTGTGTGGGATTTAAACGAAAAACTAAAAAATTGCTTTTAAAAAGATTCTCTAAAACAATTTGATTGCAAAAATTTTACATTAAAAAATATTTCAATGGCAAAAAAACAAAAAGAACGTTTGTAGTGCATTTGAAAAAGTTTTTTTAAGTATAATTAATTAAAAAGAGAACTAAAATATTATATAAAATAAAATAATATTCAAACTATATCACTAATACAAACTACGTACCAATCATATATATTATAAAAAATAAAAATTAATACAATATTATAATAATTTAATACGCAAATATTTTATTCTAACTTCTACTACACTTACACAAGTATTTCAAGTACATCATGTTTTACGTGTATGTATGCTTATGTTTTTTTATAACTTTGATTTATTTTTGTTTAAGTTAAGTTTAAAATGTAATAATTTTTTTAATATTCTTATTGTTTTATTTTGTTTTAATGTTTGATTAGTTTTACATTTATTATTGATTATGTTTTTATTTTGAGTAAAATTATGTTTGTTTTGACAAATTTGAGTGGGATATTTTTTTCTAATGTACTATCGTTCACATTTTTTTAAGTTTTAGTTAAATACATTTAAAACATATAAAACACGTGTTATTATTAATTGTTTACGTTTTATTATATTTTCACCTGTGTGTGAGAGTGTTTTTTAATAATAAACATAATAATAATATAAAAAAAAGAATTAAGTCCAAACTAACTACTTTTCTTCTAACTATTAAGGTGTTAAATTCTATTTAAAATTAATTATTTAAAAAGTAAAATTTAAAACAAAAGCGCATACATATCATATTATATGATGCAATTATAAAATTACACAGGTGAAAAATATGTACTACACATATATATGTAAATAGTATAGATTTTCAATATTTATGTCTACAGTCACAAATATACGTAATACTATTATCAAGTTTATTAATAAAATACAATAAATAGTTAAATTTTTGTATATAGAGGATACAATTAATATTATTTTTTATATGTATACTTACTCATATAGTATTTATTTTTTTTGTACCTTAAATCTACTCCATATTTTGTTCAGTTTTAACTTTTTTTTTTGTTATGAGTATCATTTCAATTCAAATTTATTTGATTTTATAAATAAAGTATCAAAATTACACAATATAATTTAAGCAATATAAATAATGTTGATATCTATCCAGGAATATTAATAATAAAAAAAAATTACGATTCAAAATAAGTAATGTTAAAAATGATGTTAATAAAAATGAATTTACATGTGATTACACTAATCGCAGCTCCTCGTTTTGCAGATGTCAAACCCAAAAAAAATATTTTTTACTTTTAATGAATTTATTTAATATTTTTTTTCTTTTTTATTTTTTTTAATGTATTTTTATTTTCAAACTACACGATATTTTTCTAATATTTATTATTATTAAATATATTGATCAGAATTCTGATTTTCAGTGTATATTTTTAAACAATATTATTTATTTATTTTTAATATAATTCTGATATTTAAATATATCATTATGTTTCTTTAAATGATCATTATCTTACTTATTTTAACGATAAATACTCATTAAACTGCTAATTAAATATACCTTTAACTTTATCCTTAATTTAATTTATGTTTTTTTTAAAGTATAATTAAAACACTTTTGGTATCAAGTACTTGTTTAGTGTGTGTAAATATTGTATGTATTTTAAGTATAGTATATTTATAACATAGTTTATGTTATGATATATTTTGTTTATTAAGTATCGTTTTATGATAATTAATATGAATTTTATGTAAGTGTATAGGTCCATTTTTTTATGTGTATTTTCTTTAATTTTCATTCATTTGAATTACAATTCAAAATTTTTACCTTCAAAATACGTAGTTTTTTAATATTATGGGCAACATATTAAAATTTAACCTTACCTCAAAGTTTTTTTTTTGGTAAAGTATTTAGAACTTTTATTTTTAATATTTAATTATCTTCAACAGTTAAGTATATTGTAATTTCTTTACTACAGAGCTTACTTTTGAAGTACTCATTTATTGCTTTTAAATTGTTTCTTTTTATATTTAGAGCATTTATAATTTTTTGTATTTTATTTGTATTAAAGTTAAGTAAAATATCACATGCACACCATATATTTAAGATAATTTTAATTTTATGGCATATATGCAATTATAATGAGCCAACATTATAGTAATTATTTATTGTATAGTAAAAGGTATATGTTTAAAGATTATTAGAAGAAATATATTCCTTTTTATTTTTATTATTTTTTTGCTTTTTGTACAGTATTGTCAATTTATTTATTTTTTTTTTGATAATTGTTTAAAGGATAAATTACGACGCTTCATTTAGTAATAAAAAATATTCAGAGCGATAGTTTTGTTTTATTTAAACAGTATTATTTTTGAAATTAATGTAAGTAATTTTAAAATTTAAATAAAAGATTGAAAAGACGATGGTATTTTTAAAGCTCTTTTAAAGATGGGCTTTTGGTCGGTGGTAGTTTGTTGCGTCAATTTGTACTTTTATGATTAAAGATAAATTTTGTCTCCGTTTCTCACCTTCATTTGTATGAATAATAATAATAATCACTTATATTTTATGTCTTTTTCCGCAATTCACACAGCAAATGTCTTTCATTATAGTTTTAATCGGTTTTTTTTGGGCTCTTATCATTATTCAATTCCGAATAGCTGCGTCTAATATTACAAAAAATACGTAAAATGAATGAATTTACATTAATGTGATCTGTGAAGAAATTATGTTTACCTACAATACTCAAAAATAGAATATAATATGGATTTAAATGGTGGTAACTATAGAACATCAGACATAAAAAAATTATTTTTGGCAATTTATCATGCGAGAATATGTTTTTAAACTACTTTTATATTGGCACGAATTAAATACAGTAATAATCAAATAATTTCTTGGCATATTAGTTCATTCAGCAATTGGCAACTTTATTTTATTATAACTTAGAGTTCGTGAAACAAATATGAAAAAAAACTAAAATTACCACCACCGAATGTGCAAATTTTTTTTTACTATACAACATGTTTTTTTTCAAAATGATGATTTTTTATCTTTTGAAATATTGAGCAAAGTGCTTAGCATTTACAAACACACACTAAGGCTCCTTTATTGAAGACATTATTGTCAGAGAGTTTTTTTTTCATTCAATTTAAAGGTTTAATGGATTTTACAGAAATCTACCAAAATGATTCATTTCTAAAGAAAATGCTACTTTTTTTATATATTATGTAGAAGTCAAATATTAAACTTATTCTAAGGGAAGACGTGCAATTATATATTGTTTTTATTTTTCGATTAAAGTGATATTAATGACTTATAGAACATTGAATTATCCTAAATTGCAAAAGATTTTTAAAGTAAGGTATTCTAAAATCATAAGAAGTTATGATGAAAAAGGGTGAAATTATATGGCAAATAATTAAATGATCAGAAAGTTCTCACATCATGCTAACAATATCTTCATTTTTTTCTTTGTTCTTAATCAAACTTTTATTTCTCCTTCTGACTCTTCACTTATTAGGATTACTGAAAATTTTGAATAAAATAACTAAAAGATTTGGAACATCAAAAATTCATACTATTGAGAATTTTCTTCTAGTCAACCTTTTACTGAATATTTTCAAGCCACTATAACTATAAGAGTTATTATTTGAGAATAAATAAAAATTATAAGGTACAAAGTTTATGATTGAGATATTTTCTAACTATGATCTTTAAGTCATAAATTACAAAATAAATTGAATATAACACGACTAAGGCACGTCTGTATAAGGTTTATAGATACATGTTCATTTATTTGTCAAAATATTACGTATCTATTAACGATTACTTTAAAATAATCAAAAATTAATGACAAGCTAAAAGTTTGAAAAGTTTTATAATTTTTTTTGAAAATGAAAATTTTACTAAAAACTAAATTAATCACATTAATATTAAAATTTAAAATACATAAATAAGCACCTTTATCAACTGTATACTGTTAAATACTATTTATTTTACGTTGTATTATATAAATATCACGATTGAGATCATTGGTCCAAATTTCATGTATTATTTGTATTTATTTATTAATTTTTTTCTAAAGTTTAATGTTTTTAATGAAAGATCTTCTAAAGGCATTTTGTTTAAAAAAAATATGAAAAATAAAAAAGTGTTATTAAACCGTTATTTTACGTTATGATCCGGTATCTCTCTGTTCTGTAAGTTTCTAGCAATTACTTAATAGACTGATACTAAATATCAAAATTTACGTGAAAAAATATTACAAGAAAATGTATATATTTTTAATGAAAAAAAAGACTGAGAAAATCAAATTTTCTATAATAAAGAAGACATTCTCAAAGCAGCAGAATATAAAAGACACTTACAATCAAGTAAAATAATAACTATACTGATTATTATTATTATTTACACAAAAATTTACTCTAATCAATATTATTAAACACAAATTAGACGCTACCAATTATTTTTTTTCTATTATTATTAATTATTATTTTTGTAATATTTAAATATTTTTGTTCATTTTAAAATTGGTTAAAATATAGGAAATTTACTTTTAGAGACAAACTACCTTTAAAAAGAAAAAGAAATAATTACGATAAAATATATAGAAAAATATTAATTAAATTATTTATATAATAAAAATTTTACTTAACATATTTAAATGTAGAAATATTTAGAATTAAGAAATAAAATCATAATAATTAGAAAATTGATGCTGTTAAGAAAAACAGATTTAATACAAAATTAAATATGAAAGTTATGTAAATCATAAATAACTATTTTCTATATCATTAAACATTGTATATTGTTGGAAGCTTACTGGAAGCAAATAATAGAGATTAACAAAATTTCACAACGATATATGAATAAGACGTGACACTCTCAACTATGTACTAGTAGAAAATCAGTGATAACTTGAAATACAAGAAATTTTTAGCGCCTCATGTTTTATAAAACATCGAATTTACAAAAAAACATTTACGAATTTAAACTGAACTCGGTTCCTGAAAAAGTGCTCGTGCACATAGTTTTGTAATAACGGATAGAAAAGTTTAACCGTTAATGAAAAAGGAATTTGAAACATTGAAAGATGATATTTTGATCGAATTTCATAACTCATGTAAATATTTTTAATTGAATTTCGCTTTATAATCTTACGCAAATAAACTTGTAAAATTTTGTTAATTTATTATTGTTTTAATGTTAGAGACAAGAGATTTATTAAAAGAAACTTAAAAAAATAATTTTGCGAATCATAACTAAAAAAAATTAAATTTATTGTATAAAATTGAAATTTAATAAAAAAAAAGATACGTAGATTAGATTTACAAATTATACTTTAACTTTTTTTTTTGTTACCAAGCAAAATTATTTTTTGTTTTTTTTAATGTAAAAAAAAATAATTAAAATACAACTATCGAATAATAATACTGCTTAATGCGAGAATTTTCTTATACAAAACATATATGACATAATAGATATGAAGCGCATATACTATTAAATTTTAAGAAATATATTACTTATATATGTTAAAAAATACATAAACCATTTAAATGATAATTTATCGCCACAGGTAGTTGAATTTCAATGTATTTTTTTTTTGTCTAAATTATGAATTAAATACATTAATATTTATATTTAAAAATCTACTTTTACTTCTATATTTACTTAATTTAATTAACGTTACTTTTTTAAACTTGTCAGTATATATAATTTTTATGTCAATTATTATTTTTACTTTCTATAATATGTCATGTCATACGTATATACTATAGTTTACTTTTATTTAAATTATAATATTAATAATAAATAAGAATTTTTATCTATTAATTGTACTTCTATATTATAACTAAACTATTTTTTAAATTTAATTTTTATTTTACTTGAGACACTTTGATTTTGCATGTAATTTTCAAATGAACTTTAAATGAGTATGATAATAAATAATTTGAAAATGATCAAAATCTACAACAATAATAAATTTTCTAACTATGTTTTAGCTGTACTCTATCGGTTAGTATTTAATATATACAGCAAAATTATATTTTGAGCCAGGATTTGTCACAATACAAATCATTTTGAATTGTTTAGTTCTTACATCATGTAAATGTATTGAAGTTTACTTTTATCTAAAACGAAAGAAGAAAAGTAATATGAAATAAAAGAAATTTTGATCAAATTTATTGCTTTCTTAGTTTGTATTTAGTCACGAGCGGATTTTAATTTCAAAACTTGTTATTAGTTAACACAATTAAAGTGAAAGAAACATGTGAAGGGTGAACATCAATTTTATTCACTATTTTAAATTATTGATTACATGCAAAATTTAATTATTTTTTTCGCTGACGATCTAAAAAAAAACAATTAAGTTATGGTATTAAGTAAAACTTGACTAAAACCATTGCAATAAGCCTTCTTTGAATTAAGAGATAGAATTAAAATCAAATCAAATACTGACAAATTTAAAAATTAGTATTAATTAAAATAAAATTAATATTAGTTTAAAGTGTGAGTAAAGTAAAAGTCACATCAATGTGTGTAGCCATCGATCCTATTCTATTATTTTTTATATGTATTTTTTTTTTAAATGTTATTTCGTTAATTTATTTAAAATCAGAAAACAAAATTCTATTCTATGTTAATCTATAAATTTTTAGCAGTTTTTGAGTATGATTTGGTTACTATTTTTAAGTCTCTTCAAGTTTTAAATGAATATTCATTTTTTTTTTTGTTCAAACAAATTAAGTAATATTAACTTACATTCAGGTTACATATAGTAAAGGTAAATTATTAATAGCAAGGGAGATCGCTACATTTTTTTAATTAGTAGTTTTTTTGCATAACCATAACATACTAAATTCTGATATATTTTTATTCGATGCTAAATTGTATATATACCAACTAAATTAAGTATTTTTTTTAATTATTTTAACTTTAAATCAAAATTTTAATCATTATTAATGTTTCATTCTAAAAACAAATTGCTTGCAGATATATATGCAGCATGTAAGCTTTACACTTTTTTGTTCTAATTTGTTTTGATTTAAATATTTTTTTATTTTTTAAAATCCAATTTAATAATTAACTGTTCATTAACTTTTTTTTATATAATGCTTACATACAATTACAATTATCATAATATGCATTCTATTCTAATTTGTCTTTCAATTCATTGAGTGGTTCTTTCTTGATAAACATTTTTATAAAATATAGTTATGCAGCTAATATTGGTAAAAATGAAAAATAATCTTTCAATGAAATGATAAAATAACAATAAAACAATAGAAAGAACAGAGTTGTAGCTGCCTAATTTCTAAGATTTATTTTTTTTAATATGTTTAATGTTACTTAATTTTTTGCTTTATTTATTTAGTCAAAGAATAGAGATTAAATGCTTGTTTTCTAGTTATTAATTTTAAATTATTTTAATTTTTCTGATTTGATACATAAAAGCTACCTTTTTAATAATACTATTATATTTCGGTTCCAATCCACTTTAAAAAAATTAATTATTACAATTTATATTTGATAGATGTTTTTTCAAAAATTCAAATGGCATTTACTGATCTAGTAAAAATTTTAATTAAAATTTTAAAATAATAACACATAAAAGTTTTACGTTTAACGGGCACTAAAAGTGGAAAGAAAATCAAATTTAAAACAATATACACAACTGCATTATTTTGCAAAATTCTTTAAGTATATAGATCAGTGTTAGTTAGTCATTATTATTATATTTTTTTTTTAAATTATAGTTAAAATTAACCACAAAAATAATACTACATAATAATACACACAGGCATTGTGTATGAATGTTATAAAAATGAATTATTATTAATATTAAGTAAAACTAAAATCTAATTTCAAATATGTGTGTGGGAACTGCTCTAATTATTATTATTTGAATTAATAATTATTATATAATTAATAGGATTTATTACTGATTGGCTTTGATCAGTTTTTGTTTTGTTTTTCAATCAATTAATAAGAAAAAATAACTAAATCAACAACACAAAACAAAAAAAGTTGGTTTATGTTTTTTACACATACATTCCCATTCCATACATAGAACCCCAATCTACACCTTGAAAAGCTGATATATCCATATTGGGAAGAGTAGGCAAACCTGGATAAACGGGCATTCCAGTTCCTGAATGGTTTGTAGCAATTGAAAGAGGTCCATTCTGACTTGTTGCCTGGTGATTATATTGTTGTTGTACTGAAATTTGGGCTGCAGCTGCCTGAGCAGCAGCCGCATGTTGAGCAGACACTTGAGAGTTATTTTGCGATTGGGCATTCGTTTGACCCATTTGAGATGATGCTACTTGCTGTTGAGGTACCTGACTTACCGCTCCAACGGTGGTAGCGTTTGCAGCAGCTGCTTGTTGGGCAGCCAAGGCGCTTGCAGGTAGTGGATATGGAGAATATCTATATTTAAGGATTTTTTAAAATTAAAAAATTTATTTTCAATATTACTGATGTGATAGAATTTTTACCTTAAGCTATGTAATGCAGGATTAAATGTGGTTAACATTTTTCCATAACCCATTGAGGCCATGTTCTGAGCTTGTTGCAACGCAACCATTTGTTGTTGCAATGCTAAAGGATTTCCAGCTAATCCACCTAGACCTTGTGATTGCAATACTCCAGCTTGAGTAACCGGAGATCCAGCAAGTAACGGACTAGTGGCTCCAGGAATCCGAACTCCAGCCAACCCAAGCCCATTACTTATCATGATACGTTTTTGCAAGAGTTGAGCAGCCGGAGTTACAGACTCCTTCGGTTGAGCCTTCTTACATTCAACCTTCTTGTTTTTTATTGTATGAAAATGTATTTCACAAACACGATCCACAACATCCTCATTTTCAAATGTAACAAATCCAAATCCACGATGTCTTTTTGTTTGTTGGTCCATTAACATAACAGTTTCTTCCACTTTGCCAAATTGATTGAAATAAGCTTTAACTTCATCAGCAGAAGTCTCCTGACTTACACCCCCCACAAAAATCTTTTTTGTTTTATTTGAGGGCTTTGGCTTGTTTTTAGGAGTTGCATATTTGGGGTCAATTTTTTTACCGTCAAGAATGTGTTCTCGAACTTGTAATACTTTTTCAACGCTTTGTGGTTCTGAAAATGTGATAAAACCGAAACCTCTACTTCTCTATAATAAAACATGAATTGAAACATAAATAAGAGAATGCCTATAAATTTTACACATAAACATCTTAAAATATATTAACTTACTTGTGTTGCTGGATCTTTCATAATGAGAACATCAGTCACAGGTCCAAAGGTACCAAAATATTCTTTCAATTTTTCTGCAGATGTTTGCCAACTTAGTCCTCCGACAAAAAGTTTGCCAGGTGCGGAATCTGCACTATCTTTTGGTGTGGAACGCCCTGATGAACCAGAGTTTGAGGTAGCCTGTGTAGATCCATTCATTTGAGGAACCAATGTATGTAGTTCTTCAATTCCGGTGGCATCAATTGTGGATGTGCTGAAATTAAAAAAAAAATTATAATTTTACACTCTAACTTGAATATCTAATTTGATCAAACAAATAATATAACATTCTTTTATTATTTTCAATTAGGTTTTGCCATTGGTCGGTATAATTGGATGTGCTGTTGTTGGCATGTGTTCCTTTATTGGATACAGTGCTTTTACTCGTCCAGATGTAAAGTAAGTATTTCAGTACTAAGGTTTTATTAACCCTTAATTAAAATAATAAGCTGCCATTTTATTAACCAATCAAACTTTTTATTAAAATATCTTACAATATGTGACATTTTTTTTAATATATTTTTTAGCATCCGTCGCAAAGAAAAATGGATTGAAGCTGATGAACAAGTTGATATTAATAATCCGAAGCCAAAAAAGGTATGAAATTATATAATTAATTTTTTAGCTAATTTGAATATTTTTAACGTTTATTATTTCAATGAAAATTAAGAAAATGTAGATTAATCATCTCATTAGATGTTTTCTTAATTGGTTAAAAATGTGAAAATCAATATTTTTTTTATTTAAATTCGAAAGTGGAATGACAAAAGTTTGCAAGATGTATTAAACATTTTTTTTTGATCCGGATTAAAAATGAGCTATCTGAATATATTTTTTTCATAGGAATTACAAGAAATAAAATTCTTAAAATAAACTAAATTTCACGGTGAGTGTAATTTGAATATAATGAAATATTTTGGAGACAAAGCACTTTTTTATGAAATATGATATTTTAATGGATATTTTTTTGTAAAAATTTATATAGCATACTGAAGACATTTATCTCAAAAAAAAATGATTAAAAGCTTTTTTCGAAATGGTATAAAATTAAATTCAACATAAACTTTAACTACAGACGATCAACGATCTTTTTTTAATAAATTCAATTCATATATCAACCAAATGATGTATTTTTGTTTGAATGCATGATGAGAATTGAAGTTTTACTTGGTAAAATCATATCATATCATACGAAAACAACAACAATTTGATGTAAAAAGAAAAAAAAATAAGGTACAATTTTTCACTTTGTTAGATATAGAAAAAATTGTGCAATACATAAAACATACGTATTGTATGTTATAGAGGGATGCAAAAAAGCCATCAGACAAGCATCATATGAAGGAATTGACAAACTGTTAAATTTTTAGTGCGCATACTCTTCCGAAGTTATGTACAGGGGACATTCGGAAATTGTAGTGCGTGTTTGTTTCCATATGTGTGAATGTTATTCAAAATTCGTCTAAATAGTCGATTTCATATGTGAATGAATGTACAATGCAATATATAATATTGATTTTGTAGAAGGGAGATTGCCGGAGATGAAGTGTACAATGTTCATGCCTTTTCTTTCTACACATTGTTCATTTTACCGTACTAGAAATTACAGTATGATGAAAATTGAATTGACTGATCTGAGTATAATCATGATGATGTTTGTTACTGATATATCTACTAAATTTAGTCCCTTTTTATTATTAAAATCGTCATATGTGTAAGTTCTTGTATTAATACTTATATAGACACAAAAAATAAGGGTTGAAAATTTTCCTTTTGACATATTAACGTATAACAAGTGACGAGAAAAAAAGAGATTTCCCCCGTACTTCATAAATACAAAATTATATAAGTCATTATTTGGAAAATTGATAAAATCCCGAATCATGAATCCCTTTTGTTCTACTATGTTTTAACGTATTCATATATTTTTCATATAGTTACTTGTTATATACAGTTGTCATGACACCGTAAGAGTGAACGAAAAAGGAAAGCAACCCTAGTCGTCATAGTTAGCTTGTGCAGTTCACACGTTCTCCTAATAAAACGGAGACACAAATCCAATTTTGACTTAAAATTAATTTAATTGATAAAGAGAAAAAAATAATTTCTAGTTATTTATGCAAAAAGAAAATAAATGGAAGAAAGGAAATCATTTATGGAATCCAATTGTAAGACAAAAACTGTAGTCGGAAATTCAACAAGAAAAAAATGCTAGAAGCCAATGATATTGTCCTGTCACAGCAGTACAATTAATATTTAGGTTACTGTTGTTTCGGGACATTTACATTGTTACTAGTGATCCACAAAGACAATAAGTTAAAAACCTCACACTGAATTGCATAAAATATTAATTCAAATACAAGAAAAATTGGACAAAAAAAGTTATTTTACATATAACTTGGAAAAATCAATACTCTTCACCATATATATACTTTTATTAACTGCTGAGTTAAAATCATCACAAATTACAATGTATAACACAAGCAATTTAATTGATTAATGCCAGAAGAAGGAAATTACAACTTCAAACCAGAAAAAATCATTATTAAGGAGACACTTGACCAGGAAAATTTTTTCAAATTAGATTTTTTTAAGGGTAGACGCCATTTTGTTACTTGTATGCGCGTTAGTACACATATACTTTGATATAGGTAGTAGTGGAAAATAATCAACCAACTCCCTGAATTGTTATACATACACACGTGTATTGTCGTACAGAAAGTGAAAAATATTGATCATAATTTTCCGTTTGTTGAATATATTGCACACATCATACAGTTACTGGCTAATACATTTTTGAGTCAATTATGGAAAAATCAAACAAGATGAAAAACTTTTTAAATTCTGTCTAAAAAACATCTCAATTTTACTAGCAGTAAAAATTATTAAAATGTGATTTGGAAGTGAAAACAGCCTAAAATTGTGTAAAGAAATGTGCTTAGTAACAAAAATAAAAATTAGAATCATTTATTTATAAAATATCAAAAATTAACAATTTTTTTTATTTAATTAATCCTTACATAAAACAAAATGTGTTAATATAATAGCATAATTCATATAGATGAAGAACATAAATATATTGCACAAAAAATTGCCCTTCTTTAAGAACCTTTTAGAGGTGTTATCATTTTTTTTGTCAATCTAAAATGTTTTGAACATATATGAAATCTCAGAGCTCAATCATTTTATATATTGCACACATTTCATATAAAAAGTATTACATTTTATTATATAGAAACTGAATAAAATATCAAAATAAAATCAATTAACCCTAACATACTGTTTCAAAGAAACGTGATTTATCTCAATCTTTTTTTTTTGAAAAACCTATTTCAAAATAAAAAAAGAACGGCTTGATTGAAATCAAGTTCTTCAAAATTAATGATGAAAATTATTAAATAAATGTGCAAATACCGCACGCATGCGTACATTTTATGTCAATTTTCCAAGCTAAAGTTTCCCTTGCACATCTTTTTACAATCTACGTTGTTCATCTATATGTTTGTTACGATTATATTCCATTTTTGGATCAATACAATCTCATCGTTTATTTTCACTGTTTTTTAAGCTTGTATGATTGATGTACTTTGGCATCTGATTTGATCCATTACTAACATTTTCCGCAGTTCACATTTTTAAGAAAAAAAGAGACATTTTTTCAGAAAATTTCAGTTAAAATAAATTAAACATACGATTTTCATTCAAATTTCCAATACAATGAAATTTATTTTAAATAATCATAAATCACATTTTTCGTATGTTATCACATTTTCCGTTAATATCTTTTAATCTTAAATTTATCGTTTGTATCGTTTATTTGTATTATTCCCATATATCATTCAACTACCTGTTAATAGATGGCGTGCAAGTTGTGCTATTTTATTAATTTTTATTTTATTTTATTTTATTTTATTTTTTATTTTATTAAAAAAAATTATTTAATAGACTTTTATACAGAAGTATAAGCATTATCAAAAAAATATGCTCGTTCTATATTTGATTACCAAATGTATTGAACGTATTGTGTTTAAGAAAAATCCGTATTTGAAAAATGGATCAAAAAGTTCGCTATGGTACTAAAATATCTTGGCTTCTATAACTATGCACCTTTAGATTGCTTTTGAAACTTCAAGGATATACAGAACCAAACGTATTTCCGTGAATTTGACAGCATTTTCTTTTGAAATACTTTCAAATTAATCTTGAAGTTCATAAAAATTATTTGTAAGATTGACTCTTGCAAAATTTTTTTTTATCCTTGAAGCTTTTTGATTCCATAAGATTTTATACACATCATGTGTATTTTCATGACCATATCAATTACGCTATTTTTATGTAGAAAAAGCAATAAAAAAATAATCTATGCTACTCCGGAGATGATGGAAGTGGTCATCATTGTCACCAAACATATGTCACAAACACAAAAGTTACATTTTCATTAATTTTTTTTTTAAATGAACGGTACATACGGATGTCTATTCTATTAAATAGTCATTTCCAAGTTTTACCTTGATTTATTTATACACATACATACTATAAAAACATTTTGTTACGAGTAAAATGTTTTTGATTCAATGTGATCCAGGGTAATGAAGACATGAATGTAATACAAATAAACTTATGTCATCGTAATGTAACAACAGGTGTATTTGGCATCAAAAAAACCTTAATATGTGAACTGTTATTTAGGTTTTGATTTGTATGGTGATTTTAGAAATAGGGTTGACCAAGTTAATGGTTGACTAAAATTAATTTTATCATGAGAAATTTAAATGATTCTTACGCTTTAAAGCCCAATTCAGTGGAAATTAAATTTAGTAATAGAATCGCAATGAAAAAGAATTGGAAGTGAATTTTCTTGTTAAAAATGTGAAATGTAAACAACCGGAACCATAAAAAGACAAGATAATACGAGTTTTACATTGAATTTGATGATTTAACCCATATTTCTCTCGTTTGTCCATTTTGTGGTATTTTGTGACAGCATGACATTTCTAAAATTTTTTAACATAATACTCACAAAACCTCCAAATTATATTGTCCTTTCATCTGTATACTATAATTTGCTTGGTCAAAGTTTACTCTACCTATAAATGAAAAAAAAAATTAAGAAAATTAGTAAAACTTCATTAAAATTAAATAATCGTTTTTGGTTAATGTTCACTCTAAAATTAATTATAATATAAATTCATTAGAATTCCATCGTTTATAAACATTTAAAATTTTCTCAATTACTTCTGTCACTAAATTATACGAACTTTATAGATGTAGAAAATTCACAAGCGCCTACAAATAACAGTCATAATAAAAACATCATCACTCTTCTTACAAAATATAAGATGCAGCGTAAATTTTCCAAACAAATCATACATGAAATAAAGAGAACACACACAAAGCTATGCATAAAATTTATACATAAGTAAGTGGTACCTTGTTTATAAAAGCAAAGTAATACATAAATATATAATTGAACTTGTTTATAGATAATCCTTTGATCTTGTCTCATTTTACATGTACTTTACTTTGTTATATGCTTAATGAAAGTAAATACTGTAAAATATATGGACATCAAGTCAGATGGAAATGAATGTTTTCAGATGAAATTAAATTTTGTGGTTTTTTTGCTAGTATTTCACCTTTATACAAAATTGAGGTACTGCCTTCAAAATATTTTTTTTTCCTAAAAATATAGTTTATGTATGTTTACTTTTTTATTATGATTATATAAGTTAGGCTGACATGAATGAATGATGTTATGGTATGTATAAAAATGATTAATGATGATGCATTTGTCGATAAAAGATAAATTTGCACGCTAATAGACTTTCATATACACAAATACAAAGTTAACTGATGTTGGTTTTTATATTTTGTAATTATTATTTTTGAAATTGAAGACTATTAATTATTGGTTTGGGAAATATTTTTCACGCAGATGTGTAACTTTTCTTCTGGTTTATTATGTGTTTGAGTTGTATTCTAACCGGAAATTATTATTTTCTTTGATTGTATTAGTGAAGGTAAAATATTTGACATTTTACAGTTGTTTTTCTTCAAATGTGATGATACACTAAATTAATTTTAAAAAATTTTTCTTTTTGGAAAAATATGCTTACTCTGTAATTAATGAACTGGAACAAAATTTCTGAAGTATTTTTACACTTATTTGATTTTTTTTTACTTTTCCCTTGAGAAAACAATACGATGTAGAGTTAAACCGCAAAGCCTACTAAAACTTTCAACCATAAAATAAAATGAATGGATTTCAAAGTATTTAAAATATACGATAGTTATAGAGCTCAACAACGTAAGTATACAAAAAGAAGAAAAAAGAAGAAAAAAAAAGAAGGATATGAATAGAGAAAATGAAGCAATAACGATTCTAATAATGTTTCTCATATTATAGTTTTATTATGAAATCTTGGTTTATGTACAGTGAATATACACAGATAAAGTGGAGATTACTGGTATTTTTTGTAAAAGAAATGGTGGCGCCAGGCTTTAGATGATGTAAGAGACTGTATGGCGTCTTATACTTACTTTGAATTTCAAAAATAATTTTGGATACACGTTAGTAGAAATACAAATGAGACTTTCATTTGTTTTCTCGAGAGTCGATATAAAGATTATTCTATTAACTAAATATGCATTTTGTTAGAATAATGAGTTAGTTAGTTGTCACAACCCATCCATTGGGGGAAATTCTAATCGGAAGTCGAAAAGCTAAATTCTACCATTCTGGTTCAGATTTATAGGGCAGCTATTTAAACCTGTAGTTAATTATATCATTAGATGAGGAGGGAAAGGGACGTTTGTCTCAAGTTGAGTTATTTGATTCAAATGTTTCTAACATACCTTTGAATACGAAAATGTTGTAATTTATTAACTTATTATTCATTTTAATTATTAATAATTATAATAATTAACACCTCATAACAACCACGACATTCTTAAACTATCTACAATGATTCTACATCCTTCCATATACCATGTGCTTGTTAATATGAATTGCACAATTCATTTTACATGCTATTACTCACACTTTAGATAAAGCACATGAAATTTTGTATAACACGATGAAATTCTATTGTCCTATGTAAAGTTATCACGCGATTCAGGGTGACAAGGGATAATGTAAACAATAAAATCAATTTAATGAAATGCATTGTTTGATAAAAAAAAAATCTTCATAATATGTGACTGAAATAATAAAAAAAACTGTTCCAATCCGATTTGAATCATTAAATCACATTTTCGTGTTATTTAAAAATAAACTAATTCAAAATTTAATTTATTTAATCTTCGCGCACACTTCTTATTTTCGTTTGGAAATTGTCTGGACAAGTACAAATTTGATACACATTCAACCTTTACAAAAATTAATTTCACTTAAAAATTTGACAACATCTATGTTATTTTTAGAATGGAGAAGAGAAAAAAAAATTATACTTCATGTATGTTTAGATATTAAAGTAAAATTTATTTACACATTAAATTTAAAAATACACTTTTTTACGTAATTTTTTTACCGTTCCAGCATAATGTTAAGCACACACTAATACGATTATAAGTGTGGGTTTTTCTTACCGAACAGATAGATTTTTATAAAAAAAAAAAACTACTCAATATTTTTTGGTGAAAATTTGGAAAAAAAAGTATAGGAAAAGAGTGTAGAAAAGAGCAATGTAATGTTCTTTTAAAGATATGAAACACTGACATCGATTAAAAAAAAAGTTGAGCAAAAAAAGGCATTAGTCATGACATATATATTTGAAACATGGATGCTACACCAAAAAACGATTACATATATAGAAATAAGATTTTTTTCAATAAAAACCATTATTCAATAACGATATAAAATATTTTTTCCAGTTTTTTATCAGTACCTCTAATTTATTAGACTAAGGTGAGCCATTGATTTTCTCAATAATGTTTGAATTATTCTTCTAAATTTTCCTTATTAATACGTATAATACGTAAATAATAAACACTAAATTTTTATTCCAATCAAACTGGTGTATAAAATTTTCCTTTTCAATAAATTCTATTTTTTTCTACATTTCCTTATCACTCGAGTAAACTAATTTATAGGAGTCCTGTGACATTGGTAGAAAAGGTTAAATCGTTTTTTTCATACAATATAAACTGCGACATTTTTCGTTGTGCTTTTAAAAAGAACAGGAAATAAATATATCTATGCATTTGCACAACATTTTATGAATAAATAGGTAACAAGTAACAAAAACACAAAATAAAATGCATATTGTGACTGATTTTAAGGACATTGAAAATTTACAAAAATAAACAAATATATTATGGAAATCGAATGAAAGATTCGAGCACAGATTATTTAATTTCCGTATATGAAAACAAAAATTCAATCAAATGAAATTTTCCAATTGTTCATCTGTTATTATAATATAATTCAAAATTTGTCGTTGCATTCTCCATATAAATAACATAATTGGTTTATACTAAGAACTTACATTTCAATTTGTATCAAAAAATATAAACATATTAGTCAATGATATCGTTTCTATTTTGCTCACGTAAAAAAATTACTGGGTTACTGGAGAGGGTGTGTAAGAGTGGATTTCAAAATTGAGTATCAATGTAATAAAAACCGAAGACAGTTTATAAATTCTAATTATCGATATCAACCAATTTGAGAAAATCTTTATTTGTTTTTGTGTGCGTGAATGAAAATGTTTTTATTGATTAAAAAAAGTACATGGTTGATGTTAAACATTAAAAATTATATAGAACGTAGGCGTGAATGATTAACAGAAGCGCATTTGCAAAGACAAAATTTACTCAAATCGATGAAATACTTCTGTGCTATTGAATGTAATAAAGACTTAAACATAATTTCATTAAAACTGAATAAATCAATAGTGAACTAAATGTGAAAACTTTAAGCATTGTTTTTTTTAAAAAGGATTCCAGAATTTATAATATTTTCAATATTGGGAAAACAAATTTTTATCATAATTTTTTCCTTTTTTATATTTTTTATGAAAACCATTCCATTATTAATAATGTTGGTTTTACATCTTTTTCATTTTTTAAAAATATGAAAAAAATGTTCAGGTTTACTTTTATAATTAAATTGATTTCATATCATCATCAAGAGTTTCCTCTTTTTTTGTACTCTTGCTATCATTGCTATTCTACTTTATCTTTGTAAGACTATGAAAAAATAACGAAAATAGGCTGTAAAAGAAATGAAACGATAATTATGATACCTCGTCTAACTTAGATTATAAATAATTTTTGTGTATACAATTATTAGTCATAAAAATTTTTAAAAACAGACGAATTTTTTTTTTTTGTAATTGTTAAACTTTAAGTTTTATCAAAATTAAATTTGAGTGGGAAGTGAAAAGTTTTTGGTAACAAAGTTATTACTCGGATGTCGGCAATAAAAGCTTGAATGGATGATAATGAACAAAAAAATCAATAATTGTTATTATTATTTAATTTTTGTTTTCTAATTTCTTACTTAAATAATTTATAATTAACATTTTTTTTTCTACAATATGAATAATGTTTGACAATAAGAATTAAAAACTTTATCTGATCTAATTTGAACACAAAAGTTTATTTATTTTTTGGTTTAATTAAATGATGGAAATGTACCAATTTTATTTCCAATAAAAAATATAAAATAATGGTGCTTTTGGCTAAAAAAAAATTTAATCAAACATTAAACATTTGAAATGTAGATTTTTCACTAAGTTTTCCATAAAATATTATCATTCTAAAAACTTTCTACTAAGAAAAATTTTACCGTTTTTTTTTTTAATTTTTATCAGAGTTTTGACCTGTTATAGAGAAATTTTAAAGTTGCTCATACTTTTAAAAGTTCAATTCTTTTTAAGATGATCATTAGTTGCAATATATTATCATTTGTTGGCACAGACTCTCACTAAGTTTGGTAGACACATTTACCATTGCAAAATCAGAATGAAAATGAACGTAAATAATTTATATAATATTATTATTGTTGGCATTACGATTGATTTTAAGAACTTGATAACCGAGTACATTTTTTATTGACATTCTTTTATTTTTTTATTTTCCTTCCTTGTCTGGTTTATAACATTTTCCTAAGGACCCAAGGCACTTTATTATAAGACTTTTTTGCTATACACTTGACTGGGTTACCACATTAAAAATAATATTACAATTCTCAGTGCAGGGAATTAAAATCGAAAATCTATTTTTATTTTTACAAAGCTCTTTTAAAATTTATGTGAAGACGAGTCTTATCGTCAACCTGTAACTTTTTGTTCATTTAACATTTTTACATTATTAGAAAAAATTCTTTATATATTATTGATTGTGCAATTTTTTTAAAGTTTTTATGTAACATTTGTGTATTGCAAAATTAATTTTATTTTATTACATAAAACTATGTTGCAATAAAAAATATTTATTTATTTATTCGTTGATGAACTTTAAATAAAGTTCCAGAAGCTATATTTTTTGATATTTATATTTTTGACTTGAACTCAATGGTTAAGCAGGTAATTTTGCCAAATTATGATTTATTTAAGATTTGTCAATTTTTAATTTAATCAAAATTTGGAATCAAACATTTCCTATAACATGCTTAAAAATACAGATGTTCCATTTCTATTTTACTATGAAACACATCAAAAATAAAGTTTTTAGACAGACATGACTGGTACACTGACGACAATGACATGTAATAAAAGTTTGAACAAGAAAAGTGCCATAAAACTTTGTAAGAGAAATATCCGCATTTTCATGTTTTACTTTAAAATTAAACAAATGGAATGAACTCTAAGCAAACATGGCATTAAAAAATATCCTTTTAATTCCAATTTGCTGTCAATTTTTATTGAAATATAAATGAAAAAAAAATTAATTTGTATGAGTGATTTATCAAAAACTCATCAATTTGATTTTATTATTCGAAAAAATTGCACATGCACAATTTCTCACGATTTTCGATTCCATGTATGAAAAAAAATATTTTTTTTTAAATAAAAAATTCAATATTTTAAAAATTATACCATTTTATCCTATCTATTTTATTTATCACATTTTATCCGAAATTGCTTAATTGCTTGTGTAACACAACACAACATCCTTTCATTATTATTACTATTGTTATTATCTTCCTATTAATTATTATTATTATATTTAAGTATGACAACAACATGGGACACTATAAAATATCAAGACAAAATTTATCATGACACAAACAATTTAATGGATGTTTTAATACCCTGACTGGATTGTATTAAATGAGTGAGTATATCTGCCAGGCATATATCGGTAATAACCAGTATACGTTATGTTGGTGGTTTTTTTACCCAAGTGACCGTTTTATGTATAAAAATAATGTATGTGTGTGTGTTGAATGTAAATAAACAATTTCCTCTGAAATATGGTCTCTGTCACTAAAGGATTGTAATCATAAAAAAAAATTATAATCAAATGTAATTGTTTTTTTTTGTTAAAACTTGAGTGTGAAATATGTTTTACCATATTAATTTAATATAATTGTCATAAATTTCCAATTTTCATAGTTCATTACTATTATGTTTTTGATTATGAGAATTTTTTATTATAGACAAATAGGCTGTTTTTTACGTCAACCACAATGTACTTTTACTTCAATTCGATACAATTTTCGATTTTTCTTCACCTTTTTCATTAATATTCAAACTTTTCTGTTATCTTTCAAATAAATAAACAGAAATAAATAAACAGAAATATGAGAAATTCTTCTTTTTATTTTATTATTGAACCTATTAAGCGTGCTATCTTAAATTTCAATCAAAAATAATTTTCAGATATTTTTTACCTAATATTTTCTCTTTTGCAAATTCAAGCAATAAATTATTCACAACACACATCACTGTGTGTAAAAAGACATCACAGAAGAAAAGGGAATATGACCAAGCATATATGCTGATAGCTTTTTATCTTTCTAATAAATATTCGTCCTGTTCCACGTTTCAAGGATATTTGAGAATAAAAAGAAGCTTTATTTCAGTATTCATGCTGTATTTGAATTTAATATAAAAAATGAATCATTTTTATTAATATTTATTTGAATCAATTTATACATATCTCATTTCAAGCGAACTGATTCTTAAATAATCAAAAAGTTATCTTACAACACCAATTTTTCTGAGTACTTTACAAAATATAATCCATTAAAAAATTTTAAATTTAGCAGAATGAGCATTTTTTTTTTTATTGATATTGCAGGAAATGTGTCAAATTTATGATATATTACAATGATTTTCGTTACTTTTTAACTTTATCCAACGCATTTTTTTCTTATTTTTATTTGAATGTTAAAACAAATATGTTTTAAGAAGGGAAATAACGAATTCAAAAGTAATTTTATGCCTCAAATCTTATTCAATATAAATCAAACACTTTCTTATATAACGATGAAGAAAGTTTTTCTTTTGAAAAAAAAGTTTAGAGGAAAAATGAAATAACATTACTTTCTATATTAACCATAAAAAAACACATTCCTTTTACTTGTAAAAATAAAATAAAGAATTAATATTTTTTCAACCCAGAAAAAAAAATTTCACACAACATTATGAAATATGTATAAAAATATCTTTAAAATAAACAAAAATTCCATCATAATCGTTATATTAATGACTCGTATCTAAATTCGTATGACATATGGAGCTGGAAATGATTTTCTTCAAAGTTTTTCTATATTATTGATATGATACATTTCAAATACACATACAACTAAGTAATGGTGCCAAAAAATTTATATCACATATCAACATTTTAAAACTGAAATCTAAAATATTTCAACATATTTTTTTAGAATACAAGCAAACAAGTTGATCAAGGGACATGTCGAAACAAAAATGTTTTCAAAAATAGTGTCAAAGTTACAATTTTAAATAATATGTTAAAGAAGATTTGAGGAAAATTATTTGTTTATGGCAATGTGCATCCTTTTTTTATTGTGACATGTAATATTATTTTTTGTTTTGCCTCATTTACGGTGTAAGAAAAAAAGAAAAACATAAATTTTACTAACGAGTAATCCTAAAAGTAAATCTTTTTTCTTATAAAATCTACACATTATTTCCCTTGCGGCTTTACTCATCAATGCTTGTCTTTAAGAAAATTGAATTCAAAAGGAAACGTTGTCACACGATACAAACTTTATGATAATGTCTCAATTTTTTGTCTTTGTTGATTTGAATGTGAATCAATGTGTAATTTTCTTTTTAAAGAATAAAAACCATTTTTGAATATTTTCTTGAAAATTTTAGCAAAAAAAATAATTTACATTTATTTTTCTTTTATGATGAACGTGAAAAATTGATAAATTTATATTGCTTTTATATGATCATTAAAAATCCAGTTGAAATGAAAAATTAAACGGATGATTAATTTCCGCTATGTTTGTTAAATTGTGATTCAATTTCGAAATTGATAAAAAAAAATATTGAAATGCCAATCAATATGTTTGTAAATTTAAAAATTGAATTACATGAATTGTGAGAAAGAATGAAAATTGATTAATAGTCTAATCATTTTATCGTCTCAGATCCATTTCAAGACAAATATTTAGCAAAATATTTGTTTGGATATAATCTTCTAAGAGAAAAAAAAACTACATTGTGATTCTTCACAATTCAGTTATAATTAAAGTCTAAAATAAAACAAACGTACACTGAATGAACAATTGATATGACTTAAATAATTATTTATAGCCATTCATTATAATTTTTATTTTTTTGTTAAAATCACATACTACACATTATTCACATACATCACATCAATATAACACATTTTTATTTGAATTCTATAAACATTACAAAAGGTACTGTAGTAGTGCAATTTCATTCCATCTCATAAATTAACAAAAATCCCATTTAATTGCATTTTATTGTACATTTTTATGGAAACACACATAACGATAACTCTTTAAACTAATAATAATAATGTAGAATACATTCATATTATGATAAAATAAAAAGACAGTGTCAGTGTCTTCACCTCTACTTCATTTACTACTAAGTGAACCAAAAAATAATAATATTTTTTATTACAACTGGCATTATTTAACAAGACACAATAAGTCTCTTCAATTAAAGTTCGTGTGATGTACCAACAATAAAATAATAATAATAATAATAATGCCACACTTAATTACAATACTATAGAGATGATATTATTACAATAAATGTGAAGAATATACACAATTATATATTTATGTATAAATTTATTAAAACGTAATGAAATAATAATGTAAAACGAAGTCACATATATTTATTTTATATTAATGTGATTTCTATATAGATTAAATATTCTTAAAGAAAATAATTTATTTTAAATTGTGATGTGATGCTAATAATATACCATTTTTATTTCATTTATTAATTATAAATAATACCACAAATTCAATTCAAGGAAAATTTATTTTCGGTAGTTTAAATTTAAATAGACAGAATGTGACTTGCTACTTTTTTTTATTATTTATAATTAGTCATTTTGTTATTATAAAAAAAATGAATAATGAAATACTTAAAATTTTTATTTTCGATTATAAGTGAAACAAGATTTTTGTATAGGCAAAGTAATATTGTGAGAGTTCTAATAAAAGATGCCATCTTAAAAAAAAATATAAAATTAAACTCCTGAATATTTTGACCGTGAAAGTACCACTAACAAGCCGGCGGAAGGTATACAAATTTCCGGGAAAATATTGTTCACATTGAATATTTCTTTTTTTTCTGTATTAATTTGTTTTTATTGTAAAATATAAACAACAAAATGGTATTGGATGAAAAATCGAAAGAGGATAATACAAGGAAAAGTTAACTCACGTTCATTAATCTGTATTAGATTAGATTTTGTTCGATATTTTTGTTGTCTTTGCAACCGATTCTTAAGATTTATACATTACCCGTATATTGCATGTGTACAAATACAAATTGATAAACGATCCTAAAATACAAAATCCAATGTCATTAATAAATTAATCAATTCGTTGAATGAAAAAAACCAAACAAATAGTATGAAATAATACTGGTATTACATTATATCACTTCGTTTCTGTTTTTACTGTGTGTTCAGGAACATAAAAAAATGAGACAAATGTGTATGAAAAATGTGAATGCTATTTTTTATAAAAATTTATCGAAATAATGAAATGTTTCCGATTTTCAAAAGATTTTTATATCTAATACGTAAGCAAAATATTTGCGGATAATATTTATGTATGGTATCTACACATCATTTAAATTACATTAAAATCGTCCTTTTTATCTATTATTTTTTTTTCAAATGTAATTCTTGTCTAAAGTTTACCCTCACTTAAGGATGTAAAAAAAATGCTTAAAAATATCTTCTTTTTAGTATCATTCTCTTTTTTCCACTATGATAAAAGGTCTTTTATTATTGTCTGATATGGATACGGATGAAATAAGTGTAAGAAAATGACAAGAAATATGTGTGCATACACAGAATCAATGATAATCATAATTATGTTTTTCACCCGCAAAATTGGATAAAACGTTTCGGTTTAATGATTGATCGTTCACTGTATTTGACTGTTTGATGTGACAAGACCGCCTTTTGATGGAAACAAATTAGTCGATATTTCTGCTAAGTGAGAAAATGTAAAGCATTAAAGTAAAAGTGAGCATTAGAAGTCTATTTATTTTATCTTAATAATAATTTTACACATAACATGACAAGAACGCACATTTTAGACGTTCACATTATTTTATTATCAGAAGACGAGAAGAGGAAAAGTAAGTTGATAATGTAATTGCGTGTAACATTTTTAAATAAAGATTATATAGTTTGGTATGCGGTGTATGAAATTTGTCGATTATCTATCATATAAAATTGCTGTAGAAAATTTCAGTCTTCATTATTATTATTTAAAATGTTGTAAATGGTGTAAAATCAATATATTATGTAAGATAATTTAATAATACTTATGCTATAATGAGATATGCTTTTATTTAATTTTAAATTTGGTTTAAAAGTTTTTTTTTTACATTGTATAATCAATGAAAATTTGATATACAGTTACATTAATATTTATTTAAAAATAGTTCAGAGTGGTATTTAAATATAAATGCTTCGATACAGATTCAATTGGCAAATATGCACGTACATATCATTATTATTATTTTTATCGAAATTACGATGCTGTAAGCCAACCAGCAACAACAATAAAATATTATTAAATCACATTCATGTTAAATCATTATTATAAAAAAAATACTTCAACGCAGAACTAAATAAAGAATATATGAATGAATATATGAATGACATTATTGAATATTTTTATTAATTTGATGCATGATTGACCAGGATTATTTTTTTAATTAAATATGAAATGCAGTTCTCTATGATTATAAATTGACCTTAAAACTTTAAAAAATTTTTACACAAAAAAAGTATTTTAAAATCTTTTTTAATTTTTTGGGCCACAAATCTACGTTTCTTCCTTTATTGAAAAACGACATGGTTTTCAAGAAAATTAAATATTACAATTAAAAGTAGTAAAACTATGATAAACTTATGATAGTGTTAAAGGTGATACCCAACATCTATATAAGGGGACACAAAATTACTTTGTATTCATTTATCATAGAAACACCATTAATCGATATAACAAAGGAACATTATACATAAACAAAGTTTCTTTACAAATTCATGTAGAATGGTTTCCTAATCCACTCATATAAAAAAAGACGATGATGTGCAATTTAATACTATTAGTTCACTTAGCGTGTACTTTTATGTTTGTCAATATTCGTGGAAGCCCTACAAAAGTTGAAATGAATTCCTCCTGACAAAAATAATAAAAAAAGATAATTCAAGTGTATTTTACATATAATAATAATATAGGATCGCATTACCACCGCGTACATGACACCGAATGTTACGAACAAAATGAAACATGAACGAATCAGTGGCAATTTTAAAGGTAGCTGCCAAAAGCTTAATACAAGAGTCAAAATATTGAAAAAATGTATTTTATGTTTTCATCGATGTCGTTGGGGCACATGTTAAAGTTTGGTGTTTATAGCATTGATAATAGTTTTTGTATTTTTATATGCACACTTTATAAATTATTTTGCTGTGTGCGGATTTCTCTAAAATGTTGTGGTTAACACCTATTTTATTGTTCCGGATACTGTTCGTTTTCATGTTTTTTGTATTGCAATATTTGGATAGAAATTTAACAAAAAAAAAAAATTAACATAATTGAATTAAATTTTGATCTTTTAAAACACAGCAGTACACAATTCTTTCTTAAAATATAATTGAATGTCTTATTTCTATGACATAAATATCAAGTTTTCATTGTATCATAAAAACAAAAATATATTCTCTAACAAATCCATAATTTTTCCACAATATTACCTTCTTATCTTGTCTTGTGTGGTGTTAAATTTGTAGGCCTTCACAAAGTGATAACCCGAAAAAGCATTGTAATCTACATATCGAGAATCACATAAAATTGAGTAAAATAAATGTGTTATTATATGAAAAGACAAGAAAAAACCCTTTTTACATAAAATACAGGTAATAAAAAAATTCAAGATAAATTCAAATTATTCTTGTGGCAAAAATTGTATCATCTAATGACATAAATATCTGCTTCTAAAGAAGGTAGAAAAAATGTCACATGTATTTGTAGTTTTTTATTACAATTTATTACGAGTTATTGTTGTATTTCTCGTGAAATAAAGATGCACAGTACACAAAATTGAATTTCTTACATGAGAATCAAATTCGTATAAATTATTTAGCTGACATGCATTTTTATTCAACTAAAACAATGTATGAATCAAACGAAAATTATTAAACCTACATTTAAATGCATTAATTCTTTTATAAAACTGGATACGTCAAGTATATTTTTCATAATATATTTTACACTTAGAATCAAAATTAATGCAAAAACATACACTCTTTTGTAATTTTATACCAAACATGCAAGTTTTCTTAGTTACAATTCTTTAGATACATTTTTATTTCTTTCATTATTTTTTTTACATACTTTTTTTAAAACAAGTACAATTAATGTATGCATAATAAATGTAATGAATGTAATACAAACTAAGAGTCCTCCATGTATAGTATATTGAGATGATAAAGACAAGTAGAGTATATTTTCACTTTTTTTAGAAATACCGAGAGAAGGATACTCTTCAACCTTCATATTTATAAAAGACATACTTTATTTTTGTTTTTATAACATTTAACTGTAAAAAATTACAAAAAGTGTGTGATTTTACCAGATTTTCTCCGTAAACTTACTTAATATTTGTTATATTTTTGATAAAGTATATATTAATGTTTGATTGTATTTTGTTTGAATATATTTTTGTCATTGCTGAAAAAAACTTGACAAAAACAGAATTAAATCTGAATTTATAAACACCGAAAAATAATTTGAATTATGATAATGGTATTGTTTTTTTCATATAACATTTTGAAAAAATCATGTTTTCATAAACTCTGTAATAATCTTTACAATGTCAACATTAACCTTTCTTGAAATATTGAGTATTATTATCACAAATGACTTATCGACTACTGGTAGTTAATGCTAAATGAAGAATATTACGATTGATGATTTTACTAAATTTTTGATCCCAAATATGTTAAAAACATCTCTTACGATTTGGAAGTTTAATATTTTTTCAAGTCTAACAATTAATGCTCAGTGATAACATTTTGTACGTATTTTATAAGAAAATTAATAGAAAACAAAAGTTAGAAACATATTTTATTAATTAACCAAAAAATGTAAATTTCCTGGCCAGAACCCGTCGCTAATCGGAGGGTTAGTGATAAAATTATTTACATAATCAAGAGATAATTTTTCTATTTTATTTTTCTTTGAATGAAGACAATAAGAGTCAAATATTAATAATAAAATTCCATTCAACATTCAGACATACGGAAGAATGAAGCTGTCATGCATGGAAATACTAACATGAGTTTTTACTTTAAAAATAATTGATTTCTTTATCAACATTTTCACGTTCATACGTGGGATTTTTTATTTTCTCTTTTTTTCCTTTTTATTAATTTTCATATTTTTTATATTTCCAGTTAAAAAAATTTAAATTCTTATAAATTGAGGAACATTTTCGTTTTTTGATCAGGAAAGATTAAAACAAAACTTTATCCTTAAATGCTATGATTCAGATTTCATTTTGTTCATTTATAAAAAACAAAAAAATTTTGGTTACATACAAAATTTCTATCATATTTGACATATAAATATAATATTATACATGTAAAGATCTTAATAATTTACCTAGCTTTAAGAATTTGTGACGAAGAAAAAAAAAGGGAAACACGAGGGATTCATTTTATTTCATATATTTTTTTTGTCACACATTTCAGTCACATAACAATGAAATACTTTTGATAGTCTTATTAAGGTAGATGAGAATATTGAATGTATTTACAAGGGAAAGAAAAATCATAATAGAATTGGGATCATGTTTAAGCCACAAGTGTGTGAATGTAAATCTATAAGGATTTTTTTTCATATTTTTTTTTCTTACATATTCTTTGTTATAATAATAAACTATGTGTGGATGAACAATAATAAGTTATATGACTGTGTTATTATTATTATCACGAATTATATCACAGAATGCCATACATGCATGTATTTATTCTTATATTAAACCAGGTGACCGTTAAATATAAATCTATATAAATAATATTCACGATTTGGCCTTGTTGTTTATAATGGTTAAATGTACTGTAACTTTTTTTTTATTTTTACTAACACACCTTCCTTTATCGTCTACATTAATAAAATAATAATAATAGTAATCATTTTAACTTTTGAGTGAGAACCTATCGTATGAATTTTATTGGACTTTGA
Source organism: Culicoides sonorensis (assembly GCA_900002565.1). Classification (NCBI taxonomy): domain Eukaryota; kingdom Metazoa; phylum Arthropoda; class Insecta; order Diptera; family Ceratopogonidae; genus Culicoides; species Culicoides sonorensis. The sequence goes on from LN483368.1 coordinate 109,720, forward strand.
AGCCTTTCATATGCCTTTGAGTAATCTGTTTATTGTAATATTTTTATAATCATCAACTAAATATTGAGTGCTAAATTCTAATAGTAATTATAATTATTTATATGAAGGAAACCTTGTTACGTCTAGTTTGTTATTTTTTAAGCTCAGTATTCCTCCACTTAAATATCTTTGTTCACCTATCGTCATTGCTGTTAATATTTTGCATGTTTCATTTAATATTATTTTATTATGTATATAACGCATAACAACAGACAAAGTTTATCGAAACAACTTTTGCTTCATTTTTGTCTAAAAGCACAATACATATTTATAGAACTTTTGGAGTGAGCCACAAATTTTACTATAATTGTACGGTACCCAAGGTACAACTCAAATGTTTGTTCGATAGATGTTTATACTTTATAAAAATAAAATCATAACATTAGGAGTAAAATTGAAATGTATATGAAAACAATTTGATAATAAAGTTAAAAATGTTTCGAATTTGATGGATACAGGACATTAAATTTTGGCTCATTTCTTGCCGATTTTGAATTAATATCAGACTTTGTGGTAACTGATGCGACCTTCGGGCGTTTTTAAATTACAGTGAACTATTAGTAGACAATCTCAATTTTCTTTAATAAAAATATAAAAAATATTCACTTAACTGAAATCAGTGAGGTTGAACATATATAAAGATTGATTAAATTCATTTATTTATATACATATATTTTTCGAAGAAATTATTTGAAATTAATTTTGGCTCTTAAACCATAAAAATATTAATGATATAAGTACTTGAAGATAGCATGTGCATATCTCAACAAATTCTTTGCCAAACAGAAGATACATAATTGAAATAAATGTCTTTTGACACTCATATACAGTGCATTGTACTGTCTTGTGATAGTCACACAATCTTATATAGTTAACATCTTCTTATTATGAAAATTTATGTATATTTTACACACTTCATGTGTCACTCATTGAATCTCTTATACAGATGTTTATTATAGTTGTCCTATTATTATTTTTATATCTAGATTAGAACATTTTATAACAACAACATATTTTATTCTGCATGACATGATATCAGACATAGAGTAATAGACATGTTATAACGCTAAAGTTATTAAGATTAGCTTTGTTATTGTAGGAAATAGTGATTGAAATCGAACCAGATGGAAAATTAATAAAAACACATAACAAATGTAAGAAAAATTTATTGATACGAATTTGATTGCATAGATTGAAATAGACAAAAAGTTATCTTTAGGTCATTATATATGTTTATTATCTTTGTTTTCATTTTCTGTTTTTTTTATGTCTTTATTAACTCAGATGTATAAATGAAAAATGGAGCACCTGGTACTTGACATCTGTCTTAGAGATTTAATATAATATTTTATTGCAAAAGAAAATGAATAAAGTTAGGTCTGTTAATAAATATTTATGATAAAGTAATTATGAAAAGTGAAGAAGACAGGAGTTGAGGGAAGGTAAACATTTGTTTGATTGACAGAAGTAACATATTGCATATCTTCAATTTCTTTTTGAACAATATAAAAACTGTAGAGTGAACATCAAACCTTATTATTATTTATATTTTAAAGTTGATTCCAATTGTTTGTGTGGTTATACCTAAAAATAAACAAAAATTAAATTTATAATTAGTAAATTTCAAGTATTTTTTTCAATTAATTAGGGTTGAAATACTTCATGAAATCCATGAAAGTATATTAAATTTTAATTCTTTACTTAATGTTTTCAAATTCATTTTAATTTGATATTTCTATATAAGACACTGCTTACAAAATATCATATACTTAATATTCGCATTAAATTTAATCATAAATATTACAAGTCTCAAGAAAAAGCACTCAATCAATAATATGTATAATAATATGCTAGCTGAAATTGAGGTAGAAAACCTTATCAATTTATTAAGCTATCATATATGAGACAACATATTTTATTTTACACTCTAAGTTGAAAACGCCAATCAATTCATTCACGCATCAAACAAAGTCTTTCACTGCTTACAATAAATTCATCATTTCGATATTTAAGAAAAATATAATAGTCACTCGAATAGTTTTCGTGTAGTGATACATAATGATCTTAAACTGTATCTGAACTTGAATAATGTTTAAATCAGACAGAAAATATCAGGCTAGCACACGCACAAACTCAACTAACTTTTTTTGATACACAAATGTCTTAAAGGCTTCTTAGACCTCCCACTGATGTGATATATATGTACCCAACTATGAAACATAACATATCCTTAGTAAAACATTTTTATCTACAAAAGTATTGCAATAACATAACTTCACACGTAATGACAGTTTCAAAGATGCATTTAAGTCCTCAATGACACAAATCCTTTTACAGAAAATATGTTATAAAGTTTTAAAGTAAACACTCATACTGCAATTTTCAAAATCTTTTTTCTTTCTCATTTCCATTTTGATAAGTTTACAACATGTTAAGTAATATGACATTTTATACAGCATCACTTCATTTTTCTCTTCTAACATTCCTTTAATGCAATGTACTTTTTTTTATATCATCTTAAGGGAAAACAACAATAAACTTTTCTCAACAAATACTCAAACCACTATATGTGAGAAATAAAACGATTATTTCTATGTTTAAGGACTAAGTTATTGCATTTAAATATCATTTGTAGCTTTGCATTTGACAGATGAACAGACACTCATAAAAAGTTGTATAAAAGTTACTTTTTTTCTTTTGTTTTAATTCTCTTCGTAGAAAAAAAAGTTTATAAACAAAAAGATTTTTGAATATTTAAGGATTTAATATCATTTTCTCGCATTAAAATACTAGTTAGAAAATTCATTAGAAGACCGCAGATCGACGATACAATAAAATATTTTTAAAGGATAACAGGGATTAGATTTAGTCGATTTAATTCTTAATTAGTTTTGTTTTTGTATTTTATTTTGATTTGGCTTAGGCTTATGTTGATAAGCGAAGGATAGAAATACAACGTATTTGACCTAGATATTTTTTTTGTCTAACTTTATCCAAGCAATTAATTTGTTTTTCCGATTTCATATCGTTAATCAGATATATTCAAAAAAAAAAACAAAACATTTAATTACCAGCTAGACATGTTAATCATTCAAAAACTGATCAATCATTTTCTTTTTCTTCTTGTTAACCTTAATTCAATAATATTTTTTTTTAAATTGCTTTAAGAATATTTCAGTATTTGCAGCCCTTAAATAGACAAATAATACTTTTTTATTTATTTCAAGTGGACTTAAATTTCTAAATATAAACAGAATTTGATTTGAATGACACGTCGAGTCATTTTTAATTAAGATGAAAGTAAACAAACTTTTTATTTTCACTTTTTATTGTCTTAAAAAAATCATTTTTGAAGAAATGTTTTCTTCTTTTAATTAATTTTTAGTCGTTTTACGTGCAAAAAGATTTCAATCGTTTTACGATTTTATCGTTTTATTCCTTTTTTATTGAACTCTAAACATCTTTAAAAAAAAGAAACTTTTATTTACAAAAATTTAATTATTTATTTAAATTCAAAACCATTTGTAACATAAAATGTTTATAATCTGTTCTTATCGTATCACTTCATTATTAATGCACAATTAAAACATTACGTTTGAAGCTGTGTTTAACATTAAAATTTGATTACGTTTCCTATTTTTGGGTAGGTATTAAAGTTTACTTTGTAATAATAATATGTGCAGTGAAAACTTGAAATGAATCAATAAACTTATTTATCTACTTTTTATGTATTTTCAAAATTTATCTCTATCTAATTTAATTTTCGCTTAAATGGGGATCAATATTGAATCTGTAAGAATTTTATTATATTCTTGGTATGATTATAAAGTATAAAATTAAGACTAATTTACAATGAATTTTGATGGTCTAACTGTGATTGAACTCGTTTTTTTGAGTTTTTATGTTTAAAATGTAATATTTATTTTTATAAGCATTTTATAGTAAATCTTACCCTTCAAGAGCAAATCAAATTTAGGAACCTTGTTTTCTTTTTAAAAAATTTACTAGAACATTGTAGTCTCCTTTGAACATTTAAGAAATCAGTGATTCAAACTTCTTGCTACGTGTCTCATCTTTGTGATACTACTTAAGTTACGAATTCAAATAAATATTTTGCTTTCTTATCTTACAATTACATAGTTCACTGGTTATCATCTTCACTATTTCAAGTACAACTTGCATATCTAATGAAAGAAAGCTCTTATATGTCTTTGAATAAGTTTCACGATGAATGACAAACTTAAGTGCTACTATTAAGTGTGTGTATGAAAAATATATAAAGAAAATTAGATGACTCCGATAATAAAATGGGGTATGATAGTGCATTCTTTTTAGTAATTTTTCATTTTGAATGTTTGAATTTTCATACGTCTCTAAGTGATCTAAAATTGGAACAATTTTTCTAAAGCAAATTAATAAAAGTGACAGATAACAAATTATATTAAAGCATTTTAATTCGAAATACATCTGATATCCCTTCACCGCCTGAAGTTCTTGGTTTGAAATAAAAAATCAAATTTAAAAATATATGTTTACGAAGCTAGTCCAAGGTGAAAATTAAAAAAAAAGACAAAAAAAATCCTGAATAAAAAAGTCAGGTTGAAGGATAGCAATAAAGTGGTTGCTTAATCAGAAACCAAATCATCACTTATGATTATAATGAAAGAACGTCTTTATACATAGATAAACATACAATGTAATATAAGTTACACAAAAGATAAGCAACACATTTTAAAACAAACAAAAGATTTTATCTTAACTTACAATTATACATATTTTTAACAAGAACAATTTTTAGATAATAACAAGAAGATTTCCCATTCTATATAAAACAAAAGGTGACATGATTACATCATAGCATTAAACAAAAAAAAATATGTTGCTTTAAGGTTGTGTAATGTAAGTTTAAAAATTGGGGTATTAGCATTAAAAAATTCTTTTTTTACTATAAAAAAAAGAATTTGATATACAAGAAAATGCAACTTTTCATTTTCAAAATTAATAGAAGTTTTCCTATCAAAGTTACTTTCAATAATTTTATACAATTTCATGTATTCTTATCATAATACCTTATTAAAACAAGATAAATTTTAAATCCAATTAAACTCTTTAATATTTTAATAATGAATACTGACTTCTTTATTTCTTTCTTGGTTCATCCATTTTTAATCGTATCTGACTATAAGCAAAACATTGAAATATCGTATTTTCATAATTGATCGAAAAAGGTTCATAAAACTCAAATTTAATTGTAACATGACACCATTTCAAACATGACTTCTATTATGTTTGAGTGTGTTTGAATACCGATATGAAATTAACAATTCTTCTCATTATATACTGAAAAATTTAATATTTGATGATCTTAATGTTTTAAAATTTTAATATAAAGATTATAATTATGATATTATACCAACAAACATCCATGTATAAAAGGCAGAATAATATTAAACTGTACAAAGAGCCTAACCTTTTTCGTATTCATATAATATTTTATTTAGAATAACTTTGTATCATATGAAAATGAGATAAACCAATCTTTAAAGTCTTTAACATAGAATTATGGGAAATTTAAGGAAAATATTTCGTGCCAACAATTATAAAATAATTTTTGATTTTATCATGATTTTCTAATGAAATTTACATCTGTACGAACTGCAAAATACTCGGCAGTGCTACACGTAGACCACACTAAACGCGTAGCCAAAAACACTTTCCTTACCGACTTGAAACTTCAAAAAAAGACCGCGTTTGCAAAGTGAATCGCCTACCATTACGGGGCGTTTTGAGCTCAGAGTGTATATTTTCACCATCAATCTATTTAAAAGTCAAAATTAACTAATATTTTACATTTTTCTTTTTCTTTAATTACAGCTTCTCGTTTTCAACCAAACATACGAAATCAATCAGGAATTGCAAGAAGCACTCAAGTACAAGGAGGAAGCAAAACATTAAAAAGTTTGCAATCTTAAAATGACATGTTCTTAGTAACCCTGTAAATAATAAATTTGAAAAGAAGCATATAAGCATATACTCAAACAGCAAATGTACGTATGCCGTACAAGCAAATGTATGTACGCTGAACAAGCAAACGTATGTATGCCAAATGAGCTAATGTCTATTGCTCATCCGGCAAATCAATGTTTGCCAAATTGGCTACTCTTGAATAAATGTATAGTATACATTTTCTTTTGAAATGTTATATTTTGAGAAATATTTGTCGTAGAAAAAATTCTAAATATGTTTTGGAAACGACAAAAAAATATCTTTTAGAATCTTATACAATATTTTAATATTTGTAAAAAAATGATGATTTTTAGAACGAAAATTGTAATTTTTTCATACTTTCATAGAAATATAAATAAAATTTAATGCGTACCAAATATTTGAGTAATGCAAGGCACCTGTATGAATCAGCAAAAACATGAGTATTCGACCATTTTGCTTGGTTTGCATCAATTTCTCATTATTTGTATGAAAAATTTACAATTTTCGTTCTAAAATTCAATTTTATTTACAAATATTAAAATGTTGTAAAAGATTCTAAAAGATATTTTTCTGTTGTTTCCAAAACATATTTTAGATTTTTTCTATGACATATATTTCAAATTTTTTCATATCGGTTTGAATCAATTTCTGCAAATTTTTATGAAAAAATAAAAATTTTCGCTCCATAATTCAATCTTATTTACAAATATTAAAATATTGTATAAGATTCTAAAAGATATTTTTCTGTCGTTTCCAAAACATATTTAGAATTTTTTCTACGACAAATATTTCTCAAAATATAACATTTCAAAAAGAAAATGTATACTATCCATTTATTCAAGAGTAGCCAATTTGGCAAACATTCATTTGCCGGATGAGCAAAGAAAACATTAGCTTATTTAGCATACATACGTTAGCTGTTTGAGTATATGTTCATATGCTTCTTTTCAAATTTATTTTTTACAGGGAATGCATAGAGCTACAATTTCAATATAATTCTGAAAGCATTTACTTAAATAAACGATTTCATAAGAGTATTTAAATATGTGACACGTTATATGCATATATGTTATTAAAACAACAAATACAGACATGTCTTTTTTCTCAAAAAAATAAACAAAAGAATATTATAAAACAAACAAAATATTAAAAAGAAATACCTCTCAGGGATTTTAGAAGAATATAGTTGAAAGAAAATATTTATCACAGTAGTTGTTGTTCCTTACATGTAAAAGAAATAAAAATAATGCAATGGTTAATCCACTGCTCAAAACTAGTATAGTAAAATCCTTCAAGAAAAAATATAAGCTAAAATAAAACCTTTACCCTACAATCAAATTTGAAACAATCAACATGTAATCCGAGTGAGAAGTCATTTCAAGAGAAACCAGAACTTATTTCCCAATCAAATTAATAAATCAGTTAATAGTTTATTTTATTAAGACAATCACTACTTCTGTTATTGAATATTAGAAAAAGGAGTTGATTAAAGAAAGCACTTATCACAATCTGTTACAAACAATATTTTCAATATAATACAAAATGTGTCCCTTTCATGTTAAATAATTATTAATAACATTTTAACATAAACCAGGATTGTAATTACCATACTACGAATATGTGACTTAATTTTCTTAACAAAAATATACATATTATAATTTATGATAGACCCATATTCAATATTACCATATTAAATGTATTAATTTGTGATGCAAAATAAAATAAAATAAAAGGAACTATAAATGAAAAAAGGTTTAAGAACAAACATTCAAATGTAATAAAACTAACAAACTCAAAATTATCAAATTAAATAAAGCAAATATACTTCCTCTTTAGTGAAAATTAAATTTTTTTTAGTGTTTAATTTTATTTTCACCTGGATTGTTTACACTTTTCATAATCATTTTGAATGGAAATAATCTACGACTTTTTTATTTTCATTTTAATTTTCATGTGTGGTCTTACGTCATGTAGTGAATTTATGAATAAATTTTTTCTTCGTATCAATTCAAAAGTCAATCATTTTTATCTGTAACTTAAAAAAATCTTGAAACATATGAATAAATAAATTACTATTGAACAAAAAAAATGTATGTCTAAATACAGAATTTAATATTATTTATTAAACTTTTGGTCAATGAACGATGAATATACGATATTGAACTCATAAGCCATTCTTTACCAATTACCCTCTGCTCAAAACATTTATAAGTGTTTTAAATATTTAGAAGGTAAGCATTAAGAAGACATGCTTTGGCTATTATACGATCGACAAAACAAAAACAAAACATGTAAGAAGATAAATATTTATACAAAAATACGGAACAGCTTAACTTTAAAAGTTTTACACGAGTGCGTTTAAGTTCATTTTCATTCTTCATTATTATTCTACTTTCTTTAAACTTAACATTGATCTACTATTGTCTTATACTCTTCAATTATTTTTTTTAATTTAAAATAAAACTCCTTAAAAAAAACAAAGAAATATCAAGAAAATTATCAAAAAGACGAAGTCTCCTTTAAAGTGTACTTTTTCTTGAAAACAACTACAAAAGAATGGTTAAACTATTTCAGTACTTGATATTGAATATTACTTACATTTCTGGTTTTGTTTTGTTGATGTTGTTTTTTTTTAGGTTTGTTACAATGATTATGTACAAGAAAACTTATGGTGTATAAATGAATATAAATTTAATAGCAGCATTTTTTTATTTCATTTCATTTTGTTCATGTATTACAACGTTTATTATTATCGTATTCAAGGTCAATATGTTGTGTAGATAGGATTTTTTTAAGTTGCTTTTATTAAAATCAAAAAAAATTATTTTAAATTTTTCGGAGAAGTTTTAGGAATTTCCTTTAAATTTTAAAGACTTTTACTAGACTTTTTATTGATATTTCTTTTTTTTGATTTATTTACCTGAATTTATTGACAATATTGATTATTCATGACAATTATCATGAAAACAAATAAGTTTTTCTTGTGTTGACTTATTTTCCCATATTTTTTTCATTTATTTATTTTTTCTATTTGCATTCCACTTTTCTATAAGACACACGAAAGACATGAATAAAAAATAGTCATAGAACAATACAATTTTACAATAGTGAATATTTAAGTCGAATACACTCGTTCAAATGTATAAAAAAGCAAGAACAATGATAGTCGACGTAAATATTAATAATGTGTACAGGATTGATTCGTTTTAAGCAAGATTCATATCATTTGAGTAATAAACCATAAAGTTCAATTCAACATACACTCAAGTCTTGGTTAAAAATCAGACAAACATGTATCTTTCTTAAAAAAACCTTTACGTATTCAAATAATAAAAGGTATTTCCAACATTATAGTTCATGTTGAGAAGTTACTTGGATATATTTCTGTATGTATATTTAAAATAGTGTAAAAATAATTGAAGTCTTGATATGTATACTTTTTATTGTGCTTGTATAATTCTGGTCTAGGAAGCTTGAGGTTCACACACACCCATAAACATGTTGATTAACAATTATTTTACAGTATTGTGTAGATGTAAAATCAAAGCTGTATTGCATATAGAGCAATTTAAAAGAGAGTTGAAAGGTAACAAAAAATGATCATGCCTCAGGTAAAATTATTGAATAAACGTTGTTACGGTGATGTATAAAACGTTTTTCAAATTTAGCTCATTTGTAAAAAAAATAAACGCAAGTCTGATTTAGTTTTACCTTAATTATGAAATATTTTTTATTGAATGGTGTACAGTTTAGGACATTAGCCATATGGGTTGTTTGGTCCAAAACTAAATTGAATGAACGTTTATTGATACTCTCGAGTTTGATTATTTATATTTATAAAATATTTTTTTCATTATTATCTTCTCTAGTAACTCATATCTTTTTCCAAAAACAGTTTTCAAATGTCATCTGTAAATAAATTTCTATTTATCTAAAATATCATTGAATTGAATGAATGTAACTTAGTTTCGCAGATCATGATTTAAAAGCTCCCATTAGTTCTCCTAGCATCTTCTTTTATGTCACTCATATATTTTTACTTAATATTTTCTCACCTCTGATATGCCACTCTCTTGAAATTCGTTTTGACTCTTTAGTACTCTGAATTTTGGTAAATATATCTAAATGAACATACCGAATGAAGGTCAGACAGATGGCAATTTTTATGGATTATTTTAGTACTTTTTCAATAAATATTATTACATTTGATTATTAAAGGAACATTTTTTTGTTGTAAGAAAAAAATTAATCCAAATCATAGCTTTTATTTTTTTTCTTTGATTTGCAATGCTGAGTTTGCTATTTAATTACCATGACATTTCATTCAAAGGTAATTTCTCTACCATTATAATTTCATTATCATCGAAATTCTTTTGTTATAAATAGTTTCATTTCTTGCTATTTAATGTTAATGGAATTAAAAGCCTCGTGTATACATACATTCACTGTAACTCTTTTCATTTCAACCTATTTTCTCGTATTCAACATGAAGATCATACTATTTCTTTTCAATTGATCATTAATAGTTTGAACAGAGAACTTTGAAATTTGTTTTCTCTAACAACAGACAATATTTTGATTTCTTTGATCTTTTCAGAAACATAATTTTCATTTCTTGGAATTTCATTTCTATTGTTATACAATAATAAATTTCTTATTTTATTAATGATTTTTTGGTTAGTAGATCATCAGCTTTATTAATATAATTGTTAATTATATTTGACTTTAATAAAAGCAATTACTATTGTCAAAACCTAATTACATGAAGAAAATGTCATAAATTTAAAAGTGCTATGATGTAAAAAATACTTTTGAACTTAAAAGCAACAAAACATCAAATAGAATTAAAGATTTAGACACAAAAATAGTTTTACAATTTATTTTTCTAAAAAATAAATGAAATCACATGATGATAGTATTAAAAGAAAAAAAAATAAAAAGACAGACCAGCAAAAAAAAACCTTCTACACATTTATAAACTTACAAAGAAAATGTATAAAAAAAATGAAATATGAATACTTTTTTTTCAGCGTACATATCTATTGTAAAATGCTATTTGAAGGCTTTTTCATATATATTTTTTGCTAAGTCTGAACGAAGACAAAAAAAACATACTTTTATAGATAGTTACGACTCATTTCTTTGATTATATATTTCATTGTATTCGTAATAATCTTACAGTAAAAATGAAAATATATGCGTTGTGCATTGAAAAACTTTTTTTTTTCATTATTTTGTCATTCATTTAAAAACATTTTATGCTTATCCATGCAAAATTGTAAGATAAGTAGGTAAATAATAATAGCATAATACTATAAATATCATAATAAAAATAAAAGTAAATGCCTCATCCAGTTTAAATTATAACTTTTTATGATTGTTTGTATTTTTTTATAATAAGCATATAAAAAAATTAATATACGGAATTAATTGTTTATTATCTTTTAATTTATTATTATTGTTGAGAGGGGGAAAAAGTGGATTCATGGTCTAAACAAATATTCAGGACTAAAAAGTTTATATCGTAAATTAAAGGTTTTGTATAATATTTAATTATTATTACAATTCAATCAAGATAAGGTTGAATATAGGGCACCATTATAAATTTAAATAATAAAGTAAGTCAAAATATTACTTGACGGGATGTAAATACAGATTTCTAAAATATCCAGAAAAGTTTAAAAAAAGGAATTCTAACTGATAAGAAAGTGTATTTCGATGAACCGCTATATAAATAAGAATATTGAGTTCTGACAAATCATCCAATCTTAAGTTTTATGAACATTGAATCAGTTTTATGTTATCGTAAACAAGATGAACCATTCTAGAGAAATGAATCCCTTCTCACGCACAAACCATCCCTAAATGAGAATTTGTCTAACGAAACACTGATTATTTACAGAAAAAAATATAATGTAAAGGTAACTTTTGAATAGACAAAAAACTTCCTTTACTTTTATTTAATACATTTTCATTATTGTTTTTTTTTAAATATATTTTAAAATAAAACTTTAATTCATTTTACTCACGAACCGTGAACCATCACAAAACATGCTTTTATCTCAACGCTTTTATTTTGCACAGTTCAAAATATAAAAACAAAATCTGGCTCGATTCATTTCAACACTGTATCATGATTCATAAATTAAAATAAATTTATTATAATTATTATAATAAAAAATATTTTTTACAAAAAATCTAAAAAAGTAAAGTTATCTAGATTTAGGTCGATTTACAATTTTTTGTTGCATAGGTTTTGTGTGTGTCTACTCAGTAGATGCTTTCAGACAGTCGTTAATTTGTTTTTGTTTTTATTTTTATTAAATTTAGCTATATTAAAAAAAAATTATATGTAATATTCCCAAAAAAAAATTGTGTATAAATATATACTGATATGAATGACATTAAACTCATAATTCACCAGATGGTCTTATTTGATGAGCATCAGTCAATTTTTTCTTTGTATTCTTTTATGTAATACGAAATTAAAATTTTAATTATTATTTCATTGGAATCATAAAAAACAGTGGACGGCTTTGTTTTCCAAGTAAAAATGAAGAAGCGACGCTCACAAGTGAAAACGATGCAATAAGGAAATGCAATTTCAATGTGATTTTTTGTTAATACAGATACAATCTTTGTTCTTTATGGTCTATATATTCATTTAACAAAATTATAATTAACAAGATCGGCCATCAGTACTCATAAATAATTACTCGTAAAAATATAGACGATCAATTATGAAGAGAACAGTTGTTTGAAATGAATTCGAAGAATTGAGAAAATCTAAAGAAATTAATCTTTAAATGATAAAATTTTACACTCAATCAAGATTATCTTTGATTGCTATATACAAATTTATCTCCAAGACTTACACAAATCATTATATAATTTAGTCAATAGAAAATCGTGACTCTGATATACCAAAAAGTCATTAAAACAAAAAATGCACGATCTAACACCATTTTATGGTACATTCATGATTGTAATTAAAGAAAAAAAATTAAATTACAATCACACAGTCAATTTTAATAATAAGGCCTTGATTGATCTTGACTTTTTCTTCAATTTTCTTTTGAATATTTATTTACTTTAATTGAACTACCACGGTACGAATAATAAAACGACACCTATACTGAAATATTAACCGAACATTTACGAGACAATAACTAAACGAATTACAACAAAAAAAAATTATAGTAAGTTCTCATTAACATTAAAATAAAAAACTTTGTGTATAAATACAACTTTATTTTAATATTGCATTGTGTACTCGGTAAACAACTGGTACATTATTGTTGGTGACATATGATATGAAATTGACTGTCTGTTAAATTAAAAACAATCCCATGATTGACTGCTGCAATATACAAATTTGTGTTCAACTGATATTGTAAAAATGTTTAAATTACAAACAAGATGTTTGAAGTGACTCAATCAAGCAGAAAATTCCTACCTATTTTATAAATAATAAAAAAAATTGCTATACATAAAAAGTAGTCAATCAGAGGGAAAAGGAAGACAATTTTTGCCTTAAATTTATATTCATCGCATTTAAGCTGCTTAATGAAATCTGAAACATATTTTGATGTTTGCAAAGTAAGCATATTGTCTCATCTAAATTTTATGTTTGTCAAACCCATTAACTGTCACTATTATGAAAATTGCTTGAAAGCTTTCATAGCTCATAATCGACGTAAAACGAAATGTTTAAAATTTTTTTTTCGAGCAAATTCTAGAAGAACTTTTTGCTTTACCGGATTAAAAATCAATAATTTTTGTTACTCTCTAAGATTCCCTTAAATGCCTTTTATGAAAATTTATAAATTTCCGTATTTAACTTTACAAAAATGTACTTAAGAATAAATAATAATAAAAAAAAATAAAAATTTTGATCGATGCGAGGGTATGATTTTCTGAAAATATAGATTAAAATTAGATAATTCGCGCGAACAAAACTAAAAAATAGTGGACTTTGACTGAATGCTGGCCATTTGAAATAAGGCAGATTTTGGCAGTTGATAAAGTCGACAAAATAGATTTTGCTTTTTAAAAAATTATTTTATATGCGAAAAAAATAAAAAATTACGGGAAAAAATACCTCTTAATTAGAGTGTTTTTTTAAATCCAAGTTGAAGGTTTTTTGGTGGAAGATGAGGGAGTGGCATCGTTTTTTCGTCAAAATTCTGCTTTTTTTCAAAATGATCTCACGGGCGTAAACATTAACCGATTTTAAAGATCTGGTGCTTTTTGGAAAGCTGAAAGTACCCTCTTTCTTAAAATACATAGGTTCTTCTTTGGCAATTGCCTGTGAATAGCTCAAATTTTCAGTTGAAAGTTTTTTTAATGCCAAACACGCAAATTTTCTCACAAAACACGCTATAAACACATGAAGGTGTTAAGATAAAAAAAAACTTTCTTCTGCAAAAATGTAGCTTTTTTTATGTCAAACAAAGTTGCCATACATCATTTTTATGTATTTCATACAGAAAAGTCATTAAAATCGAATTAAAGTCACTAGAAAAACCTGTATTTCATGAAACGAACTCTAATGATACCCTAAATATGATTTTAATTCAATTTTTACCTTAAAGCACTACCTTATTTATAAAAACTCTCTTCAGCAAAAATTTAGCATTTTTTAAGCTAAACAAAGTTGTCTCATATCGTTTTTGTGGTTTTCTAACAAAATAATTGAGTTCTGAGAGAAAAATTAAATATATGTTATAATCGACGCATTCTAATCAATACATGGAAAAATCTTTCGTTTCTAATTTGTTGATTTTAAAGATTTTTCTAAATGAAATACACAAATGTTATGTTCTACAAAGTTGTTGGAAATGAATAGGTTTTACACTTTTTCTTGAGAGACTTGAATGATTTTCATACAAAATAATGAACTTTTTATCAAAAAACCAAA
>LN483368.1:124766-256329 GCA_900002565.1 Culicoides sonorensis
TTGGTTTTAAAAAAACACTCTAATTAAGAGGTATTTTTCCCCATAATTTTTTATTTTTTTTGCATAGAAAATAATTTTTTAAAAAGCAAAATCCATTTTGTCGATTTTCTCAATTGCCAAATTCTGCCCTACTTCAAATGGCCGCCATTCAGTCAAAGTTCACTATTTTTTAGTTTTGTTTGCGCGAATCATCTAATTTTAATCTATATTTTCGGAAAATCATACCCTCGCATCGATCAAAATTTTTCTGTGGAAAAAATATACCAAATCGTTCGATATCTTGGGAAAATTACTCTTAATACTTTATAATATTAATCTTTACGTTAGTCTATCAGAACAAGTAAAATATACTTTGATCAACGTTGTGTCCATCGGCATAAAGGTTCTTGAAATATTCCTATATCTTGATATACATAGGAAAAATCCCGGAATGTATCTTCATGTTAAAAGAAATAAAAAACGAAGTAAGGAAATGTTAAAGATGATTTAAGGAAGCAATACGAAACTAAACAGAATGCAGAGAATAACGGGCAATTCACTTAAAATAAAAAATTGTCACACCAAAATGCACTTTTCACACCCTTTAAAAGTTAGTGCTTTCTAAAATATTTTTTTTCCATTTAAAAAACATTTCAATCAACACATCATTATAAGAAATTATATGGACACATATGGTTTAAACTGTTTCAAATTTGGAACTTAATACCACAATCATCGCAATAAAATATCAGACAGTTTCAAAGAAAATATAAATGAAATAACATATTATCTAAATTTCATAATAAAAATAAAACGCTTTTAAAAATCGAAAATGTATAATGTTACTGTTTTAAACATAAACATCTGAATCGACATATTATTAAATTGTTAGTATTATTTTTAAGAAATTGCACATATAGATATATTTTTATGATTATATAGCTTTTTAAACTGTAAAAAATATTATAGTAAGTCTGTAAAGCGATTGGCATTTGTTTATTTGAAATTAGATAATTTTTTGATGAATATGATAAATTTATAAAATTATTTAACAATCCGATAAATTTCTCACATATTCTAACAATCATTTAAGAAAATGTGTGTAATAATTGACTACATAAAAAAATATTGATTTAGCTTTATTAACCAATTCAGATATGATGAGTCATTTGCTTCAATTAAAAGTTTAGGATAACATTTGATTGAAAAAGAACAAAAATAACAGCCAAAAATGAGATATTCTTACCACTAAACGGATTAAAGAAGTGCATTGTCATGCTAACGTTCTTTTTAATTTTAAGGTTTTAACTGATTTTTCTAAGCCTGCTTCCAAAACCAATAAGTGAAAAAATCTACATTCACTTCAATGGATTATAATGTTATAGTGATGGTGAACAAACCGTCTGTAACAGTACATATTTACGAAATTTAAGCAAATACACTAAACATAATATACAATTAAATAAACGTTCATATACCACAATAGAAATTAACCATATTTTCCCTCTTTTCCTATTTTAATTTTTCGTAACAGAAAATTTTTGAAAAGTCAATCATAACAAAATGTTAAAACTCAATAATGAACTCACGCATAAATGTTTTCTTTCAAAATTATACTTTATTGATTATTATATGTACATTTAAAGAAATAACGGACAGAACGGAACTAAAAAAGAACAAAGATAGTGATTATTGAAACCCTTCAAATACATAACTTGAACACCTACATGAAATAGAGTTCCTTAAATTTCACACATCATTGTCGTTTCCATTATAATATGGCATATATCATGGAATATGAAGTGTTGTAAATAGAAGCCTTAAGACAAATACACTCATTTGGGATTATCGAAAGAAAAAATGCGCTATTACAGGCAGTTTATTTTTCATCACTTTGAATGAGTTAAATAGGCGTTTATGATTTGCTTCGATCAAGAAGTTCAATATGTCAGGGTATTGCATATTTACTAAATATTTCATCTTAGATGAATAGTATGAGTTCCAGATTTTTTACACAAAATTTTGATGGACCATCCGGAAATTACGATTTTAAAGTGAAATTTTATTATAATAATCCTGGAAAACATTTTCAAACCGAAGTTTCCATGGTTCACCTTATTAGTGGTCAAAAAATGAATTTAATTCCTTTGAAATACAATTTGACAAATAAAAGATCCATTAAATAATTTTTGATAATCTCTTAGTTTATGTATAACTAGAAGACTAAGAAGAAAGGATTTAATTGACAAAAAAAAAACTTCTTCAAATAATGAATAAAAACTAATTCAAACAACAAAAAAAACAGTGTATAAATACATATAAAAGCAAGTCTTTGTCATTTTATTAACATTATTGCTGCACTAATACACACAAAATTTTGTTTCATTTGAAAAAAAAAATATAACACAAATAAAGGTTACCATAATGAATAATAAAAGAAAGGACAGCATGAAAACATTCTCACCTGGTCTCTTATATTCTGTTTTTTTACTAATTTGCTTCACAAAATTTGTTCAATGATACAGGCAAAAAATATTCAAAAAAAAAATACTTTTCAAAATACAAACTTTTCAAAATAGGTGCTATTTGGAGCAGACACTCATGCATACAAAAGTAAAATAAAAAGCAAAAAACAGGAAATTCATTCATGAAATCATGATAATTTCACCTAATCCCACACATATTCAGCATCACGTTTCATATCCATTGTTGTCATGTTGAATATTTAACTATTGTTTTTTTTTCGCATTTTACCTATCTCACTGTTTTTATTTTAATTTTGTATTACTGTAATTATTGTTGTTATAAAATAAAAACCGTTAATTACTGCAATCATACTTTGTCTACCAAGCTGCCAAAATGCGTTGATTAACACAATTTAATTAATTCAAACATAATTTATTATATTTTTTTCTTTTCATCTTATAGAGGTGAGATTATGTTTTGATATTTCATCACAACCTTTTACAGAAAATATTAAATTTAATACAATGTTAGAGAGTGAATGTGTAAATGCTTATGACAGCTATACGAATGATCATTTATCATAAGGAATAATATTATTATTATTTAAAGATAGGCTTAAGTCTGGTCATTTACAAAAAAAAAATAGGTTTTACTAAAAACACCTATAAAGGTTTGAAATTTGGTTTTGAATCACGTTTCAAATTAAACTAAACACTAATGCACTAAAATTTTTTGTGCAATTGAAGATTAATTTTTTTTTACATAATTTTACATTGTCACTGATTGAAAAATTTCACACAAAATTTGTCCACAACAAAACAATTTTCAAAGTTACCCTTGGTGGATATCAAAATTTCCTAAATCGCTCATAAAAAATTTACATGAGTATTTTATTTTATTTTATTTCATTTTATTATGAAAAGAAAATAATAATAATATAAAATAAATGACGCCGCTATATATTTTTGAATGAATACACACAAAACATGGAAATGTTTTTGAATCTGTTTCTTCGTACTTAATTGTGAGAGAAAAGCTGCTGTTTTGTTATTACCATGGTATTCGTATACATTTAAATACAACAAACACACACACATATGCAAACATATCCAAATGTTTCTTACACACAGGAATAAAAACACATGGAGGATATGTCTTTTGTTAGGAACCATTCCCATACACATATCCACATTGAATTGTATTGTTTGATCACTCTACGTAGAGTTTGTATACAAACGTATATATGATGTTAGGTAAGTGGTTGTATTAATTTTTATGGTTTTTTATTTCAAATTGTTTTATATTTTATTTTGTTTGAGATTGTGCATTGTCAGTATGTAATTAATAATGAGATCAAGATTATCTATGAAAATAAATTTAATCTCACCTTATATTTGCAACGGGCACAATGTTAGCTGCTACTGGTGGTGGTTGTTGTAAAATATGAAACATTTTTGCAGGATTTTCGAATAACATAATATGAAACTATTAACTTATGTTTCTTTATTTGTATGAAATAATTATTCCCTCTTTTTACTTGTGTATAACTACAATATTTTTTTTTTGTATGTGTGTGTAAGATTCTTTTGTTTAATTTTTGTTATTTTTTTACACTGTTTAATTATTTGCTGAATACTTTTGCTTATATTGAGATAAAAACATTAATTATTCGTTGATAATACTTTATTTTAATTGAGATATGTGTTGTATTTTATACACATTAACAATTTCAATATTCCTTTTTAATTCCTTTAATGATAATTCCTTGCTCCTTTTTTAAACAGCAGATGCACTAACTACACATATATGTTACCGTGCATACGTATTTCTATATACTTATTATTCTTTTGTTGTTGTAATTTTAAGTTGTATGAGACTCTTAAATAATGCTTTTGTATATAGTATTGAAATTCTAATAATTTTTTCGTTTTTAATAAAATATTCTTATATTTGCGTCACAAAAATGCACTAATCACAATTACCATTTATCACACAAGTTGATGAAATCGATTTTATTTATTAAAAAGAATATTTAATAGAGGAAAAGAATAAAAACAAGAATATCTGTTTTATATTTTTTAAATAAATTACAGACTTGCTTCTTCTAAATTGCTTCTAGTTCGATTAATATATTTATACTGAACACAAACGGGAAACATACATTTGATTTTATTCCTTGTATATTCATACAAATTTCGTGTATTTATGCATATACTACGGGCCTCTAGTGCACAATCGCATATGAATGTCAGAAATTAGCGTTTTAATCTGCGCACTTTCAATTTTTAAAAATTCGTTTTAGCGTTTAAGTTTCCTTAGATTTTGGATTTAAACACAAAAAAGTTGAGCAGCTCGAACATCAAACTATTGTTCTATTAAATAATGGATTATATTTTATTAATTCTGTAGGACTCTGTCTCTGTTTTATTATCAGCTATGAAAAAAAGATGTCTTGAGTAAATCAACTGTCTTAATGTGCCAAATTGATTTAAATAAATTAATAGAAAAAAAACTAATATAATGTTAATAATATTGAAAGAAAATTTATTGAATACATTTTCATAGAACCAATTACAAAATGTTCACGTATTGTTTTTGAAAAACTAAAAATCATTCATTTAAATATTAGCCAAGTAATCCTTGATAACGGAAGGATCTAAACGTCTAAAGCCTTGTTTATCACAAACACCGATTTCGATATTATGCTCAGTCATTTGCCCTTCAAATCCTTCTTTAAGTGTAAGGATTGCGGTGTGCACAGCATCATCCAACTCCAATTCTTCACTGTACCGTTTTTCCAAAAATGTCTTTCCATTGATCGAATTTTTTCCCATTGAGGTTGCTTTCCATGCAAAATATGCACCAGATGGATCGCATTGGAACAAATATGGTCTATCATTATCCCAACCACAGATTAAAAGTGAAACTCCAAATGGACGTACACCACCAGACTGGGTATATTCTTGCATTACAGTTGCAACACGTTGAACAAGTTGAGCCGTTGGAATTGGCTCGCGATAAGTAAGATAATAGTTTTGAGCCATTTTACGAGCTTGTCTTACAAGTAAACGATAATCAGGACCCATTCCACTGTAAATCATACCAATATGGTCTGTAATCATTTCAACTCTATGTACACTATGTTCTTCGTATAAAATTGATTTCTGCTTGTTTTCTGTAGCTAAAACAACTCCATTTTTGGCTAGAGTAAGAAATTTTTCAATGTTTAAGTGTTTATTATGAATTAAAAAATAATAAACACTTACCTTTTATTCCGACTGATGTTGCTCCAGCTGAAACAGCTTGTAATGCATATTCAATTTGTACTAACTTACCAGAGGGACTGAAAATTTTAAAATGTTTATACTTATTATCTACTTAACAAAATGTTATAATTACCTGAAGGTAGTCAAAGAGAAACTGTAACGTTCAGATGCCATTTTATGATTTTATTAATCTTATTTACCACAATTTAAAAAAAACTTATTATCAAGAGAAACTTTAATTTTGCCGATTCACGTTAACAACTATTGTCATCATTAAATGTCAAAATAAACTGAAAGTCGCTTTTAAACAAAAATATTTGCGACAAAACAAAAAAAAAATAAAACACTTGTTCTATAATTAAATGCAACTCCTTTTTGAGAAAATCAAATAATTCTAACCAAAATATTAGTCTATTCAACAATAATATTAGAATTAACCACGCCGTGTAAAAATTAAGTTTATTTTTAACTATTATGAATTCTTCCATATTTTGAAACTAATGTGCTGACACTGCTGATCCAGTCTCAAAAAAGCATTTTTTTCATTTATTTTAATATATTCAATGCGAACAAAAATAAATATGTAACGTAAAATTTTATTTTGGCTCTTAATAAAGTTTGAGTTGGAAAAAGCAAGATTTTTGTTTTGTTTCTATTAAAAAAACAAAGAAGAAAAAAGAGAAAATGAGCTTTATTCGAAAAGTTATTGATGCAGTTCATGAGACTGATGTAATAGATGCTAGAAAACAGATAACTAAACTAAATAACGAGATCAAAACGTATCAACAAAAAACAAGAAAAACCATTGAAAATAAATATAAAAATTTTTTACCAGAAGTAGTTGAAAATGAACACTACATTCTCCAAGGAGAAGAACTGATTCATGATGCCAAAACATTTTTGGACCATTTAAATGTTGATGTTAAACAAGATGTTGACCGGTGTAATGATGATGTGGAAAATATGCGACAATTGTTAGAGGAAAATGCGTTAGGACTCAAAACATGTTTGAAATTAGTTAAAATAGATGAGTTACTAGGAGAAATTCGTAAAATTAATAAACTTAACCGATTTAATGACGCTACAAATGTTTTAGCTGAACTCAAAAAACTTATTTACGATCCTGATGACACAATCACACGTCGACTGGATTGCTATGAAAACATTAAAATACATTATATTCAAGAGTCGGAACAATTTATGTATAATGTGCATCAAAAATTTGAATCTTTGGTTGAGTTTAAAGATAAAACTTTTCAAAATACAAAAGCTATTAGTATTCGAATTAGTAAGGACTCGGAACAGTTGCAAGAAATAACTTTGGCCTTAGTCAACACTAATTATAGTCCTCGGACTATGTGTAATTTCTTGTTGGAAAATGTATTTGAACCCATTTGTACCAAAACTTGCACTTTGAATCTAGAGGAAAGTGAAACAACAACTGTTAAACTTCTTTTATCGTATAATGTTCAAGGAAAATGTGAACGCTCAAATTATCGACTTGTCTTCAACAATATAAAAAAGGTCTTTAGATGTCTGGGCTATATGAATGTTACCATTAATGATGATAAATGTGTTTTCAGTATTATTGCTGAAAATATAAAAGAGAAATTTTTAGATTTGATAATTAGTGAATGCATCAGTTTTGCAATTCCAACTACAATCCCTGAAATGAACGAGTCTACCCTGATTGAGGACATTAAGAAATTCCACAACTTTTTATGTGAAATGCTGTTTCTGTCTCAAGAAAAATCTGATGATTCTCGTTTATTGAATTACACTGAAAAAATTGGTGTGTTATTTGGAAAAAGGTTTGCATCGAATATCCTCAACGAATCAATTGTTTTAATGCACAAAGATCTTCACGATGCAACGACCCTTGACACAACTCTTATTCATGACAGCCAATTAATCAAATGCCAGGTTTCCAAAAGCACTTTTCAACTTATAAAATTACTAGAAAGTGTGATTCGTAGTTCAAAAGATCTTCCCGATGAACAAGGAGCTGAACATTTATTAACATCTATCGCACATGTACTTGAACGTTATGTGCAGGAAGTTTGTGAATACCATGAAAAACTTCTTGAAAACATCCCACAACAATCAGCATTTTTTCATAACAATTGTCTTTATCTCGCCGAATGGATAATAACTCATGAAGATTTAAAATCTTCTCGTTTATTTGAGAATGTAACTCAATATTTGGAGCATCAAGGTGCCGAGCAGTTTGCTTCCCAAGTGCATTCTCAAAGGAAAACCTTACTGGAAAATTTGGGGGAACTAGAGTTGACTGAGTTAGTTTCAGAGTTAGGACCAGAACCAACACGAATTATACGACAATGCTTGAGACAGTTGGAAGTACTGAAAAATGTTTGGCAAAATATTTTACCATTGAAAGTTTATAATGAAAATATGTCGAAACTGTTAAATGATATTTGTGGAGAGTTGATAAAAAAAATTTGCAAAATGGAAGATATTCCGTCAACAGTGTGTTCAGAACTTGAAGAAATTATCGGATTGATTGAGAAAAAAGGACCTGGATTGTTTAATGTAAGTGTTGTAATTTTAAAATTTAAGTACAAGTTATTGTTCAATAATATAAAATTTTTAT
Organism: Culicoides sonorensis; assembly: GCA_900002565.1. Taxonomy (NCBI): domain Eukaryota; kingdom Metazoa; phylum Arthropoda; class Insecta; order Diptera; family Ceratopogonidae; genus Culicoides; species Culicoides sonorensis. The sequence continues at coordinate 133,089 of LN483368.1, forward strand.
ATAGGATCCCCTTCTTGTCCACACTGAAGTTAAACTCTGGATGAAATTAATTCAATTAAAAATGATTTTGAACGCATCTCTACTTCAAATAACTGAACAATGGAGTGAAGGCAAAGGTCCTTTAACGGTCAACTTCAAACCAGAAGAAGTAAAACATTTGATACGTGCCTTATTTCAAAATACTGATAGAAGAGCAATTGCATTAGCTTCTATTATTTGATTTTGATAAACGTTTGTTTAATTTAAAATTTGAAAATAAATTTTTGTTTCATCTTAATTATATTATTATCACATAATATTATTTTTTAACATAAGTTATTCATACCGTTTGAGATCGTATTAGCTTCGTGTAGTAACGGAATGAGCTGTTCTTTGTACAAACTATGTCTTTCTCCGTGTGTAACCTTAAGTATTGCAGATGCTTCTTTTAGATGTTGAACAGCACTAACGGGTTTCTCCAGGAATAGTTCTATTTTTCCAATTTTCATTAGAGCAATTCCCAGTAATGGATGATAGTCACCATTGTATTTACGGAATCCTGGTATGAGACGTATTCCATATTCAAGAGCTTCTTCCCATTTTTCGATATTGATAGCACTTTCGAATGCAGCATCCAATGTTTTTATATGCCAAATGTTTAAAGGATGCAAGACATTTTCTTGTCTTTTTAAACAGAGTTGAAGAACGTCTAAATCTGGTGACAAAAATCAAGTTTATTTTTTATTATATTTTTTTTAATTAGATAGTATAAGCTTACAAGCAATATGTTTCATCTCTTCCAATTTATCCTTAGTAAAGTCTGTGACCTCCTTATACTTTTCTACAAAGTCATCATTTATATTTTGACCACATTTGGTACATTCATGTAACACCATTTCACTAACGTTCGTTATAAATTCATCACACTTTTCGTTTGGACAAGCAGCAGCCAACATTTCTTCTTGTGCTCTGATGTCAACGCATTTAGTGCAAGTGCATAAGAAATAGTATCTGTTTTTCAGTTCTTGCCTCCTATCATCTCTTGTATTGATCAAATCTATGTATGAGATATTAATTTGTGACCAATGTTGAAAATTCAAATCTTCCGTCAAACGTAGTGTTAATTCTGTTCCCTCAAATGTTGCAACAGCATTTGGCTAAAATTGTAAAGATGTACCTTTAAACAAATATAAATTCATTTTCTAAAATGTTTTTACCTTACAACTGTGATCGACAATAGACACTCCGAGGTAAATTCCAGTTCCAATTGAATTCATCTCTGGATCTAGAATGTTAAATCCATTTGTACAAAGTCTTCCATAAATAGTCATTAATTCATTTTCGTTTGGAACTGGATCAGGATATAAAAGGGTTTTGAGCACCACGGTTAAGGCTTCTAGGTGCTCTAGACGTTTTGAATCGTTTTTAATTTCTTGATAATCTGAATCAAAAAGTTTTTTTAAGTTTATTTTTATGTCTCTTAACTTTAAAAAATTTTGAATTACGTGACATAAGATCCCGATATTTCCGGTAATCATGTTCTGAATAGTATCCTCGCTGCATATCTCCACCATTTTTAAATTTTCTCACAATACGAGCAATAATCCTAGCGGCATCAGGAACACTTTGTTTTAACCACTTTAAATTTGGGCATTCTTGCTTATGATCAACCCATCCATTTTTTTGACACAAATGATCACAATAATGTACGTAATTGCAACCACTACATTTCATAAGTTTCCCACTATATTTGTGTAAGATTTCAATAGAAAGTGAAATTATTATTAGTACACCGTCATTTCAATCTTATTCTAATATTAGATTCTAAATTAAAAATAAATTTAATGTTTTGTAATTACAGTCTTTTAATAACATCAAATAACGTAAATAAATAAAAATGCGGTAAAAAAAATTATCAAAGTTGAAAAAAAAATAAAACGCTTACCTTTTCAAGCACGTGTCACATCTTTCAGTCTTATACTTGGAAGTTAGTACAAAAACGAATGGCTGTTCTTTTAAAATACAAGTTCCGCGCTTTAGGAGTAAACTCTTTGGCTTCATAACAATGTTTTTCAAATATAATTTTTTTTAATTTCCTTCCTTTTTGGCACAGAAAATACTATGACGATTAAAAACAAAAATTTATTACTCAATCAATTTGCAAATTAAATAATAATAAATTAACACCAGTTAAACTATCAGCATGTTTGGTGAGACACGTACTTCACAGTCAAAATCAAATCTTTTACTGAGAAAATGTGCAACAAAATTTTGTGGTCTGTACTCTGTATATAAATGTGAAGAATACGATAAGGTTTGGTATTTAAAAAAAAATACTGCTAAATTTAAATTTAGACAAATCTTATTAGCATAGCTCAACGTCTGCTGCTTTCACGTCACAAAAATCATTTGTAAGAACTATTTTCTGAAAGATTATTTACTTAAGAAAAATACATAATTTTGAAATTAAGTCCTGGTTCGCTGCAGTAATATTTCCTAAATAACTGAAAATGGATTTTATTTTGATAGTTTCATCGGGATCTAAAAAAACCCTTATGTCTATAGTAAACATCAAACATTTAGCCTATGCCTAACCTTGGAAGTTAGATTGTAAAACAATCCAGCTGAGACTCAACTAACATCACTCTTAAAACAAACATTTTCTGTGTAAATGAGTGCTAGGATTATTAAAATTGGGGCCGCAAGCCCCCGAATGAGAATCGGTCAAACTATTGACTGCTTATGAAAAATATTTCAACGAATAAAACTTCTATTTTCGGAAGACTTTACCCAGAGGAAACTTCTTATGTACACTTCTTTTTTTACTAGAATACAAGTGGCAGCAGGTCAGTAATAAAATTTGGCACGAATCCAACAAACTTTTCAGGCAAAATAAAAATTATTCAAAAAGTATCAATCACCTTATTCACCTGTGTAGTGTAAATGGGGTCTGTTCTCTCACATAATCCAATTTATTTATTTAAGTTTAACAATAGTTCGATTTGTCTGTTTCTAAAATAATTCATTTAAGACCTTTACTAAAGTATTTTATGTTAAAATTCAGGTTAATATGAATTGTTTTTTTAATTTAAAAATTAATAAACATGAATGTGTTTTTGTTTATTTTCATAAACCATATGATCCGAAACGTCAACATATGACATACTATAAAAATCGTTAGTTCATCCCGTTATTTTATCTCATTTTTCGATTGAATCAATTCGATTTGCGTAAGTTAATGATCAAGAAATTAGTAAGAAAATCATTTTTTTGTTCTTTATTTTTTATTATTTTCTTTTTTTAATCTTAGGATTACAAAAAAAAAGACTTTCGATTGGGAAAACAAACATTTTATGAAGTCTTTTTTCGTTTATAAGAGGAAGGTTTTTCAAAAACTTGTTTCATTCCACCTGCGCGTTCTGTTACAAACTTAATATTTGCAGCAGTCTCAGTGAACCAAGGAGAATCAAATTTCGTTGTATCCTGATCAACCAAATGTGTATATTTAGTTCTTCCACAACGTCCAAAGTTTTTAACTTGCATAACTTTAGGCAAGATTGTCTTATCAAAGTGATCTTCTAAAGTTGGTGCTGAGAAATCTTGCTTTAGAACATTTTCTTCTTCATTCAAGTAGAATGCACCACGATGATAATATTTCTGCAAAAACTTGTATTTGCCTTTTGTTGCTTTGTTTGTAACAACTTTTGGGTTCAGACGTAATTCTTGACGACGTTCTTCCTCTGTCATATTTCGTAAACGTTCAATATCTGCCTTTTCTTTCTCACGTTGTTCTTTTTCCTCACGATCACGCTTGATTCGCTTCAATTCACGTAATTTCCATGCTTCGTATTCAACTTCGTCATTTTCATCTTCAGTGTTCACATCACCTATATTTGGATCCTTTTCAGCCTTTTGTTGTTCAAGTTCTTTTTTAACACTTTCTTCAACTAAGCGAAGAGTTTGTCGCCTCCGTTCCTTTATTTGTCGTTTAGCTTCGTATTCCTGTTGTTTTTGTCGGTCTAACTCTCGTTCCTTTTCAATTACAGTTGTACGGTCTCTTTTTCGCACAAACAATGGCTTTAGACGTGGTTCATTTTCATCTTCACTACTTTCATCTTCTGTTTCATATTCAGAACTCTCAGATTCCGAAACCTCACTTTGCTTTTCTTCTTCTTTTGCCAACAACTCTTCATCTTGTTTCTTTTGCAGTGCTTTTTGACGTAAAGCTTGTCTTCGCCGTTCAATTTCTGAATCACTTAAGTCTTCATCTGATTCACTGTCACTTCGATCTAACGATATTCGACGAGTTCTTTGTTGCTGTAATGCTGGACTGTCACTTCGTGATTGATGTTCATCACTTGATGTATCATCTTCTGATAAAACTTCCGGTTCGTGAATAGCTCTATGTCTTTGTCTCACATCTTCTTCATAATTTTCATCTCTATCACGAACCATCAAGCGTTTCATTCGAGGATCATCAAAATCCACCTCTCCCTCGGGTTCACGATTAGCAATTTCTAATTTTGCTTCGGCTTCATCAGCTCGATTTCGGTTTGATTGCATAAAATCTTCATCCTCACTTTCCTCATCAGAGCTTTCATATTGGGCGTATTCGGGTCGTTTTCCAGAAATATAGCGACTAACTTTTACTTTTTTCATAATAATTTCACCTGAAATACAATAATTTAAAAAAAAATTATCTACTGTTGAAATTTTAAGACTGAAATTTAAATCCACCTTTTTCATTTCTAATGGGAACTGCACCCGCTGTACTCTGGATTCCATAGATATTTGGAGCTTGATTCATGTTTATAATGGATATTTAAGAGAAACAATTTAATTTTTTTTTTTTTATTTACATACAAAATATGTCGTTTAATCGATTAGATTGACAATCATGAACGACAAGAATTACATGTGAGAGACATAAACCAGGGACTCGGAAAAAATCTGATTTTTATTTTGATTTAGCTTTGCTGAATGTTGAAGACATGAATTTTTAGTAATGAATTTAAGAACAAATTTTATGAGATTGTTAAAGAAATAAGATCCTTAAAAACTAAAGGAAATGCATCGAACGAGTTCATTTTTTTTCTGGTTCTTCTTCTTTTTTAATTTCCGCATAGCTTCCTTCAGTATTATTTTTAGATTCTCCTTCTTCATTGATCGTAGAAGCATCAGCCACCCATAAGCCAGAATCAACACAACGTTTCATATGGTATGCAGCTTGTTCTTTATTCATATTAGCAATACAATCATGGAGTTTTTGTACATCACGTGACTCAAAACATTCTTGAAGTTCCTTAAAATATAAATCAATTAAATTTAAATTTAGAGGTCTTATTTATAATCACTTACTTTTGGCAATGATTCAAATACTTCAACGGGATCCAGACCACCAGGTCCAAGACGTGCTTTTCGTTCTTCCTCTTCTTGTTCTGCTAAGGCTGCTGCAATCTTTTCCTGTGCACGCTTACGAATACGTTCTTTAAATCCTTCTATTTCAGATTCAAACTGAGCTTTGTAGTCTGGTTCGCATATTTGAATCCTTGTGAAAAACGAGCTTACACAAGATCTTGGATCCACATCTAATTGTCGAGACAACTCTAATATGTATTGCATACAGATGGTTTGATGTGCAACATGTTCCATTAGATCGTGTTTTTCTTCCATTTCAAGTTCAATACACCAAATAACCAGATAATTTGCAGTATCTTCACAGACCAACTGATTATGCTCCATTAAGAAACGTTTTGAGTCATCATATTTACGTAACATTCCAAATTTTTTAACCAACTCTTTATTTTGTTGGATGAATTGTTTCAAATGTTGTTCCTTCTCTTCTTCTGTCATGTCTTCATATTTTGGTCGAGGTGCCGGCTTATTAATGATTGTTTTTGCAAATCCAGGTTGACTGATTGTATCAATATTCCATGGCATTTTCTTTTCTTTTTTAAGCAATTCTTCCTCTTCTTTTTTAATCAAAACATCGGCCTTTTCTATTTCCTCTAATTGTTTTTTTAAAGCTTCCATATCACCCGTACCTGCAGCTATTTTTTCTTTGATTTGCTTCAAGTTATTCTGATGCTCAATTTTTTTGCTTTGGAACTTTTCTTTTTCCTTATTGAACTCTTCCATGCGTTCAATTCGAGCCTGGTGCCTCCATCGAAACAAACTAGGAGTGTCAATATTAGGATGAGTGTCATCCTCATCATCAGAAACCTATTTAGAAAAGAAATTTATCAATCAATGACTCATTTTTTTATTAATCGGTGTATTGACATATTTAACCCACAAAATGTTTTATTTTTAGAACAATATCACTTACTTCAATGTCTTTCCATTTACTATAATCGACCATTTTAATTTTTTCGTGTTTTCACGTTTAGTGTAAAAGAATTTATTTAATGTTTTTTTTTTATTTATTCTTGGATGTTGTTGTAGTTAAACAATTCTTGAGAAATTTCTAGTTTTTTTCTAGAATGCCTTTATGATATCGTTTATATATGCAAAACTAATCGTTGTTATCGTTTATTATGATTTCGTAAATTTGACAAATTGAAGCGACATCACACTTTGAATAATTTCAATCTTTAAAACAGTTAACCTTTATTTGTCGTCTTTTAGGTTTTGTTCAAAGTAATTTTATTGGGAGTTAGATAAAATAGATAATTAAGATTTTTGCAATGAAATACCTTTGATCTTTAAAAAAAAATTTCATAAATAGTTTTAAAATTCAAAGAAATCCGTTTGTACTCAAAAACTTGATAAACTTTTTTGTGGCTGCAACATACTTCGGATTTCCATATAAAACTTTGTCTCGATATTCTTGACCCAATTCACTAATTTCAAGTGCCAAACTCATATTTAAATGTGTTTTTTTGTCTAACAGCAAAACCATAACATGAAAAACTAGATAAAATGCTGTTACTAACATATTTTCCGAAACTTCATTGAGAAAATCGTTTTCACTTTGTATGTTTCCTTGGTACTTTAACAATTTCAGGCTACTTAACAGTGATTTATGATACAACTGGAAAACCTCCTGAAAATGATTGACTCTATCATCCTCATTCAATGAATGCATGACGAAATAAAATAAATCTTGAATTGGATGAGAAATGCAACTAAATTGGAAATCTAACTGAAATTAGAAATCAGTTCAAAATTTTTCATTAAAAATTCAATTTTCATTACCATTCGTATATCAAAATCAGTATTAAACAAAATATTATTCATCCATAAATCGCCATGATTAAGAACATTAAATCCATTTTCTTGATATTTTAACAAGTCGCTAGTTTTAGTAATCCCAATTTTCATTTTTTTTTGTTTCATCTTCAAAACCTTCCCATGTCTTTATATTTTTGAGAAGTCCATTCTTAAATAATGTGTCATACATCTTTTTACGCCAATCATTGTTATAACGTTCACTAAATATTCCATGGTAAAATACCTCGTCTTGAATTGGATGCTAAAATTCACTGAATTAAGATTCGTTTAAAATTTTAAATAGACAAAAATCATACCTCCGTTAAATACACGATTGATGTAGCATGAAATGCAGCTATCCTTTTTATCACTACATAAACATCTTTCATATCAAGTCCATTTTGTTTATTTTTCATTTTAAAGTTCTCTACTGCTAAGTCCTCGAGAACTATCACTTTTGGATGTTTTAATGTCAAATAACATCTAATAAACTTATAGCATGAGACAAAGTTACAATAATTTTAAAGACCTTTAAAAATTACCTTGGTCCGAAGTTAACAGTCTTACCTACATTATGCCATATTTGGCTGAATTTTGGTAAAATTGTTTCATACATTATTATTTCTTTGTTAAAAATTTCATCTTTTTTCAAGAAAATAAATAAAAAAATGATTTAATTTCTAACCAATCAATTAAATAATTTTATGCCATACCTAAATCGACAAATTTCCCAAAACGGCTTTCTTTGTTCAAAATTTTTAAAACATAAGATTTTTTCTTATCCTCTCCAATTAATATTTCCATTCTTAATAAGTTGGATACAAAATTATCACCTTCTGAACACATGTCGGCTAAAGAAAAGCCTTGACATTTATTTTCAGTTAAAGCAGGATCATTTTGGATAATTCTATCAGCTAAATTCTTGTTGATCCATGTGAAAGTACTATAATTTTTTTCCATTGAAAGTATTAAAATTTCAAAGTTAATAAGTTTCTTGTGTGTTTCTTATTAAATCAACTATTTTTTACTACTGTAACAAAATACAAATAACTGAGAGATTTAATAATTTGAGAAATTCAAACGACTGAACAATAAGTGCAAAAGTGCATTTCAATAGGATTGAACTCATTGAAAGTAGTTTTAATTTTTATAAGAAAAGAAATTACGTTCTAGTTTTGGTAAATTCGGAAAATTAACAAAACAACACCAAGATTCAAAAAAAGCCTGAATACTCTAGGAGTAACAGCCGACAAACAGTGTGTAATAAGACATGTCTTCTGACGAAATGCTTTAAAGTATGAAGAGAAGATAGTAAAAATAAAATATTGATAAAGTGATAACAATGTTTTTTCGACATTTCTCGTAGTATAACGCTTAATGATGAGATTTTTATTCTTATTTAGTTAGTAAACTTAAAAATGCACTTATACGACCTTTTTGCAATCCGTTTTACAGTGCACACATTTTATTAGATCAGAACTATAATAAAAGAGCAGTTAAAACCACATGATAAATATAAAATTTTGATTTATTATTTTATAAAGCGGTGAGTAAAGCATTGAGAGAAAATAAAATTTATTTTGAATTAAAATCTAAACATAAATAGAGTTAGAGCTGTATGCACTTTTATTCCTACCCTGAGATCAAATTTCATATTTTCAATTACATAGTTTAATTTATTAAGATATATTATCTCTACCTCATGTGAATGAGAAAAATGCGTTGATTTTTATTTCTTTTTTTTAGATTAGTTTTATCACTTGAGTGCTAAAGTAATATTTTTTTTTCATTTAAAAAAAAAATCAATTATGGTTTCTGAAAATGCTTTACATTTTTCATGGCTTACAACAGAATTCCTAATAAATATAACAAAAACTAAACATGATCTTACACCACAGGATAAAGTAACAATTAAGTCATTCGAAACATCTTATGCCTCTGCCAAAGGAGATAATTACTTGGGAACAGTCTTCCGACTTGAAACAAAAGTAATGTTTCATAATCATGATAATACGGATTATTACATCATTAAAACAACAGATGGAGAAGTTGTAAGTGGCTCCAATGCAATGGCAGATGAATTTAAAGCATATCAAATTGAAATGGAAATGTATGAATTGATATTACCTGCATTAGAAAAACTATGGTTGGAATTGGGCAATGAAAATGTCAAGTTTGGACCGCGGTAATATAAAATCAAAAAATTCGTTTATTAAAAAAACGGGAATAATATATAAATATAATTTGTTTTATTTTAAATAGTTGCTACGGTGTGTTTCGAAAACCATTTGATATTATTGTTTTAGAGGATTTGAAACAAGAAGGATTTTTCGTGCTAGATAGGCTTACAAATTTTAACATGATTCAAGTGAAAGAGATTATAAAATGGTTAGCTAAATTTCATGCCGCATCAGTAGTTTATGTTTGGAATGTAAGTCGATTCATGATAATATAAAACGAAAAAAATTTAATTGCAACATTTTATTATATTAGAATGGTCCTCTTTCGTCTACCTTTAAGAGAGGAATGTTCTGCAAAGAATTCATCGGTAAATGTTGGGGTACCCACTTTGACAATCTTTACAGAACTTTCACGAATCTTATAAGAGAGTGGCCAAATTTCAAAAATATTTCTGAAAAGCTCGTAAGTTTTTCTGTAACTGTTAAAAAATTAAAACTAATTACTGTTTATCAAATAGGAGAAATTCGGCGATTGTATTTATCAAAAGTGTTGCAATTCTATGGAGGTTAACTCCAGTGAATTAAATGTTTTGAATCATGGTGATACATGGATAACAAATGTTCTTTTGTCAACAAATCACAACAATTTGAAACACGATATTCGCTTGGTAATAAATCAAAGTTTCAACTTCATATTTTTTAATAATATTAATTAATTAATAGATTGACTTTCAATTTTCTTCCTGGGGCTCTCCAGCTCAGGATTTGTGGTTTTTGATTTCAACATCTATAAATATCGAAGATCGAATTAACAATTTTGACTTAATAATTCAATATTATTATAAAACCTTAACAGATTCATTCATTAAATTGAAATATGAAGGAAACATTCCAACATTTGAAGATTTTCAACAAGACCTACTGAAACGTGGCGTTCTTGGTATATAAGAAATATTTAAATATATTTCATTTAAAGTTTTTTTTTTTTTTAATTATGTGAATTTCAGGTTTAGGAGTAACAACTGAAAGTTTTGCTGCAATTTCAATAGATAAGGGGATGCAAATAAACTTTGAAACTGTTGCTCGTGATGATCATATAGGTGAAAATTTTCGGAAAAAAATTTTCAATAATCCTAGGTTTATTGAGACATCCCGAAAATATTTAGAATTTTTGGATATGAAAGGGATATTTGGTTAATGTCTGTTAATTTATTTGTGAATGTAGATAACCAGCATTGAAGAATTTAATAAAGAAGTCAGTTTTAATTTTTGTTACTTTTAATTGAAAATAAAATTAAAAACACCGAAATGAACACTTCTTCACCAATTTTTAATTGAAAATTATTCATGAATCATTATAATATGTAATTTTAAATTGAAAGCCTATGAATTGGACCTTTGATCCTTGAAAGAGACTTTTACTTTGTAATTATTTTCCTTTAAACTACCTGAAACTGTGCAATGTATTTGTTACAAAAAACTTAATGGTTATAGGGTCTGTTGTACTTGCTGAATCCGACAAGTATATCATTTTTCTTTTTGTCAGCTGAGTTTGTGCGTCAGTATAGATGTCTAAAATTCTTACTGGTCTGGTCTTTATATTAATTGTATAAAGGATCCAAAAGTCCCTTTTTATCCCAAATCGGGAGATAACGTTTCAATATTCTTTGATAATTTTGATTTTTAAACATTTGCCGTCTAAATTTCATGGAATCTTCTGTGTCCTGCATCATATTATCTAAAGTTGCACCTTCTTTTTGTTCATTTAGCACCAAACATAGTAAAGAAGATGCCGTGAAAACTTCTGTTAAATTTTAAATTAAATTAGATTAATATTTATGAGTGATCATAATCCTTACCAAAGAAACTTTTTTCAACATATTCGTGATACAATTCATATAATGTTGGTATGTATCCTTTGAAATTTAATTTGTTCAATTCCTCAACGAGTGATAGGTAGTAAATCTGAATAACTTCATGTGACCTATTGAACCGAATTTCGTCTTCAACTGATGTAACAAGGAAATATATCAAATCGAAGATAGGAGAACCATAATAAACAATTTGCAAATCAATTAACTTAGCAGCAATCGGGTTATTTTTAGCATCGTATTTGAACATAAAATTAGAAGTCCATAGATCTCCATGAATAACAACTTTAGTTTTAGACTTACATTTTTTGTAAACATCGATTGTTTGCTGTAAGAACTTGCTTTGTAAATTTTCAAGTTTTTCACCGTATTTTTCATACCCTCGCCAAGACTTTACTGCATTAGAAAGTCCTTTAAACATATTATTGAAGTGTTTTAATGCTTCAGGACTATTTTCACTAATCATATGAGTGTGAAATTCTTTAAAATCATCAACTCCTTCCTTTTCTGCTAACACCATGGAACATGCATGATATTTAGCGAGATGTTTCATCAAAATGTTCACATGAGCCATGTCAACTCCCTTTGTACGATCAGCAACTACAAAACCACTTTCCTGTAAATCCTCAAATATTAAAGTCATATTTTCCCAATCCATTTTTATAGACTCAGCACATAGAAGTGGTTCAGTTTTACCAAGTATTTTATTGTACTTTGGCAAAATGGACTCAAACATCATCATCTCCTTATCAAATAACTTATAATTTTTTACAATTTCTTTCATTTTTGGATCTGGTAACGTTGATTTAATGATAAGCGATTTCGCAAATGTATTTGAACCGTGCTTAAAATGTATTTTCAATCTTAAAACAAGTCCAACATAATTTGCACCATTTTCCATAGCTGCCAAGGTTGCATCAAATTTATGCACTATGATTGTTTGATCTTCATAATATTCTCTTAAAACCTTTTCCAAATATTTGTTAGTCAAATGTTGTGGAACATTTATTTTTGATTCAACCATTATTCCGAAAATAGAAAAATTTAGGCTCGAACTAATTTGTGGTCAGTGTGATCGATCCTCAGAATGAAACACAAATGATGAATTGTTTGAAATTGTCACAATTTACTTGTTTTAAGAGACCTTCAAATTGATCTCAAAGCCGTTGTAATTTTTAAAACTAAATAGTTGCGTGTATGTAAATCTGCAGAATCATCTAATTAAAATAAGTTTTATTTATCTTACTTACATTAATTTTATCATAGTAAATAATAACAAACATGACTTTGATTTTTATCAAGTCATTCATTTTAAAATTACATCATAAAATGGAAGTGTGATTGATAAACAAAATTTTTTACCTGTTTAAAATTTAAATGAAATGTTTACTGAAGATAATATTTATGTTTCAAAAACATTTTCAAGGCATAGCAACAAGTGAATCAAACCAGTAAAATTGAAGGAACATAATTTTATTTTATCCTGTACTAAAAAATATTGGCTATAAATTCCCCCTAAGGCCTCTGAAAATATCGAGGTTTAAAAGACCTCAAATTTTAAAAAAGTATGTTGGAAGCAAATTTAAATCTTAAACATATCACATTACAGTTGAAATTTCTGTTTTTTGACTATTGAAAAGAGGATCCATTAATCCTTCAGAATCGAATATGGGTAAAAGTTTTTGTAAAATTGTTCGATATTTTGGGTTGCTCATAATGGTTTTTTTGAATCTCCTTGCCTTTTTATCATCAAGCATTAGGGACTCAAAATCAGCATCATCATTCACTTCATTAATCATGGAAGGGAGCATCATTATACATGATGTAAGTTCTGAAAGAAATTGAAATTTAATTTTAATTATAAGAGGCTAAGCCAGTCAAAGCCTGAATCAATAGAGATTTTCTTTGTACGACAAAAATGAGAGTCAACACTTACTCAAAAATGACTTTTTTAAATATTGGTGTCGGAATTCAAAGAGGGTTGGTATTTTTCTTGAATAATTGAGTTTCCTTAATGTTGAGACAAGCTCATTATAGTAAATTTGAAATAAATCAGCATGATTCAATCTGATATCATCGTTAGTTGATGTGTAAATAAAAAGAAGAAAATCCAATATAGGAGATGCATAGCTCGAATATTGCCAATCAAGCTGAAAATCAAAATTTCATTTAAATTTTATGAGCATATTATTGTTTAAACATAAAATTACCACAACTGCATCTTTTAGATTTCCGTCTTCATCATAATTATACATTATATTGTTCAACCAAAAATCTCCATGAGTTAGAACATGTAAATCCCCATCTTCTATATCATACATTTTACATGCATTTTCGATAAGGTCATCTAACATATTCATCATTTTTTCACCATACTTCTCAAAACCTTTCCATTGGCACACTTCTTCTGCACATGCTGTCCAAAATGTTCGAAAAAATGTATAATAACAGTTTGTTTTCCTCGTAAACATGCCCGATTTGAGACTTGAATAAATTTCATTATCCTTTTCAAACAATACAGCTGATGCTGCATGGAGTTTAGCAAGTTTAGATAGCGCCATAACAGTATGATCACGATCCAAACCTTCAATTCGGTTTTTCATTTTATAGTGTTTGAGAAGTAGGTCTTCAAAAATAATAACATCATTTTCACGATCAACACAGATAGCAATTGGAAATATGTCCCCAGTTTCACCAATTGATGACAAGAGTAGTCGTATTTTTGGTAAAATACTTTCATAAATGATCATTTCCTTATTATGAATGTCATATACTTTTAAAGTGTTCTCAGTTAGATTATTCCAGATTTGGGTTTTTAACACTAATGATGTTTTAGATGGAGATACACTCTCATTTGAATGATATGAAATATAAGAACGAAGCATAATTCCACCATATCCATCACCTTTACCTGCAGCTGGTACTGTTTTCATAGATTGTACCTGAAGTGTCGAATCATTTAAGTGATTAATCAGAACATTTTCAATATATTTTGGTGTTAACCATGGAAATTCTTCGAGTTCAGATTTATCATTGCTAGTTTCTGCGATAAAACACTCTTGCTGAGAATTGTCTATAACAGTTTGAGCCATATTATTAGTATTTCTTCTACACTAAATATTTTAAGTAAAGTAAATGTATTGAGATTAAAAGTGCTTCTTTCTCTCACAAACTATTTTGAGTGAATGTCAAAATTCAAACTTCCTCCTTTTATATCATTTATCTATTAATTTATATTTATTTTTAGTCTTCAACTTTTGTAAATTTAAAATTCATATCAAAATATTCGCACATGACTTAATAAAACTATACAGATTAATTTAAGTAACCAAGTTAAATTAAGATTTATAGTATTACAATGACACAATTGATGGTGCATTTCATCAATATCACGTGCTATAAGGTAAATTTCACAAATACTCACTTTTTGCATTGTAATACTGACCAACAACCAAGTAAAAAAATTGGATACGAAAACGCTTAAATAAAATATTTACACGATATTAAAACTCTATTAAAAAATAAAATTATTTGATTTTGGTACGTCTAGAGGTCATACTTAATCCTCTGTCAATTTTCATTCCTAAAATATTTTTTCAACATTATTTATTTTTGAATTATTTTATGACTTCAGCTCATTAATTTAAAACTTATCTTCCTCTTATCTAGATAAATTAATTATAACAATTAACATCACGTTTCATTTACAGAAAAAGATGCATTTTAAAAAGACAAGAATGACTTTATAATCTTTTAAAAATTTTACAAGTCATAAAGTCAATGTAGACAAACTGCTAAACCTCATTTTTAATCTTCTGGATAAGCCAACATTTAAATTTGAATTTCGTTGTAATTTAAACCTATAAATTGATGCTGTGAAGAGTGAATCTCATCAGTTAAATTTTGTCTATTGAACTTATTTTACCGTTTTCTGTTGGTAATATGTCGCAAGCACTAACATCTTTTAAAAAAGAACACTCCTCAACGCCGTTTCTAAAATTAGATATACAAGTTAATGCACTGGGGTCTTCTTCAACCCAAGAATATGATTTATCATGGTTAAATGAAGAATTTTTACAAGCACGACTCAAAAGATATTTTAAGGATGATAGTATCAAAATAACAAGTTTAATCGTAAAACCAGCTTCAGGCAAAGGTGATGGATATGCAGGATTATTACTTCGGGCTTCGGTTTCTTTTACTTCCCAGGTTTTTTCAATGGAAGAAAAAACGTCATTTATCATAAAAACCATTGTATGGGATGAACTGACATCTAAAACGCAGAAGGTTTACAATATAGTTAAGAAGGAAATATATTTGTATGAAAATGTCCTTCCAAAAATTAAAAACTTGCTAACGGGAATTAATGTCAAAGGAGACATTTTTCCCTCAACAATTTCAACTGAACTGGATAATGAATTAATTATAATGGAAGATCTAAATCTAAAAAAATACATTATGTTAGATCGTTTAAAAGGTTTACCAGATCGTGCACATTTGATGTTATTTTTAAAACGGCTTGCACAGGTTCATGCTGCATCAGCAGTTTTGTATGAAAAAGATAAATCAACTTATAAGGAATGTTCATTTGGGATGTTTAATCGGTTAACAGACGTGTATCATATTTTTTTCTATGGATTTTTTGATGCATTATGTAATGAAGTTGGTCGTTGGTTTGGTTACGGTTATTATGCAGAAAAATTAAAAGCTATGAGATCTACATTGATAGAAAATGCTTGTCGTGTCTATGATAATGAAGAAAATGATTTTTGTGTCCTCACACATGGTGATATGTGGATTAACAATATTATGTTCAATTATCACGCCAATGGAGTTCCAAAAGATTGTGTATTGGTAAATTCTTAAACTTTTTGAATTTCTTTAACTACCTCACTAAAAAATATTCGTTTAGCTTGATTTTCAGTATGGATATTATGGAACACCGTTCATTGATTTGCTGCTTTTCCTAATTTCTTCAACCGATAATGACACAAGAATTAATCATGAAGAGTACATACAATATTATTACAAAAACTTGAAAATCGTTTTACTTAAACTGGGATACAAGAAAAAAATTCCCACATTATTTGAGTTCAGACAACAATATATCAAAAAATCATTCCTGAGTAAGTAAGCATCGTATTTTAGTTAAAACCAACAAATAACTTTTATTTTATGAAATAGAAATAACATCTATGTTCATTATGACCCCTATTATGACAAATGACCTTGGAGATATGGCAGATTTAGAAGCACTTTTAATCAATAATGAGAGATCAAAGAAATTCGCAGAGCTATGTATGAAAAGACCTGATTTTCAAGAGACTATAAAAAGAATATTGCCTGTATTTGATCGAGAAGGACTTTTGGATCCTATACATTAGAGTGTTGTGTACTTTAGAACAGATTAATGTGTGAATCTTATCTTGGATTTAATAAATTAAAAAATATATATAAAAATCGTAAAAAATAAATAAAAGATAAAGCAAATTACTAATTTAAAAAAATAAAAAATGACACTCTTCGGGAATATTCTACTGTAACTTTTTGAAGATCACACATGTATGCATCGAAGTATCGGTTTTCGTCTAATTTTCAAAATCCTGTCTCAAGATCGTTAGATTTTACGACAAATATCAAAGATAAATAAACTTCGAAATTACACTCATACACAACAGGCACTACAAAAATTGTATATTTCTTAAAATCAGCAAGACATGACTAAACATTAATGTCATTGAGGAAACATTGTAGATACTAGAGCATAAGAACTATAAAAATAAACATATTTGACATGTGACCTAGTTCTCAAAAAGAAATCCAATCAAAATCATTCAAACTACCTTAACTTCTTGAAACAAATATTTATTCATTAATATTATCACTAATTTAAACACCTAATAATTGATTCGTCTCTATTATTCTCTACTATTGCTCTTTACAAAAATAAATACTATACTTAACCATATCTCCAATTAAAATGTACATTAATAAAAGTTGATACCATAAATAAACCTAAGCAGTGCATCGCGAACAATCGAATTGAATAAGTCTCGTTATCATTAGAAAATTATAAAATGGCTACTGTATTACCGTCATTTTTAACTAAAGAATATTTACAAAATATATTACAAAAATATGAAAATGATAAAACTGTGCAAATTCAAGAATTTCATTGTTCACCAGCAGTTGCTGCTGGCAATAACTATGCTAGTATGCTATTAAGAGTTAAAATCAAATACACAAAAAGTGGGTACAACCTTGAAAAATCAATCATTGTAAAATCTGCTGTGGCTGACTCTGAAATGGCAAAATCTATTGAAGAATATGGAATTTACCAACGAGAAATTTCAATGTATGATAAGATTTTGCCAAAATTTCATAAATTATTAGAATCAATTGATGACAATGAAAAACTATTTTCTCCTGTAATTCATGTAGATTCAAAAACATCTACTCTAATTTTTGAAGATTTAAAAAAAACTGGATTTACCATAGCTGATCGTTTGAATGGTGTTGATCAGAATCATGTTAATTTAGTAATACAAAAAATTGCAAAATTTCATGCTTGTTCAATGGTTTTAATGGAAAGTAGTTCAGAGGAATTTAAAGAATTTGCTAAAGCACCATTTGATGACTCGGGTGCAAGTCTTCAATTTTTTGACGGTATGACTGAAGCATGTATTGAAAAAATGAAAACTTGGTCAGGATATGAAAAACACATTGAAAAAATTGAAAAAATGAAAAAATGGCTTCCACGAGAAACTATAAAAATATATGAAGATGTTTCAAAACAGCCCATCAAAGTTTTATCTCACGGTGATTTGTGGATCAATAACATGATGTTCAAATATAATGAGGATGGGACTCCCAATGATTTGGTATTTGTGAGTTTAGCTGTTTGATGAAAAGCAAATTTTGTGTCTAATAATTTATATTTTAGCTTGATTTTCAAATATCTTATGTTGGAGCAGCTGTAAATGACTTGATGTATTTCACACTAACTTCTACAAATGATGATATAAAACTAAATAAACTTTCAGATGTTTTTTTGCAATATTATGAAAACCTCGTTGAATGTTTGACCAAATTAAAATATAAAGGTAAACTTCCAACTTTATATGAGCTTCATTGTCAATATTATGAAAAAAGATTTTTCGGTAAATTTACATTATTTTTCATGAAATATAACAATCATTCCCTTTCGTATTTCCTTAAGAGGTATATTGTATTGTAACAGTTTTGCCAATCATAATAAATAAACAAGAAAAGGATGCTGAGCTATCAAGTATCATGACAGACTCAAAACAAGCGAAAGATTTTAGAAAGCAGCTATTTGACAATGAACGATGGGTCAAAACGATGAAACATTTCCTGCCAATTTGGAATAAAATGGGGCTTTTAGATATGTTACACTAATAAAATTCCTTACTTAAATAAAATTTATTTACAAAAGGTTTTGACAATAAAAAATGATAAGAAATCACAAAATGTAAAGTCATGAAGAATGTTTTTTTTAGTTACTCTATAAACCTTGAACGAACATTATATCGTGGTTTTTCATCATGTGTGATAATTTTAAAATACCTGACTTTCTCGATGTATTGTATCTGAGTAAAATTTTAAGAGAATATAATAAAGATCCCAAAATTGATGTTCTTAATTTTACAATTGAGCCAGCAGTTCCTCCAGGAAATAATTATGCTAGCTTGCTCTTACGTCTTCATATAAAGTGCACGAAAACCAATAGACGGAACAATATTTTCATAAAACGAGTTATAGTTAAAACTATTTTATCAGATCCAAGTACTGCCAAAACTATAAGTGATACAAATGTGTATGAAAAAGAACTGTTGATGTACGATACAATTTTACCAAAATGCCAAAAATTGTTACATTCAGTGGATGATTCAGATTCATTTTTTTACCCAGCAATTCATGTTGATTTTAAAAATAAAACAATTATATTTAATGACCTTACAATTGAAGGTTACAGAATTGGTGATCGTATTGCTGGTCTTGACCAAAATCACATTGAATTAGTTATCAATAAAATTGCGAAATTTCACGCATGTTCAATGGTTTTAATGGAACAAAGTAATGATTTTTATCCAAATCTTACGGACTCCATTATAAAAGATGATGAAATTGGACATACATTTTTTAAAAAAATGTTCAAAGCATGCATTGATGAAATACGAGAGTGGGTTCAATATGAAAAATATGTAATTAAACTTGAAAAAATATATGAGTTGTTGTTGATACAAGGTGAAGAAACATACACGACATCTAAATTTACAAGTAACGTTATACTTCATGGTGATTTGTGGACGAGTAATATAATGTTTACTTATGATAACAGCAACACTGTACCAGAAAATGCAATTTTAGTAATTTTTATTCTTATTCCAATTTATATGTATTTCACTTTTTTTTTTATTATTATTATTATTTTTAGATAGATTACCAAATCGTTTGTTATGGCCCTCCCGTACTTGATATTATTCAGTTTTTTATGACCTCAACCAAACTGAAATATAATAAATTCCTTGATGTTTTAAAATTATATCATTCAGAACTCTTAAAATCTCTAAAAAAAATGAAATATCAAAGTAAAAGACCTACTTTGTTCAATCTTTACTGCCAGTATAATGAAAAGCGTTTTTTCGGTAATTTTTATAACTTTTACTTACACCAATCACTTCTTCTACATTATTTATAATTACAGAAATATTCAATATAATTGTATTGTATCCAATAATGGTAAATACTCAAACGAAAGATGCTGACATTTCAAATGTAATTGGAGAAAACGAAAATGCCTCAAAATTTAGAAGTCAAATGTTCAAAAATCAAAAGGTTTCTGATAAGATCAAGGAACTTCTTCCAATATGGGACTCTTTAGGTCTTCTAGACACAATGCATTGATTTTATTGATTGTATCCAACTATTATCTTTTTTATAGGGTAAAACGTGGAATGCCGGCCTAGTTCCAATAACCGGCCATATCAATTGTGAAATGTAAAATATGAAAAGATTTAAGCTTTATTTTACAAATAAAGTTATTAATTTTAAAGTTCAATGTTTTATCTTTGAATTTTAATTGTTAAAAATAACATTTATATAGTTTTTATTAACTAAATATCCAATTATAAAATATTAAATGGCGGGAATCTAGAAAATTGACAGTTACTTATAAAATATATAAGGGAGTCAAATTTGTTTATTTTAATTTTTTTTTTGAAATCTTTCAATTTTTATTTTTTTTTTTATTTCAATTACGCAGAAAAACAATTAAGTTTGTGAATTATCGCCATAAATTTATCTGTTTTATTTTTTTAATACTTTAATTGAGTGGCCGTTAATTCAAACTAAAATTTTAAAGATTTCCATAACCCGGCCATAACTTTTTATGAGGAAAGCACGAAAATTGTTGCTTCAAATATTGTAAAATGTATTCAAAACGTTGCAATCAAATATAAAAACTAAAATAAAGACATTTTCACTTTAAAAATCTCGATAAACTTTAATATAAACAACTTTGAACAAGTGATGGTTTTCTCAAGCACAAGCATTCTGGCTGTCAAATTCTTATTGAACAATATTTTTTTATTTGCTCTTAATTAACCAATATTAATGACATTTTCGCTAAAATATCACAAAAAAATGAAAAAATTGCAAAGAAAAACAAAACTTCATTCAATAAATAGCTATTTTTCACTTAAAATAACATCAAAATTGATGGCCGGGTATTAAAACTTAAATGGCCGGTTTTTAAAATTGATGGCCGGTTATTAGTGATTTAAGTACATTTATTTTGATTGTTCATAAAATTAACTTTTTCTTTAAAATATCAAAAAATTTGTTCAGTTATTGATTAAAATGCTTTTCAAGTTTTATTAAATCCATAAATAAAAAAATTAAGTATCTACGATCTACTTTAAAACTTGAAATGAAAATGAAAATTTCTTAACTGGCCGGGTATTGGGTATTTTACCCTACGCATTTTTTATATTAATTTATGTAACTAACCAGGCGTGTCCACAATTTACATGATTTTACATTAAAGTGACGGTTGTTATCATGTACATTAGATAAATGTTTAAATCATGCTGATATTTTAATAAAATAAAGTATTTATTTGAGAATTAAGTCAGTAGTTTTGTTGAATTCGAATCGAAAACATCTTGACACTTTTTTGAAAAAATTGAAGATGAATGAAAAACAAACAGAAAAAAATTTGTATGAAGGGTACAAACTACCGTTATGGTTTACAAATGTATATATTGAAGAAATACTTCAGGATTATTTGAAAGGTGATTCAATAAAAGTAATTGGTTTCAATGTTGCACCTGCTACAGCTAAGGGAAATCAATATGCAAGTGTTATCTTGCGAGTTACCATTGAATATGAACAAAATGGAAAAAATTATTTTAAACCAATTATTTTAAAAATAAGACATCAAGATGAAACAACTGCCCAACTATTGGAAGAGTATGATATGCATTTAAAAGAAATGTCTTTCTATAAACGTATAATACCAGAATTTCATTTGTTACTTAAATCAATCGGTGACAAAGATCGACTTTGTCCAAACACATTAACAGTTGATCACAAAAATCACGCGTTAATTTTCCAAGACTTGAAAGACTCTGGCTACGAATTAGCTGATCGAAAATCTGGTGTTAATTGGTCACACCTAAACTTGTATATTCAAAAAATTTCTAAATTCCATGCATGTTCTTTTGTATATAAGCAAAATACTGGAGAAACATTTCCTGAGTTTCAAAAAGGACTTTTTCATAAAGATGCCACAGGTTTCGATACGTTTTGGAAACAAAATATAGAAACTCTCGCATCAGAAGTTGAAAATTGGAAAGGCTTTGAAAAATATGCTCATAAATTAAAAAAATTAGCTGATGTTATCATCAAACAAGGCCAAGATATTTTTTTGAGAGATGAATCCCAATTTAACGTTCTTATTCATGGTGATACCTGGGTAGCAAATATGATGTTCAAATATGATGAGAACCGCAAACCCATTGATGTTATATTAGTAAGATAAAGATTCAGTACTTTTTAATAAATTTTATAACAAAATTATTTTAGATTGATCACCAAATCAATTATTTTGGTTCATTTGCATTTGATCTTATTTACTTTGTGAGTACATCGACAAAAAATGATATCAAATTCAATGATTTTGATAAGGTACTTCAATTATATCATCAAAATCTACAAAACACTCTGCTTAATTTAAATTATCAAAGTAAAATTCCTACACTGTTTGAACTGAAAATGGAATGTGTTCAAAAGAGCTTTTTTGGTAAGAAAAAACTAAAGTTAAATTAAAGTTAGTAAAAAAATGATTAAACTTCCATTGAAATTTTTAGAGGTAATATCAATTGCTACGATTTTTCCTGTTATCATAAATGAAAGAGAAGATAATGCAGATATTGAAACGTTGGTTGGAACAAATGACGTAGCACAGGCTTTTCGAAAGCAGCTCTATACAAATGAGATGGTGGTAAAAACAGTCAAACATTTTTTACCAATTTGGGATGCTAAGGGCTTACTTGATCCATTGTGATCCGTTATAAAGTATTTTTTTGATGGGGCGATGGTAGAAGAAAAATTAAAATAAAATAGAATTATTGTCTATAATTTTGTAAATATTCGAAATATATTTTAAGATTAAATTATTGTTTATTTTTTTTTACTTTTTTATGATGTTCCTTTTCTAATAAACCTATCCATTCATTTGTTGTATATAATGCATAACAGACTAATAATAGTTTAAAATAATACAATATTCCATTTGAATAAGTGTTTCTGAAAAACATATATCCTACATTAGTTCCAGCAAAAAAGATAAAGTTTGAAAGAATCGATGGAATCATTATATTTGTGGAAATCAATGCATTGATTCTTATCAAGTTATTTTTTCCTAAGTAGGCACTCATAGTTTTATTATATTTTTGTGAATTAAGAGCACTTGTGATTAAATTCTCTAATAAAACACATACAAAATTGAGCAATGACCATGCAAATATTGACCACCATAATCCGTGCCAAAAATAAATAAAAACAAAAGTTATAAAAATCGATCCTACTCTTCGCAAATAGCATGAATTTTTGTGACTTAATTTTATATAAATATATTTAAACAAAAATTGATATAACCCTTCATCAAAGTATTTCCACATGTCACTATAACGATTGATTCGAGCGATGCATTTTGGCCTTCGTGGCATTTTAATATTGTCAAATGTTCCAAGTGCGATTGCATATCCATAAAAAATTACATATTTGTGATGGAAGAACTGTCCCATCAAATAACCGTATCCATAAAGTCCAAATGATGATAATTTTGGTATGATTTGTTGACTATAAAATTGAAAATTATTGATATAAAGAAAGTGTAGAGCGGCTTGTGTTATAATGTAAACAAAATAACATCGTAATAAATTGAAAAGTAGTGTCTTAAATCTTTGAAATGAATTTGGCAGGCTTTCATCGTTAAAACGTAAAAGCATATCGCGATGATGTTCATAAATGCAGACAGGTCCCATGAATAACGTTGGCGGGTAATAAATATAGCCCAGATAATCCACAATCCCATAATGTAGGCCTTTATCATTGTCATCTATTTTATCTACTGTGAAACTGACGCATTTCAGAGTATTCCATCCAAGAGTAATATATAATATGTAAACTTTTTGCTCGTCAATGTCAAATGTGTTATAAAATATATTTTCTAATTGAGGAATGTTGTTTAAAACCATCCAAAAGCAAACATTAAGCCAAATGATGTATCTTTTCTTGAATGGTGTAATAAAATAAAATATCAAGGTTTTGATCAAAAATATTAAACTAGGAATTATTCCTAAATGGAAGTAAAGAAAAATTAATCCAAATGTACCGGAATATAAACTGAATTTCTAAAATAAAATAAAAAAAAATCAACTTTCTTTATTAATTCTGAGATTTTAATTGTACTGACCTTAATTTTAGAAATCCGAAGAATTTCAACTAAAACAACATAAATACAGTACCAATGGAATGTTTGTCTGGCGAAAGCACACCAACTTTCCCATTCATAATCACTATTATCTCGTTTTCTTCCCAAGAAGCTCCAACCTTCATCAAAATAAATATATCCAGGAATATCGGACGTGCTAACTGATAAAACGTTCCGGATGCTGATTATTAAAACAACAATGTAGCATAATAACATAGAAATTGATTCAATTAATGGTAAAGAAGTCGTCATCTTATTCACAAAACAATTCGCTCTGAGTACTACTTCAATTAAGGTACATGTAAATTATCCCATTTTACACTAAATTATTTAATAACAAAAAAACTCCGGTAAATAAAAATAACATATGATTTGCACATACGTACACAAATAAAATCACACAACTAAGCATTTACATTACACTGCTTGTATTCAATCAAAGTTAAAACATCAAATTTAACTAATTAATGTGGCTTTAAAGTTTAAAAACAAATCATTATTCATTCATAACTTTTGAATTTTGAACATAATTTCAATATTTACAAAAGTATAACTTATATCAAATAAAATAAAAAATAAATCTGTGAATTGGGCCAAAATGTACATCATTTGAACTGTCACTTTGACACATGTCGAATTCATTTCAACGTGTGTTTTTTGTTTTTAATTTTGCAACTAATAAAATCATAAGAAATCATAACTTTAAATCAGATTGAATAAATAATTTAATACCAATTGATTGGCAAGATGCCTATGGTAAGTCTTTAAGTTAATATTCTTTGAAAATTTTTTGAATGTGTGATTCGGTTACAGCGTAAAAATATAAAAATTAGTGCGGCCAAACGAGGACATCACGAAAGGCACAAGAAAAACTTGTTCAAATCAAAAAAAACTCTTACAAAAGAAAAGCAGCAAAAAGAAAATATCTTCAAAAGTAAAAGAGAAAATGTTTCAAAGTGGAAACGAAATGAACTCAAAAAAGGCAAGAAGCGTAAGGATAATGTGAAGGAATCGGATAAAGAAAAAGATTTGGAACAACGAATGGATATGATTGCTGAAAGTGGGTCGGAGTCAGAAATAAATGAGGATTATGACATGGAGGAGACAAACGAGTATAAACCTCAAATTGAAGTACTCGATGATACTGAAACCATGGAGTTGAAATATCGATTGGAAACAGAACTAGATTCAAATAACAAAGAAATGCGTGAACTCTTACCTATAAAGACTAAACAAGGTCTTATCCCAAGAGAAACAGATATTATTATTAAAAAAAATAAAAAGAGTGAAAAAAATAAAAAGTGTGAACCTGAACCAGAGCCGGAATCGAATGAAAATGAAGATATTTTCAGATCTGACGATGAAGCAAATGATGATCAAGACTCAGACAACGATATTTTGGAAAGCTTGGATAAAATAATAAAACCTCCAAGTGTTCCTAAGGATATAGTAAAACTATCAACCGCAGACCTACTTGCTGAAAGACAAGAAACAATTGAATCTTTGAAATTCAAAATTGGTGTTCTTTGTTCTGGAATTTTGGAAAAACCAGAAGAAAAAATCAAAAATTTAACGATATTAATGCATATGATTGATGAAAAGAACAAAGAAGGTCGTGTAAATTTCTTTACCATCAGAAAAATGTCAATCCTTTCTTTAATGGAGATTTTTAAAGATATCATTCCCGAATATAAAGTTGGTGTTGTAGATTTGGAAACACAAAAAGGTAATAAGATTAATTTTTAAGTTAAGTTTATGTATGCTTTATGAACATTTTCTAATTTATAGTCAAAAAAATCACTCTTCAAAGAGTTAATTATGAGAAAGACTTACTAGGATATTATAAACGTTTCCTAACAAAAATGGAGCGTATGACGTCAAAATTGAAAGTAAAACGATTTCAAACACTCAAAGCTTCAAAACAAGATATAATTCTAGCTGAGCTAGCTGTTCAATGCTTGTGTGAGTTGTTGTCGGAACATCCTTATTTCAATTACAGTACAAATGTGGCTCAGCTGTTGGTTGCTTTGTTAAATACACAGAATGAGAATATTAGATCAAATGTCTATAAATGCTTCACTGGAATATTTAAGAATGATAAGAGATTAGATTTAACAAGACACGTAAGAATTTTTATTTTTAGTCAAAATAAAATCGACTTAAACTACTTTTTCTTTAATAGATTGTACGACATATTAATAACTTGATAAAGAAAAACCAGAATGTTGTCCATGTCGAATTGATTTCTTGCCTCTTAAGTCTTCAAATTAAAAATATCAATTTAGATGCAGAGAAAGAAAATGAGATTAAACAGAAGAAACTTGAGCAACACAAATCTCGTGTGATAAATTTATCAAAGAGAGAAAAGAAACGTAAAAAGAAATTAGCAGATTTAGAACGAGAGTTGTTAGAAACAAAAGCAGAAGAAAACAAACAAACGAAAAATTCAAAATTGGTGGATATCATGAAACTTACATTCACAATTTATTTTCGAATTCTTAAACAAAATCCAAATTCAAAACTTTTGAGTGTCACATTGGAAGGTCTTGCTAAATTCGCGCACATGATAAATATAGAGTTCTTTTCCGATTTGATTGAAGTGCTGTACAAGCTTTTACAAAATGGTGACTTAGGATATCGTGAACAACTTCACTGTGTCCAAACTGTGTTTACTATTCTATCAGGACAAGGTGAAGTTCTCAATATTGATCCAGCTCGTTTCTATTCACATCTATATAAAAACTTGTTGGAAGTTCATGCAGGAAAAAATCATGGCGATGCAGAATCAATTCTTATGACAGTGGAAAATGTTTTGATAAAACGTCGAAAACACATTACTCATTTAAGATATTTAGCTTTTCTTAAACGACTTATGATCTTAAGTATGCAACTACTACATAATGGATCTCTAGGATGTCTGTCAATTATCAAAACAGCTCTTCAATTGAATAATCGACTTGATGTTTTACTTGACACTGAACAACATGTTGGATCTGGTAGATATGATCCAAATATTGAAGAACCAGAATTCAGTAATGCAAATTGTACAAATTTCTTTGAAATTAGTTTAATGTCAAAACATTATCATCCAACTGTAAAAAAGTATATTAATCACATAGCTGCTGGTGTTCCCTTATCTGGAAATGGAATGTTGCCATCAGAATTAGGAAAATTAAGTCCGACTGAATTGTTTGAACAATTTGATGGTACAGCAGTTGCATTTAATCCTGCAATCCCAATGCCAAATAGAAAATATATTCCACCAGTTGCTAAATCGTCCAAACATTTTTATGTTGATGATAACTTACGGAAAATTTGTAAAAGAGCATGGAATTCATCAAATTGTACAACATCTCAAAATGGTGGTTTAAACTTTTATTTAAATATCAAATCACTAGAAAACAATTCAGAGAAATATTCAAACAACAAAGACGATAAGAATATAAAAAAACGAAAACTTAAGTAAAGTTTATACTTCTGTTTTATATGTAAATTGATTAATATTTTAAATAAAAATTATCGGATTGCAAATTATATCATTATTTTGTTTATAATTTAAATCAGTCAAAAGTAATAATGATGTTTAAAAAATTATTTAGAAGATAGTTTTTCGATGGAATTGCGTTCATTGGAACTAGTACAGAGCTTTAATGAGAAAAACATTTAAATTTTTATCCCACAGAAATTCGATAAATTTTGAGAGAAGAGAAAAATGTAACTAATTTTTAGCCTCAGCAACTCATTTCAAAAACTTTGTAGTTATAGTTAATCCTCGTCAGCGTCTTAAAAATATTACAAAATATGCTGATTGAAATATTTTACCAATGTTTCTTATAGTTGTAGAATCAAAGCGCAATTTTTAAGCTTGGTCACAAAACATGTAATTTTTGAAGTTTCTTGAAGTTTTTTTGAAGAAAAAAAAAATAAAAAAAAATTACGAATTTAGGCTTTCAAGCGATCAGTTTTTCGACCATTTTCTTCAAATTCATGGGGTCATACGTGTAAATTCATATAATTGGATATTTTTTATAATTAATTATATCGAAGATTATTAAATTGGCTTAGGATTAGCAGGAAAAATCTCAGAAACTTCATAAAATTAAACGTTCTAAAAAATACTGATTACTAGGAAATTTCAACCAATATCGATTTTTGACTATTATTTTTGATTATTTTTATGTTTTATTTAAATTTTAAGCAAAAAGTTGATAAAAAAAACTAGCCTATTTTTCGTTTTTTTTTGCAAAATTCAATGAATATTTTTAACCAAAAAATATATGTATATAATTTTTTATCAAATTTAACTTATTACTACCAGAACTTAATATTTCTTTTAAAAAATTTTTATTTTAATGAAAAATTGGTTGTTCTATAGGACCAAAAGTTCCCAAAGGAGCTAAGTCACTGATGTTCTATCAAGGTTCATTATTGTCATAAATGTTGTTTAATCGTCTATTAATGTTATATGTTTTACAGTATTTTTTTTTGTGGTTAATATCGAGAACCACCTGTTCTGTGTCTTAAGATTTAGAAATTACAAAAGCCGTATGGATTTGATTTAATTTGGCTTAAGTTATTCTAATTGGTGTGGTCCAAAAAAAGGCATCAAAAATGGAAGAAAAATTTCATGGAACTAAAGTTGGGGCTAATAAAAAGGCTAGAAGAAATACGGATAAAGAAGAAACTGAATGCGACAACAATTTACCAAAATCAGAGGAAATGCGCATGAAATTACAAGTTACAAAAATGTCGACATTGTTCAGCTTCACAAACCAAGATGATAACAATAATATTCGAGCTTTTCAAGTAAGTTTTTCTAATTTTAACATGAATAACTGCAATGATTTGATATTTTATTGGACAGAAGAATCCTGAGTATTTCACCCTATTTCGTGACATTTTTCCAAATTTACAAAAGCAATGGTTTCCTTTTCGTAATATTGATGTGCAAATTGACTTTATGGTAATTTATGACATTTTTTTTTGTATATTTCTATTTGATTGGTTTGATTTAGGAGGCATATGTAACGATTCTAAAATTCATTATGGATAAAAGGCTGTACACTAAAATGATCATCTTGTATCGAATGAAAGAGTTTGAAGTTTATAAAATTTGGGAGTGTATTGGAGAATTTCTAATTGACGAAGGATTTTTAGCCCAAGCCTACATTATGTATTGTGGAGTAGCTTTGATGCGAATGCAAACTCGTCCATTTCAAAAGAGTAATCAGGGTTGTCTGGAGAAGGCCTTGGAGTTGTCGAAAAAGATCAATTCAAATGATTCAGAACAACTCGAAGTCAACGAATTTTCTATTTTGATTAGAGATTGGACTTTTCCGAAAAATGCCAAATTTAGTTTATTTTTGGAAGGATTACTTTTCAAAGCAATGTCAACCTACCTTACTAATCAAGCGATTAACTTTGATATGGCACTTGATTACGAGATCAAGTATTTAAATCGAATGTTCAATTTAAATTATTTCGAGGACAAAATCGATTGGTTAATTTGTAACATATTGAATTTGGCGTTGAACGCTATGGATAATGATCATATTCAGTCTAGATTCATACAAGCTAAACATTTAGTTCATGTTTCTCGCATTATTATGATTCGTTGTGATAGAAGTGTAGAATCGTACAAAGTTTTGTATGAGGTATATCAGTTAATGAAATGTACCTATTGGGCTATGAAAATTAATTCTGACCTATGTGATACTTCTAACCAAATTGTTTGCTTTAATCTAGCAAAAATTGGAATCATTGGAAATGATATTGGTCAAACTGAAGTAAGTCAAATAACAGGAAGAAAAGATATTGTGGAAACTTTCGACAAAATATCTAAATTGAAACCGACTTTAGTAAACTCATCGCAAAAGGATTTCGTTAAATTGTACAATTTGATTGTATTCACATGTCGTCAGAAATATTCTTACTTGACTGTTTAGTATTTGATGATCCTTTAACTTAATGTTCCAAACAAAAATAATACTTTTTCATTATTTTTTTCTCTAATAAGCAAATCTTTGAACTTTAAAGAATGAATTTATTGAAATTAAATTGATTAAATTGATATTACAAGGTTTTACTGTAATATAAAACAAACTTGTTCTTATTTAACTATGATGATTTCATGTACTTATACGAGATTATTTGGTATATTAAGGTTAAATCAATCTGAATGTTGTTTCCCATTTATTTAAAAGGATGTAATGTGAACAACCTGGTTCAATTTTTACTCTCCTTAGCTAATTCAGCCATACCTTTAATGTATTGATATGCTTGATAATTTTCTGGTCGTGATAGAAAACTGGTTTCGTACTTCTGAATCTTGTAAAACAGGTCTATAAACTCACTGTTGTGCTTTAGTAACTGATCTGGAAGTTCTGTATCTTCACCATTCGGTAATGGAATTCCGAAATCAATTAGTTTATCATTAATAACGATAGTTTTTCCCCCATTCTTGGTAAAATCACTATAATAGTAAATTGATGACCAGTAAACAGTTTTTGAAAGATGGTAATACTGTTGAATTTTTTTCATGAACATTGAACTACCATCAAGTGTTTTCATCAATTCCAAAGCAACTGAAAGCATGTGTCTGGCTTGTTTGAAACGATGTGACTGTATATAAAACATAGCAAGCATTATAATTCCAACCAAATATTTAGGATAACCTGAAACATAAAACCATTATATTAAATTTTAAAAAATCATATTTTAATTACCTTCGGGAAAACACTTCAATGCATATCGCTTTTTCAAATTATTCAAATAAATATCGTTACGTTCATCTAGTTTATCTTGGTGTGCCATCAGATAAGCAGAGTGATATTCATCAAGTAACAAGTCAAAATAATGAAAAGTTGATTTGGTATTATCGATCTTTCCAGACAATTTCTTAGCAACAACCTTGAATCTATCAAATTCAGGATCATACTTTTTAAGATCACCTTGAATCTTTTTACGCAAAGCAATTGCATTATCAAGGCATTTTTTCTTAATCTCTTCAGTTTCTGTAACTAAAGACAAAATGGAAAACACAAAGGCTTGAGCATAAATTTGACGAACAGCAAATGATTCAACTGTAATATCAATCCAATCAGACACTTCTTTGTCTTCAGTTAGTATAGGCATAAACCCAAATCGAAGACACTCTTGGACTATCAATTCAAGAATAGCCTCTTTTGACATGCCCTCTACGTTTGATTGCTTAGATTCCATAATTTCATCCAAATTAGGCAAGTAATTGTTAGGATCTACTTTACAAGAACTTTCAAACATCTTTTGGAGTATTTTTCTTCTGTTGTCATGTTCCTTTTTAATGTCTGGCATTTTCTCTCTAATTTAAATACTTTATTAATTTTACTTTAATACTTTATTCAAATTTGTAGATCACAACAAGTAAAAAACGTGGTATTTATTGACATTTATGTGTAAACATGCACTGTAAATGAAGTTAAAGAAATGGACACCATAAAAATAAGGCTATTGCAGTTTAACTCAATTCCTCGTTGCATGAACAAAATTTAGCGCATTTCTGAAAAAAAATCATTATTGGGCGCAGTCTCCAATTGACCAAAATACAAATGAGATATAAAACACAATAAACAATGTTAAACCAAAAAACAGTATAAAATCTAAAAACGATGTAATTCGAACATGAAAGGTATGAATCGAAAATAAAATTATTCTTAATTTTATTTAAAAATAAGAAGGTTTTAGAAGAGATTTTCCTTTTATAACATTAACAATAGAAATCTTTTAAATAATGTTTGTTACTTAAATTAAACTGAATCTGTAAGTTTTTCTCATAGTGATATGCCATGTCTTAATTAGCGAGATATCTGACCTCGAATATCGATATCCGACATAGATATCTGTGCCTGTCTTAACTACAAAAAATTAACAGCTGATCAGATATGTCCATTTATTTTTTTTTTGCATTGTAAATAGAATTGATTCAAAAAAGAAAATTGTTTTGAAGAAAATTTTTCCTGTTTGATTTAGGTATGGAGTGTCTTCGGCAAAGTTGCTCAGAATGATGAGACAAACATTTTAGCATGAAAATAATTTTCCATTTTCTCGGAAAATTTTTGGAAAATCGAGTTTTTCATGCTCACCCTATTTTTTCGTATGGACACCCTGTATTTTTTTGATCCATAAACACTGCCACACAATATACGAACATAAGTCTAGAACATATTTTGGGTCTCAGATGAACCGTTCAGGCGCTACGCGGTCTTAAAGTGGAAAGTGGAATAAAAATTCACGCATGATTCAGGTGTTCACGCGGATATCTAGTCAGATATCAGTTATCTGTGTTGAAAGTGAGATATCGTTCTATGCATTTTGTATGGGATATCTGAGTAGTTATTTGTCAGATATCGTGCTAATTAAGACATGGCATTAGATCAGTAATAACAAAAAAACTAAGATTTAGCCATAGTGACTTTAAAATAAATATCTTTTGCAATTCATGTTACAATGATTTTTTATTTTTATTAAATTATATTTTAAAATAAAAAAAATACTAAAACGTTGAAATTTTTTATCAAATAAATTAATTTGATTTATTTACCGTTGACATTTATTTATTAATAATAAAGAATGGTCATTTCTTTTCAACTTCAACTTTTTAAATGTATAAATAAACTTTTTTCTTGCAATCTTATAATGTTAAACGTTGGGTATACCAGTTGATTGACAAACATTTTAAAATGTGTAATTTTACTTGTGACTCGTGTTCTGCAATTTTGTGGAAGTTATAAATCATTAATTATTTATTAAATTATTAATATCAATTCAACGTTTAATTTTGCTAGTCAAAAAATTAAATCCTTATTTGAATTTTTAATACTTTTATTGAAATTTTGTATTGATTAAAACATAAGCTTATCATAAGACTCAGGAATAAAATGATATTCTGATACAATGTCGATAAAAGGTAATTGCATTTAATTAAAAACATGCCATTTAATTCTCTCATTCATTAGCAAGCTGTTATTTGATATTTAAGGAAATTCTTTTAAAAAATCAAATTAAATTCATTGAATGTCTGATAAATGTCAATTTGGTTGTGAATGAAATGTCTACAAGAGACACAAATAAGCATAAAGAATAATCAGCACAACAAACTCAGTGGGGATGGTGAAAGACTAAGTAAAAAAACAATACAAAAGAACTCCCTCCTGTTGTCTCAGTTATTTTATGGTAAATTCAATACTTTTTTTTCTGCATCTACATAATAAAATCATGTTTAATTGAATTTACTCACAAATGCGTCTACCTTCTACCTACAACATCGATAGGCACAGTTTCCAACACCTGATGATTTCAATACTTATGCTTTTAAAAAGCTACAGAAATAATGCAAAATCAACAACAAGAAGGATTAATTAACACCAATAATGTCTTAATTGGTATTATGCTGTTTTTCCATATAAGCTAAACGTTAATTGTAAGTACGGGAGGAACAACAACACTTTTAATTTGTTATATATTGGTACTGCAAAATATAATAAAAGCGTATAGTTGTATAATAAAAATCACAAAAGAAAAACTAATTATTTTCAAACTTTAACTCACTTTACCGTATTGATTAATTCTAAATGAGTTTTAATTAAAAACCATAAATGACTGATTATGTTGGAATATGTGTAAGCATGAGAGTGAAATTATATTTTTTTTTGTTTACGCGTTTTATCCAGAAAATAATGTCTTGATATTAATTTTCACTAACATTTTATTGTTTTTTTGGTCATGCTTGAAGTCATTTGGCCATTTGGTAGAAATTTTTTTCGTACCTCAATAAAAGTATCTCCACATGCATTTTTCTATAATTGGATGTGAATAAATTTTACCCTTTATATGGTATTATCATTATCAATTTATAATAAAGCTTAATCTTTAAAGAAAATTGAATTGGTTCTGATGATAAATCAACCTATTTACTTTTTCTCTTCATTTCTCTAAATTCCATCCAATTTTCATGATCACTATCTTAATTAGATAAAATATTCAATGCATTCAACCACTAATTAAGTAACAATTTACTTAAACAGAATCTTACAAAAGATAGTTCTTATCTCTTCTTTAGCCGACTTATCCCCTTAATAATATTATTTATTGAAAACTTAACCTCCACAATGTTGTTGTTAATATAATAGATAATTTAGTTACTGTTTCAAATATTGCACATCCCTTAAACATACCACAACGAGAATTTTCTCCCTCAATTGTTGCATTTTGTTGATCAAACATTGTGCGTTATGCATATTCATTTGTTATTATTGTTAAATTTACTCTAGGGACTGATTTTTATTTGATTAACTTAGATTTATTTACACAACTACAATCAATTTACTTATACTTTATGTTTTTGGTTTGTTTTTTTAATGAAATTCTGATTTTGTTTTATGAGTTTTTGTTGTTAAGATTCAGGATATGATAATCATTATTAGATTATTGATAATCAAGTTGTTTTAATGAATCTTTTACTGTTATTTATACAAAACTAAGTGGAAATTAATGTGAGAAAGTAAACACATTTCTATGACAACTGGCATTCTGGAATTGCTTAAAACAGCCAGGGGCGGATACAGGTTATTATCAGAGGGGGGGCGAATTTGCAAAAAAATTATAAACGAATTGTTGAAACTATCCAAAAAGTATTTAAGTTTGGTGAAAGGTTTTTTTTTATACAGAAATGCGGAGCTGCGAAGCAGCGGAGCATTTGTAATCAGAATAATTTTTTATCTCTCTATGCTTTTCATACAGAAATGCGGAGCTGCGAAGCAGCGGAGCATTTGTAATCAGAATGATTTTTTATCTTTCTATGTTTTTATACAGAAATGCGGAGCTGCGAAGCAGCGGAGCATTTGATATCAAAGTATTTAAGTTTGGTGAAAGGTTTTTTTATTAAAGGTTTGATATAAAAGTATTTAAGTTTGGTGAAAGGTTTTTTTATTAAAGGTTTGATATAAAAGTATTTAAGTTTGGTGAACGGTTTTTTTTATACCTAAATACGGAGCTGCGAAGCAGCGGAGCATTTGATATCAAAGTATTTAAGTTTGGTGAAAGGTTTTTTTTATACAGAAATGCGGAGCTGCTAATTTTTTATCTCTCTATGTTTTTCATACAGAATGTAAAAAAAAAAATTATTGCATTAAACTTAAAACATTTTAATGTCAAATGCTCAGCTGCTTCGCAGATCCGCATTTCATAAAAAGCATAGAGAGAAAAAAAAATTATTCTGTTATAAATTTCTGTATTTCTGTATGAAATTTCTGTATGAAAAGCATAGAGAGAAAAAAATATTATTTTAATACAAATGCTCCGCTGCTTCGCAGCTCCGCATTTCTATATGAAAAGCATAGAGAGATAAAAAATTATTCTGTTACAAATGCTCCGCTGCTTCGCAGCTCCGTCTAGAAATCCTTGTGTTTTTTTTACATGAAGTACATGTTAACATGTATGTCGACATAAAGCATGCATGGAATGTTACATGCCACATATTGAGAACACTAATATCATTAAACTTCAAATATATTGATATAAAAATGGTTAGGTATAAAAAAAAATAGAAAATCAGAGATAGCAATTTGAGAGAGAGAGATAAAATATTCATTTTTAAAACTTAAAATATTTTGATATGAAATGCTTCGCTGCTTTGCAGCTCCGCATTTATAAAATTTCCAACACAGGGGGGCGATCGCCCCCCCCCTGTATCCGCGCTTGAAAACAGCTTGATTTTAGAAAAATTGAAAAAATGTTGCCTTATATCAGACATAATAATTGGGACTTTGTTGAATTCAACATGAAAATATGAGGAAAATATTTTACTTGATCAATTTGGCCTTGTTTTGAAGAAACGAAAAAAAACTACTGTACTCACGTTCAAGCTAGGTCCATACATTGGATTGCTAAAAAAAACATAATCAAATGATGGCTGTAAATTTTTTGATTGAGGCTCAAAGCATCAAGGCATCGAAGGCATAAAATGTAAAGCTAAACATTTTGATTCGGTGACTTTGATTAGCCTTCTTCTGTACAAGAAAAGTTGTAAATTGTCTTCATTCTAATGCGAAATTTTTCATGTATCAGTCTATTAAGCATTTTGATTCCATTTGAGCCTCTTCCGCTACAAATAGTGAATTATGAGGGTTCAATACAGCCTTTCTAACAAAAAATGTATTATTATTATTTATTACATTGAAAAAAATCGAATTAAAATTTAGCCGTTGAAGAAATTTCATAACGGACACGTGACATGCCAGAAATACTAGAAATATATTACTTCATTCCAGATGCACCAAACACACTTTTTGAATTTATTTTATTGCAAACACAAACAAAATCACTGTTACTGTAAAGTCAAATAAAAATAAAAAAAAAACGTATGTTCGTAGGGAAAAGGAAAGAACAATATGAGGAAGGAGGTTAAATATGGCAAAATACATTTTCATATTGTCTATAGAACTTTGCATTAAACTGAAAAATTCACGTTTTGTGGTTAATAATTCCCCTTTCTTCTTTAACGGTAATGTATCTTATTCGATTCAGTATCATTTTTATGTTCATCCAAATTAAATTTTTAACAATTGTGTTGAATTGTTGTGATATTTCTTTCAATAATTGATAATACAATAATTTAAACAATATCTAATTCATATTATTTACACAATTTTATAACATTGTTATTATTCATATTATGCCTGATATTGATAGTGATGTTACTGTGGTTGAACGCTGTTTAAGTATATGTTTAATTAATTTTATGAAAATGACAGAATTTGATTTATAGACTATATTAAACAAAATAATTATATGGAAATTAACTATCTCTAGAATATGTTTTATTGCAATAATGATAATAATGAGTTTGATGATCATTTGTGGAGAAAAAATATTTTACCATTTTTTTATATAAAGTTAGTTAAGTACAGTGAGTTTTTAAAAGTTAACATCAGTCTTTATTACTCTTTATGACTCTTTGTTAGTCTTTTTTATGACTCTTTATTGACCTAAATGACTCTTTGTGCATCTTTTATAGTCCTACCCAGTCCTCTTAACTCCTGAATTATCTTTATTACTCCTGGTTGATCTTTATTGATCTTCATTAAACCTTAATTTGATTTTTTTTTAAATTCATGACTCTTTATGACTCTTCATGACTCTTTATGACTCTTCATTGATCTTAAATTTTTTTTTTAAATTTTTTTCAAAGAGTCAAAAAGAGTAATGAGGATCAATAAGGTTCAATAAAAATCAATAAATTTGAATAAAAGTGTTTAATGAATGAAAATTCCACATTTTTGCGATCATTCATGTACAGTGAGTTTTTAAAAGTTAACATCAGTCTTTATTACTCTTTATGACTCTTTGTTAGTCTTTTTTATGACTCTTTATTGACCTAAATGACTCTTTGTGCATCTTTTATAGTCCTACCCAGTCCTCTTAACTCCTGAATTATCTTTATTACTCCTGGTTGATCTTTATTGATCTTCATTAAACCTTAATTTGATTTTTTTTTTAATTCATGACTCTTTATGACTCTTCATGACTCTCCATTGATCCTAATTTTTTTTTTAATTTTTTTTTCAAAGAGTCAAAAAGAGTAATGAGGATCAATAAGGTTCAATAAAAATCAATAAATTTGAATAAAAGTGTTTAATGAATGAAAATTCCACATTTTTGCGATCATTCATGTACAGTGAGTTTTTAAAAGTTAACATCAGTCTTTATTACTCTTTATGACTCTTTGTTAGTCTTTTTTATGACTCTTTATTGACCTAAATGACTCTTTGTGCATCTTTTATAGTCCTACCCAGTCCTCTTAACTCCTGATTTATCTTTATTACTCCTCATTGATCTTTATTGATCCTCATTAAACCTTAAATTGATTTTTTTTTTAAATTTATGACTCCTCATGACTCTCCATGACTCTTAATGATTCTCATGACTCTTCATGACTCTTTATGACTCTTCATGACTCTTCATTGATCCTAAATTTTTTTTTTTAATTTTTTTCAAAGAGTCAAAAAGAGTAATGAAGATCAATAATAATACGATCATTTATGATTTTTATTGAACCTTATTGATCTTCATTACTCTTTTTGACTCTTTGAAAAAAATTTAAAAAAAAAATTTAAGATCAATGAAGAGTCATAAAGAGTCATGAAGAGTCATAAAGAGTCATGAATTTAAAAAAAAATCAAATTAAGGTTTAATGAAGATCAATAAAGATCAACCAGGAGTAATAAAGATAATTCAGGAGTTAAGAGGACTGGGTAGGACTATAAAAGATGCACAAAGAGTCATTTAGGTCAATAAAGAGTCATAAAAAAGACTAACAAAGAGTCATAAAGAGTAATAAAGACTGATGTTAACTTTTAAAAACTCACTGTAATTGAAACAAAAAAAAAGAACAGTTGTGGTATTAATGATAGAAAATTATAATTTTTATTATTCGGCTATCTTAAGATTAATAACCTTTTTATTCAACAACAACAAAAAACTACATTAGCTATAAGATTAAATAAATCATTAAAAAAAAGTAAAACGCGAGCCAATTCTTCAAAATTTCACACTCAAATTCACCCGAATAATCTAATTTTTTATTTTGAACGATAAATAGAGAAAAAAAGAAACTTATACAAAGCAAATTTTACATGCATTTCAATTTTTCACAATGGTTTGCTTTGTTATCAAATTGTATGGATAATTTTTTTTATATAAATGTGAATAGAAAAATAAATTACAAATAAAAATTAAATGAATATACTAATAAAAAATAACAAGAAATAAAAAGACGGACACATTATAATTAATGAATGTTATGTAAATTCCGCCATTTTTCTTTTGTATAATTTTCACCGCGTTTTTATATATGTTTCATTTTATTTTGATACACTCAATTATTATGAAACCTGATGAAATCTGTTTTTATGTATATCTTCATGTAAAATGATATAAAAATTTTACTATTAAAATATGAAAAGCTCTTTTAATTTTATGGAAATTTTACATAAATCATAAGTTTTTCAGGAATATTTTAAATTTATATTTGATTGATTGGCTATGAATATCAAAATACGTAAAAAAATAACACCCGGGAAGATGAATCAGGGAAATTTGACAGCATACTGAATCATTTTCAACAGACTAGTTGATAAAAAAATTGAATAAAGTATTTATAAAAATATTTGTTTTATTAATATAAATTTTATACTTATAATAATCGAACGAGAAAAAAATTAATAAATAAATCAGAAAGACAATAAGACGTCGATTTGACAAAGAAGATGAATGAAATGAGATGAGTTATTTGAGGCATTTACTTGAAAAAAAATGACTTGATTCACATTAATGATACAATAGTAATATAAACATAAGGACAGACATAAATATATGATGTGCAAAAAGTGTGTCGTAAAAGTTCAAAGAAAAATACATAAATAATAATAATATGATCAGTATATAAATAAATCAATATAAAATAAAAATTAATTGGAACGCGACACAATAATTTTAAAGATAATTCATCGTTTATTAAAAAAAAAACATTGGACAAGATTGATTAGTTATTTTTTTTTTGGTAGGAATGGCGCCATAAATGCATAAGATGATGATATAAAGTAAGAGTCATATTATTTTTTTTTATGTATTAACTATTTATACCATTGTTTAACTGTGGGTGCAGTACTGAGACATAATTTGAATTTGATTTTTAACTCACGACTTTACAAAATTATTATTTTATATAAAAATTAAGTTTATATGAAGTCATAAAGATGGATTATGATGTTTATTATATGTATGATTATGTTGAATTAAAATTTCATTTATTTTTCTATATTTAAAACAAGATTGATGTTTAAATTAAACAAGTTAATATTTTTCTTTTTTAATATTTCATAGAACTATAAAAAATGTAAACAGTAAAAATTTTATTATTTCATTATCATAAATTTAATTGAAATAAATATTAAGAGACAAAATACATGTATCCTATTTTAATTATCATATCATGAAACTAATCTGTAAAATGTAGTAAAAATAATTACATTTGTTGTTAAAAATAAACGGTCATAAATTTTAAGTCAGTAGTAAATGATGAATCCCTTTTTAGTATGCAGTGCAAAAACAGTAAATAATAAATGAAATAAAATAAAAAGCCTTTTACAACATTTTTATTGATATAATTAATTTAAATAAATTCATATTACATATGTTTTTATGAACTCTCATGTGGTTTTTATGGTTTTTTAATAGCCTCTCATCGAATTGTTCAACTTGTATAAATAACACAGTTATACAAAATACATCACTTGCTAGAACAAAGCTCAAACTATGAAAATTAGAAAATACACTAAAAATAAGCAGACACGTATTTCGGGGTTTGGCTGTTATACCCTATTTAAGCCTTTTAGAGCTAGGAGGCT
Source organism: Culicoides sonorensis (assembly GCA_900002565.1). Classification (NCBI taxonomy): domain Eukaryota; kingdom Metazoa; phylum Arthropoda; class Insecta; order Diptera; family Ceratopogonidae; genus Culicoides; species Culicoides sonorensis. Next base: position 173,794 of record LN483368.1, read on the forward strand.
CATTTTTACGTTTTTAGTCATAACTTTTTTATTTTTAAAGATACAAAAAAGAGGAGATACTCATTTCGATATAGCTTCATATCATCTAAAACTTCTAGAAGAACATAAAAATTCGTTTGATGGAAAAATTTTGGGAAAAATCGCAAAAACAAATGAAAAAATAAATAAATTTAATAAAAAATTTGTTATTTGAGAACAAGCAAAATATAATGCATTTTCATTAGTTTTTTTTCAATTTTTCCCAAAATTTTTCCATCAAACAAATTTTTTTGTTCTTCTAGAAGTTTTAGATGATATGAAGCTATATCGAAATGAGTATCTCCTCTTTTTTGTATCTTTAAAAATAAAAAAGTTATGACTAAAAACGTAAAAATGAGCCTCCTAGCTCTAAAAGGCTTAAATAGGGTATAACAGCCAAACCCCGAAATACGTGTCTGCTTATTTTTAGTGTATTTTCTAATTTTCATAGTTTGAGCTTTGTTCTAGCAAGTGATGTATTTTGTATATCTGTGTAATATGTTATGTACAAATAATGGGATGTGAAACTGATTTGTATACAATAAGAATTATTTTACATGTATGTAAATAAATTATTTGAATGAAAGATCCAAATAAATGATTTAATTCAATGTTTTTTATTTCACCTGTTTCAATAAAATTAACATTTGTCACCTGAATTTTTTTAATTACATTCTGTTCATGTAATTTCAAGATAAGGAAAACAAAAAGAAAATAATTAGAGCAACTTGATAAACTCGTATTATACTTGAAACTTTATGTGACGTGAATATTAAGAACCATAACTAAAGTTTTTAATCTTAACTTAAAGTTTATTGTCTAAAAAATAGCATAAAAAAGCACATTACATACCGTTTGCACAAAACTCATTATTTTGCTTGGACATTGTTTTCCTGGATCTGTGCCAAATCAATTGAGAGCATATTTTCTGTCAATTTTATTTACTTACTTTCCAAAATTCATATATTTAAAAAAAAAAACATAAATGTTTTACTACACATAACTCATAAAATTGGCTTTAATATTCAAGGAATAATTTTTTAATATAAGTTCCAATTCCAATTTTTAATAACACTTTTATATTAATTCAAAGTTAAAAAACTTTGTTGTTAAGTGTTTGAGTCAGCAAGCTTTAATTTTGCTTAAGAAACGATAATCCTAAGACCAATATGATAACTCATATAGAGCGGCACCATTAGTTATGTTATGTACTGGACATACTTTCGAGTCTTTACATTAAGTCTTTGTTCATCAAAAAAGCGTTATTTGAATAAATAACTTCTTATGGAAAGAGCTCGCTTCAAGTTAGGCTTTATGAAGGTATTTTCATCAACAAGATCCTATATTTTGGTTCTGTTCTTATTTTTATAACATTTTTTGAAACAATAAACTGAAATATTATTAATACAGTTTTAAAATTTATTTTCCAAACATAATTTAGATGCATGAGAAATTTTTTATTTTAAGAATGTTTTGCAAGCAAACAAAAATAACAGAATGTAGACATGGAATCAGCTGATTTGTAAATAAGATATGAGACAATAAAATAATATATTAAACGTAAATCTATTTTTCTTGCAACACATTTTTGAGTATGTTCATAACATATTATTTCCGTAAGTAAAATAATCAGGGACCAAGAAAAATAAAATAACTTTCAAATTTATTTTGTTAATTCGTATTATGAATTGAAAAACCCTTGTATTGTTACGAACCCAGAGCAATATCCAATGAATGTCGTTATTATTTTTCAACTGTACATTATATCGAAAATAAAATTACACGAAAACTAACATATCTTGGTCAAAAATCAAACAAATATATTTTTAAATGTTATGTTTTCATGTTTAATATTTCCATTCAACGCCATATTGTTCACGACATTATGCTGTAAAAATTTGTGTTTTTATTTTTTTTTGTAATTTGATGGAAATGCACTTTTGAAAACGGTCTGTGAGCGGAGTAATTTATTATAAAAAATAGTGAAAAAAATGAAAAATAATTTTAGGCTGTCGATGAAACAGAGAAATGTTAAAGAAATTATTTTTGATATTTTCTGACGGATGGCAGACATAAAGGTAGAAAGACTGCCACCAGCCATCATCAATGCAATCGTATTTTTTTAAAGGAATCATTCTTTTCCTGTTATGCTTTATATATTTTTTTCTTAATAATCAATTCTTTAATCATACGATTGTGCAAGTAATATTTTAGACATTAAGTTTTCAATATGATTCCTTTGATTTCCCAAAAATAGAAATTATTTTGGTCATAAATCTCATAGAATTATAAAAGTTATGCTTTTCTTACATCAGTTGAAAAAATCAAAACAAATATCAATTTTATACAAATATAACAAAATTTCTTTGATCAAATAATAATGTTTATATAATATTCTTAAATACTTCACACCTTCAGTTATAAACTCCCATTTCAATAATAATATTTTAAATGAAAACATACATTAGATTATAAATCAAGTGAACACTCTTAATGTTAGAGAAACTAAATCTATAAATCGATCAACAAAAATTTCACGCATTTGTTTTCTTCTTCTTTTAAAAATGAATGTTGTATGTCAATAAATGATAGCAAACATGAAATACAAATAAAATCGATGTTCAATAAATTATTAATTCGAATAATTTGTTCCATCACTTATTAATTTTCTTTTATTTAATAACAATTTCTTTTGATATATTTCATAAGCGGAATTTCTAAAAAATTTTTTTTTATTATTTGCAATAATAAATAATATTCGTTGTGACATCAACACTTATGTTTCTTTAATGTTAACATACAAATTTTGACATTAATAACATGACCTTCTACATACATAGATCATAATTATATGTTTAAATTGTGTTTTTATCCTTATTAATGTATTTAAATTGTTATCAACATGTGAGAGTACGTGATGATTATTTTTAATGATATATTAATTTTAAATAAATTATAAAATTTTACATGCAAAATGCCGTTTTCTAAAAGAATGTCAATATCGCGTGCGGTCAGGTGTCTGTTCGTCCGTAAAATTCAAAAAAAATCCTTGGTAGGGCTTTAATGGTATTAAATTTCTTTTAATTTCATTTTTATTTGTTGAAAAGTAATAAATTATTCTTGAGAACTTTTTTAACCCAAAAGCTGTAAAGTAATTTCACTTACAAAAAGCATTCATTGGGCACATGAGATTTTTTTTAGTTGTTGAAACATATCGTTAATGAGGAAAAATTAATGATATTTGAATGATTAAAATCGGAGAATGTTAATATAAAAACGGGAAACAAGGCCTGAATATGAATTCAGAGACCCACCTTACGACTTAAGGGTTATTTTAGTGTTTTCGAAATTCAATATGAGTGTTATCTAATAAAAAGTCAAAAAGAATTAATTTAACATAGATACGTTTTATTATTTTGAAAATATCACTCCTAATCACTTTTCGTGAGCTCTTCTTGAAGAATAGGAAAATTGGTTCCATTATGTTCAATTTCGTTATTTAGGCATTTTGTAATCCACGTGACAAGTGATGAAAAAATATTAATAAAATCGTGGTTAACTGTGATAATTTTTTCCCAAAGCAACAATTTCACCGTATTTGCACGAGCGTATTTCTATCGCATACATTTTTTTTTTTATTTTTTCCAAGATGCGATAGAACTGCATTAAAATTTTTATAAAATTGACGAAATGCGCTCGTGTATGTTGTTAACGATCACATTTTACAGTTTTTCATACTTTTGTAGAATTGTAATGTATGGCTTAACTTTAAAAGTAAATAAAAATATCGTGAAATTTATATTTAAATATAAATTATTTTATTAAAAAAATAAAACAAAATTAATATTTTATTTTATACAATCAGTGGTCTTTAGTACCCATAACTTTTTTCCTCTCAGTATATAGCAGAAAGCAACGACACTCAACCAAAATGAAATGTTCGTTCTCTTTGATTCACCCTCCGTATTTATGATTTTCATTTCCGGATAAAAATACAAAATAAAGTGGTATTTCCTAAAATATGGAAATTTAAATGGTGTAAAGGTTGAATAAAAACTGAATGGTGATCTAGTCAATTTTGTGGTAGATTCTTCATGCATCATAAAATTATTATTAAAAGAAAAATGTATATAATAAATTTACAAACAGGAATTACAGTTCCACATTTTTTCATCATAAATTTGGCACAATTTCCTCAATATTATCACTTAGAATTTTGATTTGCATTTTTATGACTCAGTTAAAATAATAATTGGTTTCATAAAATGAAACATTTGATTTACTTTTGCATCTGAATTTACTTTTGTAATGTATCGTAGGTTTTGGCTCTGTGTAAGTTCCTCAAGTTTTCAAATGTGTCGATTTGATCCTCCATCGCAGAATAGAAGAAAAAGACATGTAAGTCAATTTATTCACTTTGGTTGAAATTCATGAAATAATCTGAACTACAATCAAAATAACGAATTTTGAGTTAACAATTGAACATAATGAATTCTTATGTAAAGAAAACAAGACTTTCCCTTACAATACACGATAAAATGATATATCGTGATTGAGGATGTTTTGGACAGGTAGGCATTTTGACAATGTATCGTTGGGTAAATGTGAAATTTGCGCCCCATTTTAAACAATCTTTGTCAGCTCTACTCCGCCCATTCAATTAATTTTATGTCCCTACAATATCATTTGGTTTTTGACATAAAATTGATATTCAACAAAAAAATGGATTTATTAGCAATAAAATATTTATTTAATGTTAATACAAATCTAAGATAATATAAATATTTTATGATAATGATAAGCAAGAAGATTCTGGCACTCACATTGAATATTGCAATTGACATTTTTTTACAATTTTACTTTTAATGACGTCAATTTTTATTTGTAATTTGAAATATAAAAAATTTGTTCGATAAATAATTTTTATAAAAATCAAATCACTTTCATGTGCAAGACAAAAATTTGATGAAGGAAAATCAATTTTAAACATTTGATGAGATAAATATTTTTTTTCGATACTTCAACATATTTTATAAAAAAGATAAAGATTTAGAAAAAATACGATAAATTTATTATTTATTGCTATTGGATTCTGTCATAACCAGTTTTGTTTTTATTCTACTAAAATGATGGAAAAAAATTGAGTTTTTTGTTTGAAATTACACTTGTTTGATAAAAAAAAAGATAAAAAATTAATGATTCAGAATATGTATCTATTAAAAAAGGTTTTTCGCATTCATTCTTAAAAAAAAATAAAATGAAAAAAAACATAATTAAATATGAGTAAAAAATATTAATTACAATTTTTTATAGCACGTGCATTAAAAACAAAACATTTTACCCGTGTGATAAGAATATTAGGGTGTAAAAAATTTAATTAATTTTTATTGTAATTTATTATTGTTTTAATTATTATCAGCAAAAAAAAAATAATTATTTTTTATCGTTGCTACCCTTTTTTTAATTCAAAAATAAATTAAATTTATAGCAAAACTGTGGACAAAAAATTGTACAAAATGAAAATTATTGATACAGAATATTACAACTTATTATTTATTTGTTCATGGTTAAACTGTAATAAAATTTAAAACATGACAAAATTATAAGAAAATATAACATATTAAATCGCATTTTGTATCATAAACTTTTAATGTGTTTAAAATATAAATATTTTAGTATCTTGTTTTATAATATTAACAAAAAAAAGTGAATCTTTATCATACACAGTTTTATGTGGTTAAATAAATGAATGAATATGGAGACAGGTTTTCTTGTTCTGTAAGGTAAATATATTAAAAATTGGAGAATTTGATAATAAAGTGAAGCGAAACAGTTCTCTCAAACTAAATTATTATAAATAACTTGGTAGGACTTTTAAGATATGACATTTTCTCTATAGATGGATGGTTTATGTTTTTATCTGAACTTACCTATCAGAATCATTTGAGGATAAAAATATTTGATTAATACTCTTTATGGGTAGAATCAAAGCTCAAAGAGTTCAAACAAGAATCATGAAGTGAAAAAAATGAGAGAATTTAGAAAAATCAATATTGCATATAAAATAAAATTTCTTATTTACATAAAAAATATGATTTGAAAAAAAAGTGCCTATCTCTTCACAATTTGAAATTGTTACCTCTTATTCTCATTTGCTTTTTCAAACTTATTTATTGTATACATTTTTATATTCTTCAGTATAATTTAAGAGCTGTAAATTTTATTTTGTGTATATACATTTTTTTTAATATACTCTGCATTAATAATACTCACCTATAACAAAATAATAAATTTTTAAACATACATAAGAGACAGTGGAATTATTGCGTGGGCTTTTGTCACGCCATTTTGAATGAGCCATATATGTACATTATACAATACTAAAGTTTGTCCAATCGACAATCTTGAATAGCCAACAAATCCATTAAGATATAAATTAAGTCATTTCTTTAATGTGTTCAAGAATTTTAGGATTGGGAAACTTGGTAAATAATACAATTTATTTTTGTATTTATTTGTAAAGACTTAACTTTATTTACGTATAATTTTTCATGCTTTTTTTATTTTTCATCCATATTTATATATATTTTCCTTGTTTAATTGATCATTTAAATAATTTATTATCATATATTTAACACTTTTAATACATGAGAATATTATATATTTTATCTTAATTTCTTAACTTTAATATGAATAAAAGTTTACAATTGTTTTATTAATATCATAGATTTGTTTACAATTTTAAGTTTTTATTTATCACTTACAATGGGTATGATTACTATAATACATAAATTTTACGTATATAGAATGAAATATTATTGTATTTGTTTGATTTTGAATTGATTCAAAACTGAAAGGGAAGGTAAAATTTAGAGACATTTAAAGCAACCCTGGTTATTAATTTAAGTTTTTGCTATGAATGTGCAAAAGGCTTTTGTAATGATTTAAATTTACAACACATAAATACACTATATAATATATGTTTATAATTATATCAAATAATATAACTTTATAATAATAACTAGAGTAATTAAATAAATTAAAAGTAAAATTCATCTAGTAGTTTATAACTATTACTATTCACACTATTAACAATATTAACTTGTTCTCAATAGGCAGTTGTCGGCCCATGATGCACTAAGTGGTGATGATGATGGTGTCCAAAATGATTCAATGCTGTCATTGAATCGGCAGCTGTAGCGCCTGTAGCACCAGTATGATACCAATCATTTGGATTTGGTGGATGATAAATGAGAGGATGGTGTTGGTGGTGACCAAGCATTGATTGGGCAGATGCAGATGGAGAGGTAGCAGAGGCAGACGATAATGGAGTACTTAAATTATGTGAGTGATGATGATGATGGTGATGTAACATTGATGATGGTGACCCAATTTGAATTAAACCACTACCATTGTAATCATGAATCAATGGGGATTTATTATTATTATTGTTACTTAAATTGTCTAGACTATTGTTTTCAGTACTATTACTGATTGTACTATTATTAAGGTTAAGCATTAGATGTGCTTTGTTATCTTGATTTAAACGACTATTTGTGGGTGGTGTTTGTGTGCCTCCGGTTATTATACTTGACGAACTTGACTCCTCACCCTCACTATCATAATTATGAGATGGTGATTTTTCTTCCAGGCTACCGTGAATCTGTAAGTTGAAAATAATAATAATTTGAATAAACATATAACATTGATGATTTAAATTCTTTTCAATAAAAGCTAATAATTTAAAAATAGCAAATTTGCCAATTAAACCCACCTTCATGTGTTTTCGTAATGATGATGGATGTGTATATGATTTATCACATCCGGATATACGACAATTGTACGGCTTATCTGATGTATGAACATGTGAATGTTTCTTTCTATCTGATGAATTTGCAAATCTTCTATCACATCCTTCATGTTCACATTTGAATGGTTTTTCACCTGTAAATAATATAAAAAATATAATGTGAATTAGTGAACATACAAAAATGAAAATAACATGAATATTTATGTGTTAAAATAATTTGTATATAAACATGTTCTTATTTTAACTTCGTATTATTATTTATGAAAATGCCTTTAAACAATGTATAAATAATAATATTAAAAGAAAACAAGAACAAGTACAAGATTAACGTTGCTTCGTCATTTTAATCAACATCGTCATCATTGTGTAAGAAAAGAAATAGAAAATGGACAAGAGAGTATTTTTTTTGAATAATGTTTAATGTAACAGAAAATTTATACAAATGAATTAATGCACTGTATAAAATATGGATTAATAATCTTCAAAGTTGTATGGTAGAGTAGTATGCTACAATTAACAATAATAATCATAAAATGGTGAACAAAATGTATGTTTAATTTGGCGTGACTAAAAGTATGAAACTATGTTTGAGGGATATTTTTCAAGCATTTCAGTGTGAGAGTGAAATAAACTAAAAATATGAATGTAAAATATTTGTCATGTTATATAAGAAATAGTGTCAGTCATTGTAATGAAGTAAGAATGTAGGCTTTGTCTGTTTATTATTTAAAATAATAAGAATCAAAATGAAGTTACAAATTCGTTTTGATGTATGAATTTGTGGAAATAAATTTAAATGACGCCATTTTATTTTTATTTAAAAAATATTAGATATTAAAAGTTTTTAAGAGTTTAGAGGACTTTCCGGAACACTATCGGATATATCAATGTTAACGTATATTTGAGAACAAAACAAAAAAAAAATCCTATAAAAAAAAGAGAAACTATTTTTCCTGTAAAACATAAAATGTGTATCAATACAAATATCTTGAAATAAAAAGACAAAATACGTAAGAAATGGGTGATGATCATAAATCATATGATGCTTGTTTCATAAAAAAAATACATTGTCATATGAAAGAATTATACCTGAATATGTTTACAAAAATAACACAATACTAAAAAAAGTATTTAAAAGTCAAGTTTAAAAGAAATATAAATAATTTGGAAGTGTTTGTTTGTAAGCAAATATATGACTTATCAATTTTTCTTTGAATTCATTGAACAATGATTGTATAAGACAATAAAATAAAACGTTTTAAGTCAAACTTATTTAAGAAATAAGAAAAAAGGTTTATTTGTCAAAACAAATAGGGTTAATATAAGTTAATTATCTAATTGAACGTTGTTTAATGTTGTAATACAGGTCAATTTCTGTTATTTTAATTGCTCAAGACTGACAGATGTCCTCAATAACGAGCTTATCTCACTCCAAGTGGTCCATATCATCAGGGTTAATCAAATTTGATTCAAGTTCTATATAAAAATGTGTAAAAGTGTGATGATGAGACACAAGTCGACAATAAACGCCTGATTTGAATCAGCAGACGCCAAAATAAAGTAAAAACACACCAAAAACATAACACAAGCCAAAAAAAAAACAAAACAATTTATTGCTTTATAGAATCTCTCATCTCGCCTTTAATATCAAATAACAACACAACTATTTGCACGTGCTTGTCATATTGGTGATACACAAAATTCATACTAACCAACGAAAATACATTTTCTTATCTGATCATAAACAAAATGTTGCTTTTGACTGGTCTTTTACTAAATTAGCAAAATATTTATAAAATTATTGTTGATGGCAATAAAAAATACTTGAATATTTAAGTTAAAGAAATAAAATACAAAATAAAGACAGAATTTATTAATGTTGGGCTATAATTTCTATAAAATATGAATGAATATTTTTTTAAATGAAAATTCCAATTTGTGTGCAATTCAATATCACGCCGGATGTAAGATGTTTTTCAAATATATTTTTTTTAATCAAATTTTATATTAACTTTTGTTTCAAAAAAAAAATGTCAATTTAACTGATTTCTTGTTTTTGAGCACACGTTACTGATTTGTTCAATTTAATACATTTTGTAAAATTTTATACAACGTAGATCTAATATTACAGATAAGCTTTTGAATTTCATTATTTCTTAATGTTGATTATTTTTTAACCAAAATAAAATAGATGCTTATCTAAGCTTGTAATCTAATCAATAAAATTGGATATAGAATATTTATATTAATGGGATAAAATTAGCTAAATTTTTTATTTTATTTGTTTTCTAACATTACAAATTATCGTTTGTCTAGTTTATTTTGAATTGTTATCGTTGAAACTTAATACTTTTACCAGGGGCGGATTGGCACTTAATTTCGGCCCTGGCATTGGTGATTCAGACGGCCCAAATATTTTCCCTGAACAGATTTTTTTTTATATTATAAAAGTACGCTGAGTTTGAAGTGGAAAAAAATTCTCCCATTCTGTTTTTCAATTTTCTCCAATTTTGAAATATAAATTTTTTTTCTTGCAAATTTTTGTGTTAATTTCATAAAAAACATTCTTAACAATCATTATGGACAGTTTTCGATACTGTTTATCAAAAGTATGATTTTAAACAAATTTAAGTTAAAGTTGCTTGTCCTTCTGTAAGGACTGTACCCTAATCTGGGTTAAAGAACGCTTGATCCATCGATTTTCCAATAGTTTAATTAAAAATAAGTTTATTGGCATCAAAATTGATTGACTTTTCATATAAAGTTAATGGGCGGCATCAAGTTGAAAATTTGATGTTTCAATTCAACCTTTAATATTTCTCTTTGCTTCTCACAATCTTTTATACCTTTGGTGAGCCCTGAGAACTTTATAATTAACCCGGCCCGATTAAGTTCTCGTCGGCCATGATTATCATTCTAGAATAATGATCCCAAGATTATAGAGGGACGACATACAAAAAATCTATAAGAGTTTTTATAACGAAATCCACTAGAAATTGTTAAAAATAAATATTCAGCCCACTTTTAAAATTTTCTAATAAGTTTGTGATTTTTCGGCCCATTTTACGGCCCAAACCAAGACGGCCGTTCTGGCATTTGCCAGAATGCCCATATGGCCAATCCGCCACTGTCTTTTACTCGTAACGAATAAAAAAAATAATAGAAACAATACAATTTTATGGCACGCGCATTAATAAATCTGTGTTTTCTTTAAAAACTTGAATAAATATTGTTGATAAGTAGCATTTAAAAATGAAAAGAACATTTGTCAGTATTACCTTTTTTTCTTATTATATTAATATTCAACTATTTTTTAAATTTTAAACGAGTAATCAATAAACTCATTTACTGTGAAATTTAAGATTAACTTCTTTTTATTGGTTTAGTAAAAAATGTAGATATTTTTTATTTATTTAAAAATTTCTTTCACTCATAAATTTAGAATCAACATAATTCTGACACATTCCATCAAATTCTTCTGCTTCAGTTCTCATGGACTGTAAAACTCTTTACAACATTTTTAAAGATTTATCTTTACTACCTACAAGTAAGCTACTTTTAATCAAATATAATTAACATCTATTCACCTTTAAAATTAATTTTCCATTTGGGAGTTTCTTGATATAACATTCATGTGTCTTCATAAAAATTTCTTATCGATGATTAAAATCAAATTATTTTTTTTAATTCTCTTGTCAATCTTTAGTTTTTTTATTTATTAAAATAAAAGAAAGAGTATAATAAAAATACTCCACTGTATATGAACCAGTATAATGAGATATCATTTAAAACAAATAAGTAAAAAACTACGAGAAACATAAGCGCCAGTCAGCGCCAGATTTATATCAATCTGTTTGTCTTCATTATATGTCTTTAAAATGTTTTATCATTGAAACAAAAAAAAATGAATTTAATATTAAATTGAGGTGACAGATAAAGATACAGTGAGTAGATACAACATAAAACATCATTATTATTATTATTAGAAAATGTAACAAATCAAATGCAAGAACATATAATTCTTGATCAAAATTGATGATGATAAAATTGTACGAGTGAAAAAAATTGTTTTTTAAGACACTCAGACTTGGTATAAATCAGTCTAATGATGTATCTTGTTTTTGGGAGGGTCGTGGCGTCTAATATGTAAATAAGTCCCGTTCAAACAGTAGTGTTATTTAAAGAAAAAAAGTTACATTTCAAAAAAAAGTATTAAAAAATACATCAATAATCCAGACGTTAAAAGAAAAAACAATATAACATTAGAATAAACAATATGTTGAGTTAAAATAATAAGATGTAAGTGTGATATATTATTACCATGGGTCAGTCAGAGTGGTATGTTAAATGCATTTTACATTTTTTTTTTTGTAGTAAATGTTTAAAAATATTCTTTTACTATCAAGTCATTATGATCGGATCTTAGATTTTGAACCGTTACCCAAAAGCAGTCGCATCCAAACGACCATGTGAGTTGAAAAAAATGTATTAGAATAATTTTTTCACTCAAAAATAACTCAATGATATTACAGTGTTAAATGACAAAAAATAACTATTATTGCAATAAATTAAAAAATGATTAAATTAAAATATTAAAATCATCAATCAGAATTCATTAAAGTTCTAAGCTCTACAATTTAATTAAATGAATTTTCATTTATCGACAGTAATAATAAAAAAGACTTTTCCCTTTTTTTAAACGAAATATTAAATTCTCATTTCTATCAGGATATTATCGGGGTGAATTCATGCTATAATACTATTTTAATTTAAAGAAATATACTAGAAAAACATATAATCAAATCAAAGTCAAATCCGAGTGTAAACAAAACATTTACAAAAATGAAGGGATGGAGCACACTCACATAATATAGCATGATCCTAAAAAAATTAAAGAAGGCTTTGTAATATGTGTCAAAATATTGCGCATTTTTATTCAAATAAGAGTCCCCTCGTATTCTATTTTAAACTTAATCGGTTTTTCTTTTCTGATTGAACAGTGTTTGACTTTAGGTTCAGTCATCCAACAACGAAAATCAAATCAATAAAAATTTTACTGAAATTCCTTGAAATGTAATAAATAATAATTTTAAATAATTTTTTCAGATTTTGAATTTATTACAATATTGTTTTAGCCGGGTTCAAATGGGGTTATATTATATATTTTTACACTGTAAGCTCAAAACTCCCACTTAAAGACTCCACACTACAGACTAAGCAACAATATTCAACAAATAATCACAGTACTCGCTTTTATTCAAAGTCCGTGAAAAGTGTTAACGAAAACAAGACCGCAAACACCCTGTTTTTGTCAACTAGAAGACTCCGTTCCTCGATTGAATCATGTATCACTCGAGGGCATTTCCAACTTAAAGTGTAGTGTATGCTATTTTGACAATAATCATAGGACTGATACATTCTATTTATTTCTTTGTTATTTGAGGGAAATTCTTGGTGTTTAAACATTGAAATCACAATATTGTTTGAATGATAGTAGTAATAATAATGATCTGGTCATGAATTACTTCAATTCACTATTGTTTGTATTTTTCTATACAAACGGAAAATGAGTGTGTCAAGGCAGGAACAAGGAAAAGGAAAATAAATGAGGGATGAATAATGAAATTTTAATGATAATTTATATTGTTCTACAATTTTATTTTATTTTTTACAATAAACTTATGCTTCTGTGTTTTTGTGTATTTGGTACGCCACACTTTTATCATTTATTTTAAATAACAATAATATTGCACCAAGCAAATACAAATGATTTCTCTGAACATTATTATTATTTTTTTAAATAAAGATAAAAATATTACTGTTGTAAAGAGTAAGAAAAACAATATCGTTATGAATGTGGTATTTTCAAAACAAAAACAATAAACTTTTGTCATCATTCTATTTGCTGTGTTCATTTTAAAGGTTAGTCAGGATTTGTTCATTGTTTTAAGATCTATAAAGAAAATTTTAACATGCCACACAATAGTGGTTTATAAAATAATGAATAAATGTAAAACTTTCTCAATTAAGTTGTCTGGACTTATTGTTTAGCCAAAGTTTCTAGGTAAAACATTTATTATTTAATTTGGTCTTGTCTATCACTGTGTTTTTTTTTTACAAATTTTTACTAAAGTTACGAATTAAAAAAATTGATTTTTTTTTTACATTTTCCATTACATTGAAAGATTAAAAGATGATCCCTTTAATATCAAATGAATATATTTTATGAAAATGCATTGCATTAGACAGCATATAATTAACTGCAAACAAGTATACTATAATTATTCATCATCGTCCTAATACCACACACAAACATATTTTATTTGAATAATGAACAAATGAGGGTGTGTGACATTTAATTTTAAAGCATGATAAATGACTGTTGATGACACGCGTCTTTGTCATATCAAAAATTCATAACTTATGTAAAAATTTTATCTCGTAATGCTTATGTTTTTGATTAAAAAATTATATAGTTAAACATTTAAATCAATAAACAGGTGTTTATATTTAAACTAATAGACTGCCTCTAAAAGAGTAAAAGAGTTTTTTACATCTGCCTTTTAATTTATTTTATATATCTTATCCAAATTTGACAATCACAGAAAAACAAGGACATTTAATGTTAAAATCACCGTCAAACATGGAAAAAGGATCAAAATTATGTCTTTCGAATTGTTGTCAATTTATCTTTACAATATTATTTTAATCAAATACTCGATTGGGGAAAAAAATACTAAAACATAAAAAAATCATGTCGTCTCGAAGGATAATATTAATTAGACGAGATGAAGATAATCACGCGATTGTGTTTTTTTTACTATGTAACATTAATTTGTCTTTGTTTCTTTTATTGAATTGAATTATAATTTATGTGTTTTTCTAAATCAGCCGACAAATACCGTCCTTTTTCTTCTCATTCTCTTTTTGTTTATTCTATTTTCTTTGTTTTTGTGTAGAGGAATAGGATTAAAGGACCTTTTTTAGTATCACCCAATTCTTCTTTATTTTTTTTTAATAAGATTTTGAAAATATTTCATTTTTTGATTTCAAAAAAATATTCTATACTTGGGCCACTTAAGTTTAGAGTCTATTTGTCTTTTTAGAGAAGGCCAGAATGATGATTATAAGCGGGTATACCCACCCAGTATCATGTAATAAAATAAAATTTACTGTTAAAAATAAAGTCAATAAGTCAAAATTTTAAAACTTGAATACTTAACTCTAGCATCTTGACTACAAATGCACTTATGTAATATGTAACTTTTTTTTCAATATTATTAAGGTATCGTCCATATTTCCAAAATCAAATAAATATTGAAAGGTAATCGAGATAAAATTTAGTTTTATACCGACATTTTCAGATGTCTTTGAGTTAGAATTCGAACAAAATTGTTCATATTTCATTTTAATCATAAAAAAATATTATCGACTTTTAGATTTTATGATCATTAGATTTAACTTAAATATTATTAAATTTTTAAATTCACAGATTTAAAATTTTTACAATTTTTTTAAGTAAATATAAATATTTTTTTTTGTTTCACTATTAAATTTACACAAAAATAATACATTTTTATGAAATTTTGGTTGTCAATTAAAAAAAGAAAAAACAAGCATAAAAAAATAAATACCCATTTATTTTAAAAGCAATATTCATTATTTAAGTAAATCATACAAAACACCTCGATCAAAAAAATAAATATTCAAAAAATTGACATCTTAATTTATATTTCAACAATAAATTTGACAACAACACAACATGATAACTTTTAACAATACACTTTTTTTTTAATTTAAACATTTATTCATTTACATAAAAAAATATACAGACAGACAATATCTCACATTCATTAAAAAAGTACAAATAATATTAATAATTTTGATTTGACATACCCCATTTACACATATAATGTTTTTTTTTTGACAATCGAACAAATCAAAGTGACAATTTTTTTTTGTGTTCACTTTTAAGCGTATATAAACATTAACTCCACGCCCACTTAATTGAACAAAATGTATAAACAGATTATATTGTTAAATATTAAAATTCATGTAGAAAAAAAAGTGTTACATTATAATAAATTTGTCGAGTACCTTCAATTTGTCAATTAATATATCATTAATAATTTATATTTTATATACATGCTATTGTATTCAAATAAAGTGAATATTTGAAACCATATCTAAATATGTGTTGATTTATTTATGAATTGACTGAATGTGAATTTAAATATTATTTTATTAATAAATTTAACGTTACGCGGGAAACTCTGTATTTATTTTAATGGTATTATTATTAGCTTTTTGACTAATAGTATTATGATAATAATAAAAATAAAATTCATTCATGAATCTCATTTGAGATATTGAATAACAAATAAAATGTCTATCAAGTACAAAGCTGTTGAAAGCTAAAATAGCTTTTCGATAGTGGGAGGCATGCTGATAATCCGTAATTTTATATAAACATTTGACAGCTTAATAAATATTTTGAGCATTAGATCGGATTTACTTCAATAAACCTGCAGAGAAGCGGTTTTCTGTACACTTTATTTTGAAGATGAATGCGTAATAAACAGAATGATGACACAATATTAATAATTTCCTACAAATTATAACGAATTTGCAACAGTTCAAAACAAAAATTTGAATAAATTATAAACGGTTTTTGATTTTAATAATTTAAAAAAAAAAAATTGGTCAAAAATTGTAAAATAAAATTCAATATGTGTATATGGGAAGTATTGATTCGTTTGCTTATATTTATTAATAAATGTGAAATATTTCTTCATTTTTCATCAAAATGATGATCATTTAAAAAGGTTCTTGTTGAAAAAACACATTTTATTATTTATGATACACGATCAAAATATAAAATGATCTTTTTTATATGCAAATAAAATCGAAATATGAATGAATTTATTTCTTTAAATATTAATAATAAGGTGCTTGAGCTGGACAAACAGAATCATGTAGTGTTGTTTGTAATCCTAAAATTTATGACTTTTTTCTGTCATTTATATTATTTTAATATTCGCCAACACAAAATCGCTCATAAACGTTTCTTGTGATAATAAAAGACACAACAACATTACAAACTTTTTTTAAAAAAAATCATATGAGTGAGCAATTTTAGTGAATGAATTTCAAGTTTTAAACGACATTCATGAGAGAGAAAAAAAAACATAACAAGAAGTTATAAGAATAGTTTATTGTTGAATTGATATTAAAATATTAATTTGTAAATTATCATCAGTTTCGTGAGAAAACCAATTTATTGTGGAATTTAGCATATTTTTATTAATAATTTCGACATATTATATTTAATTTTGAAGGTGTCGTTTGACGATAGGATTAAAGTGTTTTATTTCTGTACCATATTACTAGAATTTAAATCTTATAAGAATCCTAAAACGCATATAAACGCAAATATTTATTTAGATATCGTTCTGAATTGAGTCATTCATTGTGAATATATATCTGTTTATAATAACATAGAATTTTCCTATCAAAATCATACAAAAATATAAGACCAAGTAAATTATAAGGGTAAAAGAGAGGGTATAATATAAATGTTTATATATAAATGTACGTTTAACAGAAACGAATGTCAGTCACAGATAAAAATAGGGTGGTTTTTAGATTTATATCCGCATTTTGTGTAGTTATTATATTGTGTATGCCTTATATTTATGTTTGAAATAAAAACAACAAAACAAAATATGTATAACAAAAAACATCACGCACATACTATAACAGGCTATATAAGGATTTAGATGTCAAGGGAGCTTTTGATGATGACGACAATGTGTTTTCCTTTTACATGTTCCCTTTTTCCGTACACTTATAACAATATTCAGTTTTTTGGATGATGAAAATATATAGACTTGCCACCATGTTAATATTATTATTATTATTGTTATTGCACGATTTTCATTTCATTCAGTTTGGTGTCGTTGTTTTCATTGAGGGAAAATTGAATTGTTTTGGTGCGGTATATTATGATGTAGTTTAGGCAAATTTTAGGTTTTTATATATGAAAAGTTTAGCATTTTAATAGACCAAAAATAGAAATTTATTTATTCATAACAGAACTTTTTTTAGGTTAACTTAACATGTTGGTAAATGTATTTAATAATAAATGTGATTTTTATGCGTATGGAGTATGTCATTCCATTCTTTGTCAAATATCTTGTTCTACATAGTACAGCAAGAAAAGGAAAACACATAATACCAAAAATTAATGTAGTGAAGCAGTTACTTGCTTATGAAGTGAATTTATATTTTATTATAAATTTAACCACAGCTTAAGACAAAAATATAACCGTGTTCTAAATTAAAAATTCCAAAATCCCATATGATTTTTGACATCGTACTACTCAAGTCAAATTTTAATTTCATGTCTAAAAGATAAAAAGCGCCAAAGATTCTAATAAAGCCAAAAGATTGTCACTAGCTATGTCGTCAGCTTTGTACTAAAAATAAATCAATATATCCGTTTCAACATACTAGATAAATTTTCTATTAAATAACTGAAAAGATGATTCACATAGGCACATTTCATTTTCTCCTTCATTATTATCACGTCAACTACACTCATAAACTTTTACTATATATTTCACTTTTCCAAACATTTCAGAAACATCTCTTGAAAGATACTTAATAGCAATTCCTTTCACCTATCAAAATATACGTCAGTAACCCATGTCTTTTTTTTGTATTTTGTACATATCAAGGAACTGTCATTGTCCAAGCCCGTACTAAAAAAAAATAGAGTAAACATTTACTATGACCTTTTTTACGTTAGATTTACAATTTAACAACCTTAACGAATTCCTTTGAAATTAAATTAAAACGAAATCCCAATAAAGTCAAGAAACTATAAAATTGTTAGAAAAATGATTAATGTAAAAAAAAGTCTGAGAACGTGTGTCTGTTTACTTGTTTAACTTGTTTCAGCCTTTTTTCATCGTAATAAAAGAAAAAAAATACAGAATTTATCGAGACTAGAAATTTAATCAAAAAAAGTTAATAATCGTCGTTGGTCACTATTTATTAATATTATTTAAGATATTGATACTTCATCATAAGAAGAGGAGCCAGATAAAAATAAAAAATAAAATAATACAAAACTTAAGAGACACAAAAATAAGAAAAAGGAGAGAAAAAAATATCTTATCTAAAATGATTCACAATTAACATAATTTAGTAATATCTTTACAAATTAATATTTTGTTATATGGTTATTTCTGGAGAGAAAAAAAAACATATTTAAATGTTATAATAAATAAAAATTAGAAAATGTTGAAATTTAAAGCAGCATTATTTAGAAAAACATGATTTTTATTGATGTTTCTCTCATTTGATTGCCTTTTTTTATTTCTAACTCTAAGTTTTACTATATTTGAATGAATATCAAAAAAAACCCTGATTAAACCAGGTGATTGTGATGTTTGTTCAAATGTTATCAAAAAACATTATTTTATGGGTCTTTTAAATTATTATACGGTAATAAACTTGTGATAAACACAAGATTATCTTCCTAAATGACATAAAAGATCGCATATCGTTTAGTTAAATATGTTAAAAACTAAACAAGATGAATCAATCATGTTTCTTATCTTTAATTCGCAGCATTTTATTGTAAATGGTACAACTTTATTAAGCGATTTTTTTGTTTTCTGTTTTTCTTTGTTTACTTTTATGTGTTAATGTGTTTTTTTTTTACTAGACCGCATACATCATATTATTGAACAATGAAAATGCATTGTACAAGGCAAATTAAACACTCTCGCATACAAAACCGAGGCCAGGAGATTTTTTGTTTAACACAGTTTTCCATGAATTTTTAAAACTCAGGGGCACACATGGAGATTGCATTGCCATTCTTTACTTAGATTGTTTTCAAATTGAGTCACTTAGTTCTTCCAGAGGTATCAAAATGAAGACAAAGAAGCTATTATTGTCCAACAGATATGAAAGTATATTCAAATTCTGTATAAAAATTACTATTCAATATTTATCTTAAAACCATAAAATCACTTGTCACATCTAAAAAGTAAAAATCGCGTGCTTAAACATATAAAAGCGTACCAACATAAAATGCACCTCTGTAAGAAACTCATAAAAACTCTAATTATTGTTTCCATGTATAAGTAATTTAACGCCATATTTTTACTTTGAATAAATTCACATAATTGATTCAGCATTCCATGATCTTTAAAGGGAAAAAGCCTGCGTGAAATTATTTTGCGCACCCTTAAATCACTTTAATGACATAATGAATAATGAACTTTTTCCAGGCCATGTTTGTTTTATTTTTTGTTTACTGTTGCTATGTATATTAAAATTTAAAAGAAGTGAAATATAAATTAATTATAACAAAGTATAAAATGTAAACAAAACAATTGTTAAGCTTGAAATCAATAATTAATTTAAATGTTATGTATATATTTGAGCTATGTGGACATTGTCTGGTATTGTAAACAGTTCATGGCCTTAATTTTTTTTTGAATAATTACATACTTTAAATAATGATCTAGACACGTTTAAATTGATTAAATGCTGTACAAATAACAAATAAAAAATGTAACAAATCGTATTTCAGTATAGCTGCCATGAAAATCAGGAGAAAAATATTAATCTAAAATAATTTGTTGTATCATAAATCTTTTAATTAACCATTATATGATTATTAGTTTCTTTTATTTTTCTATTTATTTATACATTCTTCATTAGAACTGTGACTACAAACATTTATTTTTTTATTTAAGAATACACACTTTTACGTATAGTATCAGTTTCAAACTATAATGACTATTCATTTATTTCACTTGCTTATCGTCATGAAGAATCTCTAGTTTTGATTTAATTCTATCATTATTATTATTTATATACAATACAAGCTTGTATTAAATTAAAATGTTGTATTATTCGTTAAAGAAAAGTCAGATATTTGTTGCTGAATCATGATTTTTATTATTAATATTAATGTTTTATTTCATTATGAATTTGTATAAAAGTTTACACTGTTAGAAGAAAACGTGCCGCTGGAGTGCCGCATTTAGTGCCGCTAGCGGCACTAAAGTGCCGGAGCGCGGCACTGTACGGCACTAGATTGCGGCACTACTTTTTAATCGATTTTTTGTCTTAAAACTAAGATTTTGATAACACTATACAACAAATACGCGAAACCTGAGCCTCCGAGTCGAGGCTTTTACTGGCGTAACTTATGATCAAAATAAGTAAATTGGCATTCAAGAAATTTCCCTAGGACGTCAGGTTTCTGAGATAGGCCCCTAGGGTCATTTAGGCTCTTTAAAGCATAATATTTCATAAAAACGGATTTTTTTATGAGTCAGAACTTGAAAAAAGAATGTTAATTAAGTTTAAAATGTATATAGCGTACAAAAGTTTCATTACACAAAGAAAAAATGCACAATTTTGGTGAATTTTGTAATTTTAGTTTTTTCCAACTCTTGTTTGCATAACAGAATTTAGGGAAAATTGTCAATTTTTTCGCTTGAACATGAAATATATTTACGTCAAATACTTTTTAAACTATTTTAACATTCTTTTTTCAAGTTCTGACTCATAAAAAAATCCGTTTTTATGAAATATTATGCTTTAAAGAGCCTAAATGACCCTAGGGGCCTATCTCAGAAACCTGACGTCCTAGGGAAATTTCTTGAATGCCAATTTACTTATTTTAGTCATAAGTGACGCTGGTAAAAGCCTCGACTCGGAGGCTCAGGTTTCGCGTATTTGTTGTATAGTGTAATTAGAAAAGGCTTAAAGCTCATACTTTTTTCAAGAAAAATTATTATTTTTTAAAAAACCCCATGTTTTCGTATTTTTTTCAAAAAAAAAAATTAAAAAAAAAAAAATTTTTTTTGCTTTTTATTTTTTGTGCGCTCAAAATGATTATTTTTGAGTTTATTAATTTTATTTCAACTTTCTATGGTCTTTAAACATTTATTTCAATTAAAATCTGAATTTTAAGAAAAAATTTTATAAAAATTTAGTGCCGCAGTAGTGCCGCAAGTAGTGCCGGAGTAGTGCCGGAGCAGTGCCGCTGAGTGCCGCTAGCGGCACTGTTTGCGGCACGTTTTCTTCTAACCGTGTATAAGAATTGTTTTAAATTGTATAAGTTTATTGAATGTGTTTTTAATAAGATTATTGAATTGCCATATTATTGTTGTTATTATTATAAAGACGTAAACAAGGTATTGATGAAGATAATCCGCAATCAAAATCAATTTGTTTTTAAATATAATTTCATTAAGATATTAAACATTCAAATATTATACTTATTATTAAAATTGTATTGATTATTTTTACTCTTTTTTTTATATTAAAATTAATTATATTATAATATTTAAAATTTAAAAATAAAATCATATTAGTATGAAGAGCAGTTCTTTAAAATACATGCCACTGTGTCATATCAATTCATTCAAGATAAAACATATTATTGTATAAATTTAGTGCAAAAAAAAAATTAATAAGATTCATATCAGAATATAGTTCGTGCGTTAAAAATTCCAATACAATATTCCTTTCTTTTTCTTGTCATTCTTGTTATTATGTTTTTTTTTTTATATTTATAAGACTTGGACAGAAAATGCAAAACCTTTATTTTTTTCCACTTCTTCAAATACTATAATATTATAATAACAATAAATATTTTATCCATACAAGACTGTGTTAAATTATTCATATTTTTTTATAAATATATATCATAAGCAGGTACACATATTTTTGTTTCTTTTTTTTATAATACAACCATATCATTTGATTATTAATTTATTTATTTACCATATAAATATTCTTTCTTGTATATTTTATGTGTAATAAATATATGAATATTAAAAAGGAACATAAAGAATTTATTTAAATTTTTTAAAAGAATCAGAAAAATATTAGATAAAAAAATAATAATTATTAAATTTATATTTAAGAAAAAATGAATTTTAGTGGCATCAAAATCTTATGACTACCACTGCTGTTTTTGTTTGTATATTAGTTTAGTCCCAGATCACACTTGATCATTTGACTTTTCAACATTTATTATTAAAAAAAAATGGTCCAAAAAACAGTCATTATAATTAATATTCTCATTTATATACAATCGTACTATACGAGGAATACTAAATCCATAAATCACAATTTTATGTATATTGCCTCAAAAAATTGTTATTATAATTTATATTAAGGTTTTGTTTGAATTTAACATTTATAAGAAAAGAAAATTTAAAACATTTTTATTAGTTTTACAAGTGATCAATAAATTATTTTTATTATTATCATTATTGTTGGTCAATTCATAAGTCAAATTGTATCGATGCATCTTGATGACAGTATCTCGTTTTTTTTATTGTAATTTTTTATTTTATTTTATATGCAGTGCCATTGTTACAGAAATATAAATTATCATTTTATTTTTTTATGTTTAAATTACATAAAATGACGTTTGCCAAAAATTCAAAATTCTAATATTGAACTTCCAGTAAAATGTTTCATATGAAAAAGGATGTTCTGGTAAAAGTTTTGTGAATGAATAGTGCTGTATAATTTTTGTCTTGTGTTTTATCAAAAATATCTTTATATAAAGTGCATAAACATACAACAAAGATGACTTTTCTAATAAGATTCTGTAACAATGCTGAGAATTTTTTCTTCGATCTACTTTCAATACAAAAAATATGTGTATATTTTTTTATTTTAAATATACAAATATCATAAAAATAACAACAATAACGTTGAATATTGTTGTACAATATGCGCTTATCACCCTTTAGCAATCATCATATTTATTTGAAGTTAACTTGTAAAATATATACATTTTTTTTTATTTTGTAAATACAAAAACAAGTTGTATATTGCTTTTTCTGTCTTTACGATAAATACAAAAGTTAAAAGTTATGTTGTAATAATATTCATATTTTACAATACACATTTTCGTTTATTTATATAGCTGGATTTTTAAACAATTGTGATTTTTTAAAAAATATATTTGTAATAATTTTTATGATACTTGAGAAAAAGAAACTAATGTTATGTAAGTAATTTTATATCGAATACGAATAGAAAATGATAAGAATTTTGATTTAAATGACTTACACATTCAGTTTTCCAATCATAATTTTAAGACAAAGAACAATATGAAAAGTGTGCTTACCTGTAATGAAAACAAAAACAAAACAAAATTAGTATTTATAAGTTAAAAAATCTTTTTATTAATATTAATATAAAATATGATTCAACATTTTTTTATTATTAAATATTCCTACAATGCACAAGAAGTGAACATCGCTAAACATACAATAATTTGTTAATCATGTTGTAACTTTTCAGTGTGTAACATATATTGATACATAAAAAATTCACAGATTCATTATAATGTAAAAGCCAGACAAAAAAATAATAACAAAAATGAGATTCATGAGAGATAAAGTTCGATATGTATAATATTTTTAATGTCTAATAAGTTGACTAAGGTTATCAAAAATTTTGACATGATACAAGCACGCATTAATTTTTTGAACAATATTTTTTGACACCATTTTCGTTATTATGATATATTTAGATTTTAATTGTTTTGAGTTGCTTGAATAAAAAATTATTTTTTTTTTAATTGAAAAGGTTATGTTAACAATCTTAACATTTTTTGATTGGGATATCAGTGTGAATCTGGTCAGATCTTATGTTTTGGATTGAAAGTGTTGCTTTTATAGGATAACTTCAAATGTAATTTAAATTAAAAGATCGTCCAAATAAATAAATCTTTCACTCCTCTTAATTCGTTTAAAAAATTCACTTTCATATTCAGTTATTATTTAATTTATAAAATCTAATCATTATATTTTACGACTTGCCTATCCTCGATCTCGTTTTATTACAAAAAAAATTTACTTTCAGTCGAAATTGTCTTACTCTTAAATGTAAAATATTTTTATTTTAAAACAGCCTCATAATAGTCTAAAAACCAAATAAAAAATTTTCAAGAGGATTTAAAAATACTTAAATCCAAATAAATTAAGTCAGAACAATGGAACTTAGTGACATTTCAAAACACCTTTCAGAAATCGATAATAGTAAAAATAATAATAAAAATGATCAAATAATAATCAGGATATATTAAAACTTATTTATCATTTTAAAAACAGTCCAAGTTCTTAAATGTTTATTATTAAACTTTATTATATAAAATTTATAAATAAAAATAACAATATGAATAGTAAATGTTCACACACATGAAAAAAAATCAAAAGAAAACAAAATCAACAATAAAGTGATACAAAAATATTTTGTACACAAATAAAAAGCGTTTTGTTCCTATTTTATTATTACCTATATCAGGTCTAAGTTATAAGTAATGGGTATATTATAAATTTTATTTTATATTTCAAAGTATTTTTTTTCTTCATATTTAAAATGACAAGTATCATAAACTTTCCAAGAAATAAAATAATCGATTATAATATTATAAATAAAATATATATCATTTTCATATAAAAATATTATGTATATGTACTGTCTTCGATTATTTCATATTTTATGTGAATTTATAATAAAGTGAAAAAAAGAAAAGATGTTTATAAATAATACTATAAGTATATTAAACGTGATCATTTACAATGATAAAGGAATAATTGTTAGAAACACCTTTTTGGTCACGGTTTTTTGGTCTTTTATTGTAATAATAAATAAAAAATGAGAAAATTTAAAGTTTTTTGTTTAAATTTTGATAATAAATAAGGGTGGAGGTGTCTGTAGTATTATTTCGTTATTATTGTTAATTTTAGTTATAATACAAATGAATCCTTTAATATGTTTTTTCATTTTATACTCATTAATTATCCTTTTAAAACTTGTTCATGAAATAAATGATTATGCTAGAATTAATATTAAAATATTATTTCAATTTGAATTTTAAAGATGTTTGAATTGAAAAACAAATTTAAGGGCGTTTTCTTAAAACCCCACTTTATTTATCATTTTTATTTATTTGTATTTAAAATGTAATTGATCTGACAAACATTAGTACAAAAAACATAAAGTACCTGATATCAACGATCAATGAAATGAGAAAAATAAATAAGAAAACAGCTGTCTTGCAAAAAAAATATATTTTGTAAAGAAAAAACATTTATTATAATATTTATATATAAAGAATCAATTTCAAAAATTTCTATTGTTAGTCTTCCTCGAAGTGTGCTATACTATCATGTATTCATAATAATCGAAAAGCATCTTGACCTTTATGTTTGTTTTATTTCTCTTTTTCTTAACTTACAAACTTCATATGTTAATAAAAATACATTTTAGAACAACATCTACTATCATGTCGTGATGTAACAAAAATTTGCATAAATGTTATTTTTTTATGTTTCATTATATATATATATATGAATATTCGTAGTTGCACCACGCGCACATTCCCATAAATGGAAACATACTTGTTTTAAACTATAAATACTAAAGAATCATACAAATCAACGATTCCAAAGATTTATTATCTGTGAAAACTGCAATAATGCAGTCAGAAATTTCACATAATAGTATATATGCTTTTTATTATTTGTGCAAGAGTGTAACAATTACGAATAAAAAAAAAATATAAGGCGAAAGGCCAATTTAGCAAAAAAAAAAATCATATTCTTATTCATGCATAAAATAAAAAGCACGAATGAAAATATGATGATATGACTGCCATGATTTCTGCTACAATTTGGTTTTGATACTGTCTCAGTGTTTCACAATTCAGTTTAAGCAGAAGATGGGAATAAAATTTGCATTTCATATCTCCTCAACTTAATTGCATAAATCACAGAAAAAATCACATTCAAACAGGTGTTCATGTTAAAACTTACATTGTAAAAAATGTGTAGCAAGGAATTTTTTTTTTTTGATTTTTATTATTCTTCAAAAATTAAACTAAACGCGTTTCATTTAGTTGATTGTCGTGTCATGATACATAACAAAAATCGTTTATTATTGTGGAATGTATCACAATGAATTAATTACAAATCATTGAATCAACTTGATCCATATAAAATAAATTAGCGAAAAGAGAAGATGACTCATATAATGTTTAATAAGGAGAAAAAAAATCAGGTATTCAATCAACTGTAAGATATGAGAACAATTTATACATGAATGATATGATAAATTGTTTTGATTATTTGATTCGCGTAATCCAACATGTTCTTATATTGCAATTTTCTGGATGAACTAACATAATCCTGATCCATTTGTTGTTGTTGTTGTGTCACACATTAAATAAGAACATGTGTAAATGTGCGATTGAATCATATGTTTAAATGTTTCTCAGGATATCAAGTTACTTACATTTCTTTGTATTGAATAGAATGATTGGTAGTAAAAAACAACTGAATGCTACCTCAATTTATTCTCTGAAGTGAAAATTAGAGGATATTACGAGAATATTGAATTTGTATGGATGAGACATTTTTAAAGAAGAGAAATTTATGACTACACTGTAATTAGAAATTGACCCGTAAAGGTAATTGCATTACTGCAAAGATTATGTTCTTATAAAATCCGTTTGTTGTTGTACTTAAATAATTAGAAGGTACTGAAAGAATAATATTCCTGAAAGAATAAACTTACTTCGTAATATTTTCGAATATACACCACTTAACACTTAATACCAAACTTGACGGTGCTGTTTACTCAAAATTCATTTAAAATAAGGAAAACTATGTAAATCAACAAAGATCAAAGTAATTTTCTTTAAATTCTTTAATTGACAATATTGTTTACCCTTTAATAAATCAATGTATCAAAATATTTATATGTTATGTCTCCCTTTTCATTTAATAGTTCATCCACACAGTTGTCATCAACAAACAAACAATAATACGAGATGCATTTTTGATATGATAAACAAGAGGAGGGACTATACGAATGAAAATTGAGCAGGGTATTTAAAAAGTTCTTTAGAGTAAAATCAAAATTAAATTTTATAAGTTATAATGTAACAAACATGGATGATTTACGTTTATCATCACCCATTTCAAAATGTTTTTTATTTAATATATTTTTTTTTCGCTTTGTATTGTATCACTGAATGAAAAAAGAATGCAAAACAACAAAAAAGGGGGTAGATAATCGTCTTTATGTCTGTCTGATCATCATTATTAAATATAAAAAATCATACAATATTATGATAATAGTTATAATGTAATAAAGAATGATACTGATGATGATGATCGACATCAGATTATTGTTTATGTGCAAGATGTTCCTGATTTTAATCGAAGTTTTTTTTTCATATAAATTATACAAAATACACATTGCAATAATAATAATCATTAAAATACCTCATAATATTTTGATTGTCTTTCATTTATTTTCTGGTGTAATTTTTTTTCAAGTCGTTTTTTTAATCTTCTGTGAGAACCAGTTTACGATAAAGTTAATAATGTGTTTATTTAATGAGTGTGTGTCGAGTTGCGTCCATTTTGTATTAATTTTTTTAATATATGCAATATCGATATCAATTATGTCAAAATATCTAATAAAATATATAAATAAGTGTTATTTTTTATTGCAATACTAATAGAAAGTTTTCTTTTAATTAAAATTTCGAGAAAATTAGTGGCATTGGGTGTCCTTTTACTTTTTTTTCCCACACTTTGTCCAATCTAAGCCCTTCACTTTTAAAATTAATCAACTAGTTAAAACAAAAAAGTCAAATTTTTATGAGTTTCAAACAAGAACAAAAGACATGAAAATGACAAATGTAACCCTTTTTTAACCTTTCTTGTTCTTTGCATCAAACAAACAAAAAAAAACATTACACGCCAATTACACCGATTTAACAAAACATGAAAACATGACAAATAATTGAATTTAAAATATTTTTACGATAAATATAAAAAAAATATATTCTGTTAAATGTCAAAAATCATAAACAAAAGTGCTAACTCAATTATTATTATTATTATTGTACATTTCAATTCATCAAGTTCCAATTGTTTTATGAATAAAATATTATTGAATGCTCTTACAGCAAAAAAAAAACAATTTTTGCTTTTATTTTATGTTAATTCCATTCCATTTAAGGTCTGATTGCATGTATTGTTATTAGTTAAGAGAGGAATGGTTCTTCTTGGCGTATTTCTTAAGTAAAATTCCCTATCAATTGCGGTTTGTCAAAATGAATTGGAACAAGGTTGAGATTTTTGTGAACTCAATGGTTTTCAGATGATTCTTAAGAATTGAGCAGAATTGAGAGGAAACAATACTACCTCTTAAAAATGTCTATATCCGACATATCAGTCCTAGCCCGCAAAAAGCCTTAAATTAGCAACCATCATAAACTTGAACATAAACCAATCGAAATGCACTTTTCTAAACCATCAAGAGGTTAAGAATTTCTCTTATGATATAACATGTTGACTCTAGTTTCAACGTCTTCTAGTTTATGTTATTCAGGAGTAAAAATTCAACAAAAAATACTCTTCACTTCCTAAGAATACTTGTTGTGAAGCAATCCTTTTAATGGCAAAAAAATAACTGCAATCTAAACCAAACAAATAAGATTGTTTTTATACATCAACACTTGATATTACTTATACAAATAATAATATTATTCTCATTTTACATAAGTACCATATAATAAAAATGGTAAAAAGAGCACAAGTCTATAAAAGAACAAATAATAAAAATGAACTTTTATATAGAATTTTCCAAGTATAATGGCGTTTAATAATGTTATACGATTTCTGTAGAATGGAAATTAAAATAAAAAAAAAAAACAAACCACTTACTTTGTAGTTAAGTGTTGTTTTGTTTTGAATTTCAGAAAGAGTACTCTAGAAAAAATATTCTTGATTTAAAGATTATTAAAAATAGAAACCGCAAGAGTATGAAATTGAATCAGTACTAACAATTAAATTGATTTCATTCGTAAAAGAATGAAATTATTGACCATGATAAATGAATGTTATTTCAGTGTGTCTCATAATTTACAATAGTAGTAGCATATGTAATGTAATGTCTGTTTCTGTCCATATAAAAACAAAAATATATAAAAGAAGTGTTAAGCAAGAAAACTTGGGCGTAAATTTGTTTATTATTTTTTCTTTGTTTGTACATCATGTTTAAGAAGTGTAGGTGAAATATTGAACACTGTAATTGAAATTGTTACATTGTTTACTTCAATTTTGATGGATAATGATTATGATTATATATTTTTTTTAATAATATTACAAAAATAAATTATTGCATAGTTAAACAAACATGAAAATAAAAATGAAAGAAAAAAATCAATTAGTTAGTGAAGGTCAAAGAAAAAATAATATTAATTAAATATCAATGAAATTGCCTCGAGCAACATGAGAATTGTTTTTTTTTATTAATAAAGTGTTAAGTTTTCCGAAATAATAAACACTTGACTTTTAAATTCAATAACAAATAATTTACAAAAGAAAAATTATAACAAATGATCAAATCAACTTAATCTTAAAAAAAAACAAAATAATGCATTTGATAAAATCTTAAGCTCAACAAATACAAAACACGATGTGATTGGATTTCATCTTGATTTTAAACTCTTTGTGTATCTTATCTGATTGTGAAAGTGATTGTCTATTGTTATCCTATTCATTTCTTTGACACATGTTCTTAACTTTTTTTAAAAGAATCGTTTTAAACTCATACTTGGAAATGTTAAAATGCTTTGCAATAATTCTACACGGTAAAAGATCATTCGTTTTTTTATAAGATTTTAACGCATATTTTGTGTGACAATTTGTATTTTTTGATACTAGAGCAAAATTTCTCAATTTATTTTAATGTTAAATACTGTCAAAACTTCAAAAAACAACAAAGATACGGAAATAAATTATCGATCAACGAATAAAATGAAATTAAAGGTTATATTAAAAAAAAATTATATATCGTCATTTTCTAACAGCATTCAAGCTTGTCTATGTATACGAAAAATTTTCAATAATTTTTTTTTCTAATATTTAAAAACCGTCTTTGTGGTAAAAGCAATGATGTTTGAATAAAAAAAAATGAAAATCTGTGTATGACATATTTTTTTTATTTCTTTTTCCTTAAACTAGAAATTCTTTACCAATTTTTTGATGATATATTTCGAAGTCATGTTATTTAAGGCTAAAAAAAATACTCATATACCTGTTCCAAAAGATATTCCTTATTCGCTTTACTTTGATATAATATTATTATATTTTGGATAAAAAAAATATTTATATTTTTTAGTGAAGAAAAAAGCGAATATGAAAAGAGAAAAAAAATGACATTTCCAATTTATATGTTTCATAAATATTTTATGTGTGTGCCTCTTCTTTCATTTACCAAAGTAAACTACTATTGTGTGTGTGTGTGTGTGTATAAAGAACATACAATATTATATAATGAAGAGCACAAAGATATATCAAAAATTCTTTTATTATTATGACTATTATATGGGCAAGCGAGTATTTTTTTTTATATAAAATATGGCAAGTAATACAATATTTTTGCAGACACTGGAACAGACGAACATACACTAAAGCTAGTATGGTAAGGTGGAATAAATTAATATATTAGAGATTTGTTGTTTTTTTTAACAGAATTTGGTCCATGACCAGAAATTATTTAGTAAGTTAGAGTTGGATGACGACAGCTGATGTTTTCTACAGAATATATGAGAAAAAAATTGTCTGAAGTATCGGATTAGGTATAGAAAAAGTTAGTTATTTATATTCAAAAGGAAATATAATACAGTTTATTTTATTCCGTAAATAGTTTGTTTGTAAGATTTAGAGTAGGAGTAAGTAGCTCTATTTTTATGTTATTGTTAACATTATATTTATTGTCTGACCGAAGGATTAAGTAATTCTTTTGCAACACCCGCAAAACTTCAACAATCTATTCTTTTTTACTATATATATATTTTTTTTTTTTGGCTTAACAATCACAAAGCATCAGGAGAAAACAAATATTTTCTGCTTCACATGATGTGAAGAAATGTAACTTTTTTACCTAACTTTGCGTATAAAAGTTGAGTGCAAATAAGTATGAAAAATATTTGAGATAATCCGAAAGGTATAAAATTTAGGATAAGTACAGCCCAACATAATCTTACATCATATTTATTAATAAACAGTTAAATATCTTACTTTAATATTAAAAATGTGATATTTAAATGTTATCTTCCTTATCGATTTTCGAGAATTAAATCAATAAACCTTAACACTCCTCTCAGTATCTCTCAGTCTTTAAATTTAATAACTCAATTTTGTTGCAAATCATTACTTTTTTTGTTTCAATCGAACTTAAAAAGGTTTTTTGAAGGGCGTGGATTACAAACAACTAACAACAATTTAACGATTCTTTTGCACCTAACATCCATACGCTTTTCTCCTTTTTCAAAAAAATATAAACACATATAATAATAATAATCATTATTAAATTAAATTATAGCTTCACAGCAAGTTATAAACAAATAAAATTGAAAAAATAAAAGAATAACTCCACTTTAAATATACATATAAATGTAAATATATTGCCTTATAGCCTGAGTAGATGATGTTAAAAAAATCAGTAAATAAATCTAGATATGCTCTCACTTTGAAATACAACATAATATGCACACTTGAAATATATAATAATAATAATAAAAATATAAAGGCAGGAGAGTAAAATGAAACAATAGCTACTTGAGTTTTGCTTTAAATGGTTTTGTTGTTGTTTTTCTTGCCTTTTTTCAATTTGCACAAAAATTGCAGGCAGGCACGCCAAAATCATATTTTTTCTTGCCTTAAGCAAATACTTCATGTCTGCTGCTGCTGATATTTATTACTTTAAAAGTGAATATAGAAAAAAAAATATATTTATAAATGTGAATGTGAACTAAAAAATTTGATCATTTTCTTAAAATTTGCAAAACGCCTACTTATCACGCCCATAATTAAATAATGATGTATGTGAGATTCTTAGGAAAACTTGGAGTTAATCAATATGATTTTTATTCATTAAAGGAGCACTTAAATGAGAAAGGGAAACCAAGTTCCCACAGATGTGTCAAGATGTGTAGATATAGTTCAGAGCACAAGTTTAAAAGTATTTGTGCGACACACTCCTATAAGAACCAATGATTAAAGAAGTTTTTTTCTCCCTTTCTGCTTTTTCAGATCCTTTCGAAGTGTCTACCTGATTTAAATTTGCTTCCTTTCTTATTGTCACATTTTGTCTTAACCACGTTTTCAGACATGTTTTCTATGCTAAAATTTTAATCGTTATTCTGCATTTCCAATGAGTGTAAAGTTTCGTCCTTTTATATACAAATAAAACAAATGACTCAGATTTCAAAAATGGACTTTTAATATAATTAGGCAATTCATTTAACACCACAGAAAAATTCCTTGAAGGCGTTTTGTTTGATTCTATCTCAATAAACATCTACAATCGAGACATTCATTAACATGTGACCAAATTTTTACATTCATTTTTCATTCTTTTTTTAAAAAAGGACTAAACATTGTTATTTCTAAAAAAAAATTAAAGGATTTGCATTAAAAATTCCACACTAACGCCTTTCTGTTATTTGAGAAGTTTTATTTCATACTGTGATATAAAATACTATTCATATACATGAACAACTCATGTATAACATGATTTTATCATAATATTGAGACATAAAATCGATGAATTTCTTGTATGATAAAATGCTTTTTAACATGTTAACATTAAAAAATCTTGAGACAACTCATTTAATCATGGCAAGAGAACATAAGTGCGTAATCAAGGTGTTAAATTAACAAATGCCGAGTCAAGTGTGTCAAAATCACTTATTATGTGTTAAATTTTGTCACTGCTAATGATTAGTATTGAAATTCAATGAAAAAGAAAAGAAAATAAACTGAGAATTAAATGAACTAGAATCAAGAGGACACTTTGTCAGTCTATATGACAAACTAACTGTCGCACAAAAAATAAGAATCATAGGAAGCACAGTTGGGATTCCAAATTCAGTGTACAAACGAAAATAATGCAAAAAAAGTTTTTATTCAAAGTCTTATACTTTTAAATTTTTTCTTTTTGTCTACTAAATATCACAAACTCTCTTGATTCCAACATGTATGTTGTTAAATGGAACTCAGTAGGACACTTTTTTGAGGTGCGAAAAATTCGTGTGCATAAAATTAACATCGCGACTTATGTATGGCTAATCATCAAAAAAATATATGTTTTTAAATATTCATATAGAAATTTTTTGCCTGATTTTTACAATAAATATGAAGAATTGCCATTCTTCGTTTTGAATAACAATGGATTTATAAGAGCAACTTGTCTCATTGTATTAGTTGGATTTACTTTATGCTTTATGAAGATATCTAATAAAAAAAGAACATTAAAAGATAGAAAATATCCGTGAGAATAAAAATTTTATAATTTTATTCTACAAATTTCCTTCAATTTTAATTAATTTACGTTCTTTACACGCTAAAATTTTATTTCCGTTTCTTTTGTTTTCAGCGTTTTATTCAAAATTAAATATAAAAAATTCTTAAAATTACTGTGACTAGCATTACATTTGACATAATATTAATATATAATTAATCACAAAATGATAGATGGCGTCAATTTTTTATTATCATTAAAATCATTTATTTTTTATACGTAATACTTGATTGATGTTGAAACACATACACAATAAAAAAAAATATCCTGCGTTTGATTGAAGTTAAATTAAAAAACGTTAAAAAAAATAATTTTTCATTGCTCATTCCATTTTTTATAAGTGTTTATGAAATCACGGCCGAATAAAATTGAATCACAACATTATTAAATGTTAATAAAAAAAAGAAAAAAAAATATCATTTAGAACACAATTGATATGATGGTTTGAACCATTTTTATTATGATTGGTGATCAAAAAAATGTATCATTATGTTTCAATAGGTTTCATTTTATTAAAGAATAGTAATGATAATAATAGTTAAATAATAATAATCAGAAAGAAAGAAAACCGATCAATTGCAAGAAATTTTGTAATGTAGTTACTGTTGAAAATGCTCGAACAATAGTTTCTTTGATTGTATTTGAAAATCAAAATGATAATTTATCATATATTTGAGTTTTTTTTTTCAGTTTATTATTATGAAATATGAAGATCATTTAACGATGTGTGTGAGCTACTTCTTCACATTTAAATGATAAATGTTTTTTTCTCAACTCATATTCTGTTGAATATTTAAAAGATATAATGATATTTCAGTTTTGGATGAATATGATGAACAATATAAGAAAAGGGCATCTGTGAGTTATGAATATATTGGCTTATAATTTGCCTTCTTCTGGAATTTAATGACAATTGTGTCTAAGATACGGTACAAAATTTTGAAATACATACGTTAAAAGTCTATTGTTAAATACCAAGATAAAGTATTTTTTTTGTGACTGCACGCAGATTGTCTAATTCGAAATACTCTTATTTATGTTTTCTATTGTATACAAAGATTGTAAAATTTTTCAAAAATTCTTTTATAATGTATCTGTGAAAAATTGAATTCTCAAAATAGACTATAATAAGTTTTATATTACTCCTTAAAATGTATTTGTGTTTCATTTAAAAAAAATATTCGTTTTCTTTTTTGTCAAGGACATCTATTAATGTATATTACGACAATATTGCCTGAACTAATTCTTTACAGTAACTCTTCATAAATGAAGTTCAATATTTGCCTTTTTAACATGAATGTATTTTTCAATGAAGAGGCATATGCTTTATTTAATACATGCCTTATTAAGTACTCAAGAAGTGTAAGCATTTTTTTTTAACAAAAACCAATAAACGTTAAGACTCTTGCTTTGTTATGATTGAGCTTGAATATAACTGTGTTACATAACATAAAATGATTAAAAGTTTATAAAGAGTTATTATAAAATGTTCAAGTTCTTTATGAGATTATCAAGTGGTTTTCCATGCTAAGATGTATTGTGTTGTTGAGAGTACTCCTTCAGTTAAAAAGGATTATTAGTGGAGTCATTCATGTGATTAATGTTACATTAAAAGATAGGTTAAATAAAGTAAATATTTTTCCTCAATGAAAAAAATGTTTGATGTTACATCAGTTCATATTTTTACAAGATTGAAAAAATGCAAATTTTCTATTCAAACTTATGGTGATAAATTTTATTTATTTATTGCTCACACAAGAAATAGACTTTCATACAAATAAGGAAATAATTTTTTTTGTGGTAAAGTTTAAAATAACTCTTGTTAAATTCAAACCCATTTTGCATGATAAATTTTCTATCATCCATTTAATATTTATTGTGTTGATAAAATTTATGTCTAGCAAACAGTTTGAATTTAAACAGAAACATACATTTAATTCTTGATTTTTCAATTTTAAATGTATAAATTTCAAAGTTATTATTGATCACACACCGTTAATATTATTGTTGTAAGCTACTGGTTTTTCCACGATTAAACTTTCATTGAAAATTTCATAAATATGGAATAGTACGATTTCTTTATTTAACATTTTTGTATTAAATAAATAAATTTTCAATATAATTCATTTCTAACAAAAACAAATAATAAGATATTGTGTTGCAACTTATGGTTCATATCAATCTATTTCTACTATGTTACATTAATTCTATTATTTTTTTTATCAACGTGTCTGTTATTCAACTGTAAATTAAATACGCATTATTATACATCATACTTAAACAAAATAAATAATGTATTGAACACGTGAAATTTATTTTTACAATTTAATGGAAAAAAGCTGCGTGAACCTGTGTGTTTTAAATATAATTGAATGAATAAAATAATGATTGACAAAGTAATTGTCTTAAACTGAGGTTATTTGAATTTTAAGTGAAAACATTTTAAAATCCCCGATACAAATATTTTTATCTAATATAGGAATAATATGAGGGAGTACATTAAAATATGACAAGCTATGATTTATTTAAACACTTTTTTAATAGAGAATATTTCTTAGATTGATAGATGGATTGAAAATAAGGTTGTAAAAGTTCAATTTTATGGAAAAGACCAATAAGCTAAACTATAAAAAACATCGTGATCTATTCTTCCTTTTGATTCATTGTCCTAATTGAATGAAAATTTATTTAAATATAAGTGTGTTTTTATTTCAATGAATGCAAAATGTTTGAACCTAAACAACTTCATCGATTTTTCAGACATTTTCTTACTTAATCCTGTATTTTATTTGTTTGCTCTTTTTTCTATTCATTTTATCCTTATAAGCTCCTTTTGAATAAATTATTCCGCGTTCTTGCTGTAGACAATAAATGATAAAAAAGAATCCAAATTATATTAAATTAATTTTGAGACTATCACTAACCATAGTAATTTCAGATCATTTACGTTTTTCAGTGTAAAATTACCTGGAACACCTTTAATATTAATCATTCCCCTTATATTATGTTTAAAGTAGATATATTATTATACAAAGAGACAATATTTTGTTGTCATCATGATCATCATTATAATCATCAACAAATATTTAGGAAAATAAAATCCCTCGTCTCGCACCCTATTTACTTACAAACAAACAGATTTAATATTATACTGCGAAAATTGTGTATTCTCTTAATTTAATTCAATATAAATTTTGTATAAATCTTACACACATTTGAATGTATTTATGTAGAAAACCATATTGGGTGCGTCTATTGTTCATCTATTGTCCTGATTTTTTTTTATCCTAAAGTCTCTATTTATATTCTGTTTATGATCCAATGTTATATAGGTTCATTTCTTTGAAAATAAATAAATATAAAATATTTACGAAAAAAAGGACTAGACATTAAATGTGTTCAAAATTATATTATTTATTCATTTATTTGTAATAGATACGCGTTAACGTTCATGGCCTTGTCAGCCATGTTACACCAAAAAAGGATCGATCTTTACTCATTCTTGTATTTTAATGAAACATTAAATATTTATGATGTGTCAAAACATTAATTCTCACACCGCCATTGAAAATTGATTTTCAATATTTTTAGGGTCAAAAGTGTTAATATATGGAGAAATAAGCAAACATACAAAAACACATACTTGACTTAATTACCCGTAAATATTTGACAAAAATAAAAACCAGTGATTTTTTTTGTTCGTATTTTGTTTCTGGTAAAAGTGTTTATTTGACATTATTGAGTAGTTGTAGTTAGGACTCAATAGAAATTCGGGAAATGTGACACGTGTCAATAAGTATTATTTTATTTAGTTAAACCATAACTGTATCGATTATTGAATGATTGACTTTGCTTTAATGAACTAAAACTCCCCCAACTTTTTTCATTCATCAATTTTCTAAAAAGACTACTTTTGAAATTTCCTAAATTTAATAATTACAATAACTAAATATTTCACAGATTGTCAAAACTTGAGCATGTTCAATGTTGTAAATGAAATTCCATCAAAATAAAAGAAAATATTCACACAGGTTTATATTTAATTATATTCTTAATAGTTTAAATTCAACTTTAATCAAATGTTTATTTAAAAATTAATTTAACACGCAAACTAAAACTTTCAATCATTTAATTTTTACGGTACACTTATAGATACGTAGAAAAATTCTGTCTGTTTAAGAGAAAATAAATCTTTTTAACTGACTTGTTCTAAATAAAGGTTCAACAAGCATATTAAAAAAATTATTTGATGTTGTAATTTATTACCTCTTTGAAATATGTAAAAGAAAAAAAATTTAAGAAAATTTTATCATAAATATTTAAATTTTCGTACTGTAGACAACTTGTCTAGAAAATTATAAAAAAAAAATCATCAAAAAGAAAATCCGAAATTAACGTAAAAATAGGCGTTAATTGTCGATTATCAGAATTGCTTTATCATAAAATCCCTAAAATTTCACGCTGAATAAACCTTTCCTTAAAATAACGTTACACAATTTTATCTTGTATCCTTTTCCACACAATAAATATTAATCTGTATAACAGCAAATTAAGAGAAAATTCAATTCATATAAAAATTATAAATTAAACGCGTGAGACACGAACATTTTTATCTTGTTAAAATATTTTTTTTAGTTTTTTTTCTTGTTACAAATTCCTTTTAAACTTAGAATATAATTCAGACACGCGCGTCTATTTCGTTTATCTTTATTATTTTTGTTTTTTTTCTCTTACAACACCAAAATTATAACAAAGTGAAAAAAATAATATTAATAATGATAATAATAACATTAAATTTTGCTTTCAAATTTTCTCGATTGTTATTAGAAGAAATTGGAGTAATTTTTTTTAGAAAGGAATTAATGTATTTTTAATCCCCCATGAAATTTAAGTTACTGTTTTATTGAATATTGTTTTTGTGTTTTATGTTAAAAATAACAAAGGTAAAAAATTAAATTTAAAATAGATGAAATAATAATAAAGAACAATCGAATATATTTAAAAAAAAATATGAAAGAAGTACTTTAAACCAGATGGAAAATATAGAAATTCTACTTCAAGATATTTATTTTTGTGCACATTTCTTTTCACTTTCAGTCAAATTTGTATTTTCCTGAACGTAATATTTCATCTATTCATTAATTGAGAATTGTATCTGTTAATTAAGAAGGTAAACAAACAAAACATTTTGAAATTATAAATATTTGATATTTACACCTAACCTGTAATTAGTTAAATAAAATGATGATCGTATCATCAAAATAGTTAATAACTGTTTATTACTAAAACTTAATTGGGGCAGTTAATGATTAACTACTGAAAGATTTATTGTTTGTAGTATAGTTTTTGTTTGTTTTCATACGATAATTACTATGTTAAGATTTAAAAAATAATCATCACTAAACTTTTTATTTTGATTTTTTTAAAAATGAATTAAAAATAAGTGCACTTACCAGTATGTGTTCTTTTATGAATTTTTAGATTTTCAGAACGTGCAAAAACTTTTCCACAAGCAGGAAACGGACATGGAAATGGTTTTTCACCTGTATGCACTCGAATATGATTTACGAGCTTATATTTGGCCTTAAATGGTCTTCCATTTCGTGTACATCCCAACCAAAAACAGGCATGGGTGGTACACTCAGGACCTCCAACATGATCAACAGTTAAATGTGTAACAATTTCTTGCATCGAATTGAAAATTTTATTACAAGGTTTACGATTTCCACTTGGGATAAGTGGTTGTTCGGGATCAACCCAAAGACATTGCATTTCTTGTTTAATTTGGGCAGGATGATGGCGCATATAGCGGAAAAATGCCCCTGATGTCCCATGATTTACAGGAATATTGGCTAAATTGTGGTGGTGTACCGGCGGATAAGAAGTTTGATAAGGATGTGAATAGTCCATACCCATGCGCATCTGATGATGCTGAAAATGAGTGTTAGTTAAGGAGGCCGTCGGGTGATGCTGTAAATTATCGTGCATTGCAGGGTGTGAATGGGGATGAAAAAGCATTGACGAGGCATCTGCTCCAGTTTGACTAGTAGCAGTAGGTGACAAGTAATCATTGTCTCTACGTAATAAAAAATCACGTGAATAAGCTCCAATTTGTGTATTTAAATGGCTCATATGCGATGTAGACCAGCCTGTACCTGCAGAATTAGGATTGCTTTGATAGCCATTGTGTTGGTTATTGGCATTGCTGCCACCGTTACCGTTACTACCACCACCTGTAGATGACATATTTGCTGTCATGCTGGGTGATAACATCCCATTCATGTCCGTTTGTCCACTATCCAATGCAGAATTAGGTGACATTTTTAAACCATATGAAGCTAAATGGTGATGTGATGTATTTGAAGGAGCATCCATAAAAGGATTCATCATCATTTTGACAGCTTGTTTTTAACACTTTGATTGAAGTATTATCTTTTATTTATATCAATTTAATGATTTGTTTTATTCATTAAACAATTGCACTCAATTAGAGTTTCAAATAATTTATTGAACTGTTGTAATACTATTTGTTTTTTTTTGAAACCTTTAATTTTTATGCTGAGAACTTATCATTATTTTGAAAATCAAGTAAATAAACAAAAATGATTTCCTAGTTTTATGTATATTTTTTTCTTCGTTATACTATTTTTAATTTATAAATTTTAATAAT
Source organism: Culicoides sonorensis (assembly GCA_900002565.1). Taxonomy (NCBI): domain Eukaryota; kingdom Metazoa; phylum Arthropoda; class Insecta; order Diptera; family Ceratopogonidae; genus Culicoides; species Culicoides sonorensis. The sequence continues at coordinate 214,740 of LN483368.1, forward strand.
ATTTTAACTTTTTAGTTATTTTATTAGTTGTAAAATTTATTTATTTTTTAACTTTATATTTTTTTTCGAAGAGTCACTACAAAATTTTAAGTTTATTCCGAAGCAAATATCAGCATGCACTGTTCACGATATGACACACGCAGCGGGACTAAACTCTAAAATTCTATCAAGATTTGACCTCACTGTATGACTTTACTCTATCCTATGCAGCGTGCATACATTGACTGCGGAATATGAACGAGTCGTAACATAAGTACCTAAGCAACCGTTAACTACCCATCCCCTGGGCGGAGCATAACCGGTTTGTATGTTTATCATTGCTCGAAGGGTGTTAGAATGAAACAAATACTGTTTTCATTTTAATAAAAATTTTACTTTTAAAAGTGTTTGTCTCGCTCTGTGATTCATAAAATAAATAGGTAAAAAACAAAGACAGAAATATAAATTTTTAAGATTGAAATAAGGACAAGTACAGTATCCTTACGTTTAAATGGACGTAAGATTCTCACAAATAAGTAATGTATTTTTCTTATGATACGACAGTCAAATTTAAATACATTTGCTCATTTATAGATACATACAAATGGCACATAATTACTTAAACCTATAAATTATTCACATATAATACATTTGTCAAAATTGTCAACCTCTATCAACGTAATCATTTTATGTATATTTTTTGATTTTTTTTTCTTATTATAATTGAAATTCATGAGGTGTTTTTTTGTTTTTAGCAAGTTTCTATTAATTTTTATTCATTTTTTTACCACATAGAAATAACTTATCACACTCATGGTCGCACTGTAAGTTTAAAAGATAACTCTTTTTTTTAAACGCATGCTTAAATAGCGCTTGAAAGCCGAAAATTTCAGCGCACTGCAAGTATCAGGCGCACTCTATCTGGCTTATTGTACCACTACAGGTAGTTTTAGAGATGTTTTGAACTAACAGTGTAGAGAAACAAGGAAACAATTGTAAAAACAATTAAATGCACACATAACATTCAAAACATAAAAGCAAATGAATCTAACCACAAATACTTTTTAAATGTGTTAATTTATATTTACAATGTAAAAAAATGCTGAGTGGGTTGAAAAAATGTGTTTATTTTTTTCACAACGTTTAAAATTTCAGATATATATTTTAATTTTTAATTCTCTTTTTTAACTTTTAATTAAATGTTTTTATTATCAGTATTCAGCGAATTAAACGTACATACAACCCTTAATTAATGAATTTTGTTAAAATAACCACGATTAATTGATATGTCAACACAATTGTATCAATCATAGCAGGAGGCTTAATGCGCTTCTGTTACAAAAAGGTTACAAAGTTGGATACTTTTGCTATCGAAGTAATTTATTGATAAAAAAAACTTGTTATTTATTTCTGAATATTAATTTATTTAAATAAAATTAGCTTGTCCTACAATTTTAGTCAAATTTATGTATAGTATTCCATTCAAAAACAAATATTATTATAATTAATTATTGTGGTAATCAAATTAATTTAAAATTAAAAAAACTAAGGTATAATTTTATTTTGAAGCTTTTATTCTATTAACCCAGATCAGACTACAGTCCATCCAGAAGGACAAACAAATTCTTTAAAATCAAGTTATTATTAAGTTTTATACAGAATGGAAAAATATGCCGCCTTAAATGGGTTAACTAAATTTAACATTCATTAATAATAATTCTTCATCATATTCATTATGCTCATTGATTTTTATTTTTAAATGATGAGAATATTTCAAAAGTGCATGTCAACAAACAAACAAAAAAAAAATGTTAAAATTTTTTTTATTAACATTAAGTAGCAAAATAAAAACACTAAGTGACCCAGCAAGAAGAGAAGGCTCCAACAGCAGGTATCGATAAACTGTGAGCGTTACAACATGCGTTGTATAAACATACTTATTCCCTCTTTTATTTTAAATATTCTGGTTTGTGGTTAACCAATCGGTGTACCATTTTATTTAAATATTTTATTTCAGTTAGTAGTATTAATTATGATAACTTGATGCCCATCCTTTTATAATAAACATTATTACTGCTGTACTTAAAAGTGAGAAAGCTCTCTTTAATTTATACAAACAAGAATTATATGGCAAGTTTACTTTACCCTGTAAATAATAAATTTGAAAAGAAGCATATAAACATATACTCAAACAGCAAATGTACGTATGCCGTTCAAGCAAATGTATGTACGCTGAACAAGCAAACGTATGTATGCCAAATAAGCTAATGTCTATTGCTCATCCGGCAAATCAATGTTTGCCAAATTGGCTACTCTTGAATAAATGGATAGTATACATTTTCTTTTTGAAATGTTATGTTTTGAGAAATATTTGTCGTAGAAAAAATTCTAAATATGTTTTGGAAACGACAAAAAAATATCTTTTAGAATCTTTTACAACATTTTAATATTTGTAAATAAAATTGAATTTTAGAACGAAAATTGTAATTTTTTCATACTTTCATAAAAATATAAATAAAATTTAATGCGTACCAAATATTTGAGTAATGCAAGGCACCTGTATGAATCAGCAAAAACATGAGTATTCGACCATTTTGCTTGGTTTGCATCAATTTCTTATTATTTGTATGAAAAATTTACAATTTTCGTTCTAAAATTCAATTTTATTTACAAATATTAAAATGTTATAAAAGATTCTAAAAGATATTTTTCTGTTGTTTCCAAAACATATTTTAGATTTTTTCTATGACATATATTTCAAATTTTTTCATATCGTTTTGAATCAATTTCTGCAAATTTTTATGAAAAAATAAAAATTTTCGCTCCATAATTCAATCTTATTTACAAATATTAAAATATTGTATAAGATTCTGAAAGATATTTTTCTGTCGTTTCCAAAACATATTTAGAATTTTTTCTACGACAAATATTTCTCAAAATATAACATTTCAAAAAGAAAATGTATACTATCCATTTATTCAAGAGTAGCCAATTTGGCAAACATTCATTTGCCGGATGAGGAAAGAAAACATTAGCTCATTTAGCATACATACGTTTGCTGTTTGAGTATATGTTCATATGCTTCTTTTCAAATATATTTTTTACAGGATAACTCTTGTGCGATCAAAAACACAGGCAAGTTTAAGGAGGCTTTTTTTAACAGGTTTTATGTTACCCTTTTTAGTGATGAGTTTTTTTAGACCTTCTTAGAAAATTGCACTATTCTTAACAATTATGGGATTTTTTATCTAACAAAAGATTCAATTATCATAAAAATGTAGTAAACAAAAAATCAAGTAGAGAATATTCTAATACATTTTATTTAGTTATCTATTTCTTATTAAATTAGACCACTTGTCTTTTTTATTGGTTTAAAGTAAACACACATAAAAAGGATCTGACATACATACTCATATTTAGTTTATATAGCAATTTGTGTAAATGCCTCAATCTAAAAGCACAGCACGTTTCCTGATTTGACAAGATATCCAACTGTTCATCTTCTATATCTTATAAATATTGTGGGCGCGGTTGATAAACAATTTATTAAATACAAATAAATAAATAAAAACGAACATCCGCGCAAGTTTGTACATCTTTCTATCCGGAAATGTATATACAACCGCATATTAAAATGCATTCGTAAATAACAATCGGCTTTGCGCAGATTACCACTTACCCTATAAACAAAGTGTGTCTATAGTGTGGAGGCGAATATGGGCGGGCATAAAATTTTCATCTTTCATTTTATATTATTTATACTTTTATATCCGTTTATCTGTGTAAATGTGTTTGATACACATGTGCAGCGTAACACCAACCAGATTGTAGACATTTAAACACGGTATGATCATGTTTTAGCTGGTAGTGACACGGTTCATTGGTTATATTTAATCGCAAAAGTAAAACAGAAGTTACTTTAATAAGTAACTCCCTAACATAATTCAAATGACCTGCTGTCACTCCGGATTTTGTGATTCCTATTTTTCTTCTCGAGGAAGTGGGGGCAAAAAATGTAAATCTTTTTATTAGCAGTAATAGAACAAAATAATGACAATTATTATACTATTTGCAAAATAAATGAACAATACAAGTTTAAAAGTTGTAAAATAATTTATGAAAATCATACCTAAACTAACTTTCAATGTAACAATTTTTTACCTGTTCCGAATTTTTAATTATCAAAAGAAAAAATCCTTAAATCGTATTAAAAAGGCATGTTTATGATCCTTTACAAACGGACTAAACCCTATCTCATTTTCCTCACATTCATTGACTTTACAGAAAAAAGCATTGTAATATCTTTTGAACAATGACATGGCAATTCAATGAGATACAATGCTTTGTAAGATTAAAACAATATTCTTTACTAATAATGTTAAAATATAAGAAAACATGAAAACAGAATTTTTAAATAAAAACAATTTGACTTTATTTGTTATCCTTAGAAGTCAGTGAGTCAAACAAAAAAAAATATAATTTATGATGTGCTCAATTGTTTTAATTTTTTTATTATATTTAAGTATTTTTTTGAAGTTTCAGGTATGAAATTCATTAAGATGCATGAATATTTGACCTTTATTTATTATTTATGATGACATAATATCGAAGGTTTCTAATTGAAATCTAAATCATAGCCACAAATTTTAAAATATTTTAATAGATTTTGCTCTTATATTACAAAAAAAAAAAGAAATTCTGTTTTATGGTATTTTGTATTTTTTAACACCTTGAACAGATTTTTCTGATCCACTGAACTGATTCATTTCGTTTAGAGTTCGGACCAAACATAAAATAAATGTTTTGACTCAATCTATTAGGAGGGTTTTAGCAAAAGCACCTTCACGAACTTCGTAGAAATAATTGAAAAAAACTCACCACCTGAACTTTTATAAAGTAAGAAGGGCAAGTTTCTAATTACACCAACAAATAATTAATTATTGTCATACTTTTTTTATTCAACTTTTTGTCCTTACTTCAATAATAAACATATACATTCAAATAAATAAAAAAAAAGATAATAATAAAAATGAACCATTTAATAAACATTGTGAACACACATTTATTGATGAGTTATGGTCATAAACACAATGGGGGTCGACTATTTGATCGTTTATTATATTATATGAGAGTCATCTGAAAATTAAAAGAAAAATAACGCAATGCGACCAAAAACTTATTAAATTGTGACAGCTGAAAAATCTTGTGTGTGTTATATTAAAAGTATAAATTTATATAATCAAAAATAAATGATAATATGTGAGATTATTAGCATATTTTTTTGTATTGCTCTTTTTTGTTAAGCAGCTTTACAATAACAAACAATCATTAAAGCCATTTTATTGGTTCTTTTGCATGTTTGTTTGACGAAACAAAGAAAACAAATACTGATTCATTTTGTAAAAATAAAAAAAAGACATAAGATTAAACGATTATGAGTGCTAGAAATGTTAAAACGCTTAAATTAAAATTTTATTTTCACATTAACAAACTTTTTTGTGGTAAATATTTGAATAAAAAATAGCAGAAAAACATTTATTTGAATTACGATTGCGCCACTAAATATCTTAATAACAATAATCATAATATTTATGTTACACACTCAATAGGATTATGATAATAATAATAAACAAAATCATTATCATTCAACTCTGCATGCTGAATTGATCAATAGTTAATATAGAGGTCTATTGTGGCAGCTGAATAATTGATTTAATTTCAAATATCTAATGATGTAAACGACTTTTTGTTAGTTTTTTGACATTTTTTTTACAAAAGAAACCACTCATTAAATTTTATAGTTTGAATAAATAAGCAGCAGGATTTCTTCTGTTAGTGATCAGAAAATATTAATATTGATTTGAATTTTTACAATATACGATAAAAAATTTTCTAAGCTAACTAGAACTTCAAAATGTACATTTTCAGAGTTGCTGAAGCATTCTAAAAATTGTGTCTAGGTAGATATGATAAGATATTTGTGGATATGTTTTGATAAAGCTGTACTCATTATATATTTTGAGAAAGAAAAAATAGTAATTTTTAGTTCTCATGATCGGCATGAAATGTACTATAAATTTAACCTTACACTCTCAACCCAAAACCAGTGGGTCAGGCCAGTTGGAAATCAGTGAGCCCGGTGGGAAAGACTTATTAAGTGGGAATACAGTGGGAAACCAGTAAGACATATACATCAAAGTGACATACACACCAGTAGGACAAGTGGAACATCGAAAAAATTAAATAATAAAAAAGATTTTTTTCACATTTGAGTAAAGACCGAAAAATGGGTAAAAAAAAATTTAAATAAATTAATTTTTTCGAGCATCTTGTAAGTCCCACTGGTTTCCCACTGGCTCCCACTGGTTTTGGGCTGAGACTGTATTGCGAACTAAATGATATAACACCGGGCTTTTTCAGCTAAGAATGTGATAACATGACAAAGATTGTCATGCTTATCATAATTATGGCACATTATCATAGTTATTTTATTTCATTTTTGAATTAAAAATAATTTTGATTTAAATCAATAGAATATTTATGAATATAATATAATTTTAGTGATAACAATAATCATTATTTAAGAAAAAAAATGATAATTTAACAATATTATTAATGTAATAATAACCATAAAATTAATAAACAACATAACTCTTAAATATTAATATTAATGTTTATCGAATAAAATACTAAATTAATTTTATTATTTGTAAACCCAAAAATATTTATTGGAAAATTATTAAAAAAAAACTATTAATGTATTCACATTTGTTTCTTTTTTTATTAAATACATATTTCATTGTATATTTAAACAAAAAACGCCTTTCTTTGAAGTAAATATTTTATTTTTAAATGTATTTTTTTTATAAATAAGTGTTATTATTAATTTCTTTATCCCCCATTTTAATTCTTTATATGGAAATATTTTTTTTTGTTTTTACTCTTATTTATTGTAGTTGCCTTGTCTTGTTCTTCTTTTATTCATCATTAAGTTTAATTTCGTTTTATTTAATTCGATTAATATTTTTTTCATGTATACATTTTTGAAACAAATTTTTATGATAATTTTATGTATTTTATTACTTATTTTTATGGTGTTGTTATTTTATTTTCGATTTTTTTCTTTAAACAACATAAAATAATAATTGGCTCATCATGATTACATTTAATATTTATGTGATAAGTTTTTGTTTAAGTATACTTCACTAATTTGGATTAAATTAATAAGGAAAGTATTAAATTTTAATCTAATATTGATTTTTAAAAATCATAATTTGTATGCTCTCTCATGATAACTACAATTTATTGGTTATTTCCGTATCCACTTCCTTTAATTTGTTTTGCACCTTGAATGGTCTTTAAATTCATTGAGATCAAAATTGAATAAACTGTTTTTTTTATGAAAGACAAATGTAACTGTAAAGTTTTTTTTCTATGAAATTGAATTTATTGTGCAAATATTTCACAAATAACTTTAAGAATGCAAAACAATTGATTTTATGTTATTCTGACATTTAAAGAAAATAACTTCATTTTTCTTGGAAGTTTTTAAAATTAAAACCTTGCCTTTATTATCTTCCTTTTGTTGAGACTTTTATTTTTTTTTTTCTTTTTGCATCCATGTCCAAAGACAAACACACACACACAATTTGGTGTACCATAAAAATTATTATTGACTTGTATCACGCAGGGATAAGGAATGTCTTGTTTTTCTCAATTCCTTTATTAGTATAGTACTAACTCGGAAGAAAAAAATAATTCAAAACTTTATTAAATAGAGAAGAGCAAAATAAACAAAAGGGGATTGATTTGTTGTCTAATTTTTTCTATTAATATTTTTTTTTGCCTACAAGCCGCACACATAACACACAGATTTTTATCTTGTCATGACAATTTTTGTCATATAATACGCTTTCCAAAAAAAACATATTATGTGTATAAGCGAGAAGACAAGAAGAAAAAAGTTCATAAGAATTATATCGAGGACTCCAGCATGGAGGCGCGTGCATTTATTACCGGATATTCAAACAAATAAATTATCTTGTTATACATTATTATCAATGAAAATTATGTGGGACATATGTGTCCCTATTATGTAGCTAATAATAATTTTATCATTAAAATAATGAAAATGTGTCTCCAATTTTATTCTTTTTGCTTGTTTTTCAATGAGTAAATAATAATAATCGTCATAAATTACATTGAATAATAATATTGCGACGTGTGTTATTAAAAGCAGATGATTCATGAGGATTTTCTTTGATGAAGAGCTGATTATTGAAATGATTTAAACAGTATAAATTTTAGTTGTAAAAATTTATTAGTTTTTTAAAAAGAAAATAATTTATGTACTAATAACTTAATACTAAATTTTCCGCCAAATTTGATTATACAAGGACATGACACAGCACGTTCCAACTGTCACTTTTCAACCATAATTACAAAATCTACACACAACTAATACCAAAAAGCCACTACAAATTATGTTTGCCACCGCTGTTTTCATCATCCTTTTTCTCCATTTACAAATTTGTATTTAAATAAAATTCTACTTTAATACAAACAGGACAATTATTACAAAGCAAATAAACAATCAAAAGTATGTTAAAACTCTATAGCAACCGTATTCCGTAAAAAATTCTAGCATCATCGTTTATATTATGCATTTTATTAAATTTACAACATATACCTTTGATTTGTTTAAAGTCAAGTAAGTACATCAGCAAACAATCATAATTTTATGTATGTTTATTATTTAATAGAAGCAAAAAAAGGCTCACCCTATAAAATAAACATTAGCACGTGCTGTGAACTTTCCTTTGACACGCTATTACAACAAAAAAAAAATAAATATTGGATTCGCATTTAATTCATACTATCTTTAATATAAATTTTGAGGCATATATTTGACTTTGTTCAAAAGTAAAGTTTGAATGAATGCAGTTAGGAATATTGCGACGATTTGATGACATCCTGCTGCGTCCTACTTTTTAGTCACACATTTTTTTATTATTTTATTTTTATACCATATAATTACTAAAACTTTACTAACTGAGCTGTATTTTATGCTACTTTTAATTTTGATTAAAATGTATGTTAAAAATAACTTATGTTTTAAATAACATTTTGATAAAACTACATCTCATTTTTGTTGAACAAACATTTTGTATTAGTTCTCTTTTACCACAAATTTTTGAATATTCTATGACCCTGACAAAATGGTTTTGAAATATTAAAAAGATGCGTGTCCCTTAGGTTGAAATATTTAAAACGCAAAACAATAGGAACTTGAACATATTTGAATATGTTTAAATCCTTGTATAATCCTTGTGCAATTATTGCAACAAAAAAATAAAAACTAAAATAAAGTCAAAATTTTAACAGAAAAAGTCAAAATATTGTTCTTTTCTTGTTTTTTCTTAGTAATTTTTGTTTTCTTATTTATATTTTTTTTTGTTTTTGTTATTTCTTGTTTTTTTTGTTATTGTAGTATGTGGATGAAAAAATATGCAAGACAATAAACATTGTTTTAAATATAAAAATAATTTATGATGTACCATTAAAATAATTTTAAGGATACAGTACATTAAAATTGAATATTTATCTCTACCTAACAAGATTTTTTTTTCTAAATTGATCATTTGTTAAAGACGTTTTAATATGTTTTAATTGTAATGTGATTGATACAAGACGATGAAATGTTAGTTTTGTGAAAATGCCCTTTTGAAATTCATTCAGTATCATGTTCAATTTTTTTTGACAAGCTCTAAGCTTATCAGAATATATTTGGTCTATTCAAAGAAGTCACTACACAAAAATAAAAGAGTTATATTTTATTTTGAAATAGAAGTGACTTAAAGAGGCTTAAATTTAATTGTTTAATGTGATTATCTAGATACTTTTTTATTTTTTACCTGTTAAAATCGTATTTCAATTCATTTCAAACTATCTGTCGTCATGTCGATTGAATTTTGTGTTTTACTTCATACTTCATACTTACTTCATCAAAATGACAATGAAAAAAAAATATACCACATAGAACTGTAACAGAAATAGCTCAAAATTGCGCTTGTGAATAACATATTTTGTATCACGATATATTTTTTTAAATGAATGAGTAGTTTTTGCTTCTTTTAATCGTCCAGTGCGAATAGTTTTCAATTTGCTAATTTCATTAAAAAAACTTTTTAAATTTATTATTAAAATCAAAATGATACAAAATGTATGAAAGATATCCGCACAAAAGAAATATCATAAAATTTTTTGTTTGAACATTACGGAATAACTCTTACAATTTTTAAAGTTAAACACTAATATAAAATAAGATTATCCAAAGTCAAACTGTAAATTTACAAAAATCTAATTATCAAATTCTAAACTGTTTTTTTCTTCTTCACAACAAAAGTTGAATATTTATTATTATTTATACCTATACAAAGACCTTAATCCCACACATACCCTGGTGATAAGTAAAAAGAAGGCATTAAAGAAAGGACAACCTGCCTTCTCTTATAATAGGATTAAAAAGTGGTTTCTTGTAAATAATTCTATTATGTTTTTTTCTTTAAATCTCTCACAAATCTTTATTTATTGTTTTAACCCTTTTAGTTTGTTTTTCTTGAGAAAAGTTAATCGCGATTAACCTTTACAATCTCCAATAATCAATCAGAGGTATGCAAAACTACTGCTTAACAAGCAGAATTCATTTTTTTTCCTGAAGTTTTGAAAGATAGAAAGTTTAGGAATAAATCTTGTTAATTAAAAGCAGACAATCAAGTTTCTCATCACATTAAATGTAATATTTTATACTTATTTTCAAATAATCAATTAAAGAGGTTTCACAATAAACAATTCATGTTTACGAAAGATTAAAAAAAACAAAAACTAGTAATAAATTATTTCAATTTCATTTGATGTGATTAGACTGCTGTTTTACCCACATAAAAGTATTTTTAAATTTATTTTTCCGAAGCGTAGTATCTTTTAAGCAAAAGTTAATCTGTCATGAAAAAATAAAAATACGAATTTCTTTAAGAGTTTTCAAAGAGTAATGAAAGTTCTCTGTTTTGAGTGGCTTTTCTAGAATAATTTCTATTGCAATTATTCGAAATTTGAGTATGACCATATAGAATGATGTAGATTTGTATGATTCCCATGTAATTATTAATAAAATTCAAAACGCTCAGGAAAAAATGTATTTCGTGATTTTTATAGCAGATAATTTATAGCTGAACTCTAGCAAATTTCTAATAAATTTTTTTTTTGAAAAACGAAATTTAAACAAACGATAAGTTATTGTATGATAACATGATCCTAGAAAACTAAATTTACCTATATTTAATGCTGATTAATTGTTTGATTGATTCTTCAGCATATTCTTATAATTAATGAACAGCCAAGAAAATACAATATTAAAATGTGAGTCATGATCAGAAACTGGAGTCCTAATGACTGCATTTATGTGAATTCTTCTTATTCGTGTACTAAAATATTTTACACATCAATTAATAACGTAAACATTGTTATTGATTGATTTAAGTAATTTATTATAATTCAAGTTAACATTTCTCTACCTTTCATTATTTTATCTTGTATATTCTGATACACAAATTGTTTTTATATCATGAGAGTGAAAAAAAGAAGAAACATACTGAGAATTTTTTCTTAAACATAATTATTGAAAGATATCTGACGTGTTTATAAATTCAAATATATTGTTTTAAATATACATACAAATCAGTGAGTGAAAAAGGATTGAACCTAGACAAAACATAGAAAACTCGTAATGAGACTGATTGATGGAAATAGTAAGTGCGAGTAGCAGATTCCCATTGTGTCTGTTTTGTATCTCTGAATGTCTGTTATTTGTTCACATTGAGCTATGAATGTCCAATTTATTTTGTAAAATGAAACAAAAAAATATACAAAACAAATAAAAAAAAAATCTCGAACAAAACGAATTGAAGCAGTTAATTGATTATGATGAATTTTCTCAAGCTACACATATATGTGATTGCATAGTAATTTTTTAAAAAGGGTCAACGAAGGTGTTGTGATGGGTCATTATTCATATTTTTCTGGGTTGTCAGGCATTTTTTCTCTTTTATACATCAATTGCGTATAGTATTTGTTGAACATACATTCAAGACAGCTAATTTATTTCGTGTTAATCCAGAAACAAAGGAACATTGTTTGAATGGTGGTTAAAATGAGTAGGGTGAACAATTTTTTTCATATCATTCGATGAATTTTTTTTACCTTTATGTAAATATTTAATTTAAAAAAATAATAATTGTATAAATTGAACGATTTTAATTTTTTCGTTGTGTTGACGGTGGTGTCTCTAACTTTATCAAGTAATTTGTATGGAATTCATTATGAAAAAAATGATTAATTTTCTCTCATAATTATAATTATTTACTTGATATAATTAAATGAAAAAAAACCTCTTCTTAGAACTACTATAATAAATGTGGGCACTTATAAACGTTTTGTTGCTTCAAATTAAATAGCTACTGTACAAAAATTGTATCATATTATAGAGGTAATATAAAAAATGAAACTTGATTGCCCTTTTTAAAAATAATTTAAAATTATATTAATTTGTAGTCAGTTGAAAAAGTTTAATAGATTTAAATTGATTTTAATGAGGAACAAAGTACTTCAACTTGATATTCAGTAAGAGCATTACTCTACCTTTAAAATGAAAGATTTTAAAAAAAGATGTTAACACTGAAGTCATAGGAAAACTTTCAAGGTCATTAAAAATTCACAAGAGAAATTCCATAAGAATGAGTCAGAAATGTAAAGTTATGATTAAAATTTAATAAAAAACAAAAAAACTTACCCATGATCCTTCATCATTTTTGAAATTAAAAAAAAATTAAATAAATGAAACCACAAAAAACTACTACGCGTGCTCTTATTTTTTTACATTCTTATTTATTCCTCATCTTCATGTTTTTCCTTATTAAATTTACAAGACAGGCCAACGATACATTTTAACAAAACGACAAGGTAATAAAACAAAATATTCAAAGAATGTGCATTCCATATTTGTTCAGCAATTGAGTGTATATTTTTCAAGTCAAAAATTGTATTTATGGATATTTACGATTGAAAATGCTAAAGCAAAACAAACAGAGCAAAAAAAAAAGATAAATTCAGAACAGAAAATCGAAATTATACCGTGCATTAATGCCATTAATTATCGATAAATTTGTTAATTTTTTTTCTACTTGTCTTGTCATAACCAAAATGCTCTTGAATCTTTTTTTTTATATAAGATCAAAAAAACTAAAAAAATTACTTAATATCAAGATTTTTTTTTCAAAAAAATAATTGATGTTAATAAAATCAAACAAACGCTATTAAACGAATCAGCTGTATCCTTATTTAAAAATTATTTTGAATAAAAAGTCTATTTTTCAATAATTTTTATGCATATTTCTTGGAATTTTTCAAGTTTTAACTTTTTGAGTAACAAAATGTTTTTAAGGAATAATATTTCATCAGTTTTTTTCTGTGTCTTAAATGATATGAATTTTATTAATTTATAAAAAATATAAAAAAATATTTTTGGAGGGTTAAAAAAAAAAAAAAAAAAAACAATTTATCATTTAAAAATTATTTTTTTAATGGATTATGATCAAAATTATGAGCAAATGCCTTTAAAAAACGCACCTGAAATAAATCGAATTAATAAAATGAAACTCAAATCTACTATTCATTTTTATGTAGGAAATCATTAAACATAGAAAGTTAAATAAATTAAATAAACTCGAGATTAAAGGCGTAACCATTTATCAAGGTCCTGTTAATAAAATATTATACTTTTATATAATTGATTGTAATCAGTGATAATAAATTTATATAAGCATTTGAATAAAATACAGTGTAAATCACTAATTTAAAATAAAGTGTTAAGACCTTTTAATAATAGTTAAAAGTTCTCCCTTTTTTATCACCATTATTCTTAATTAACATCTCTTTAATTACATTATTGCAGTTCCACGGTTTCACATTTATTCGCATTTTCTACAAGAAACATACAAAAATGAATATATGTTTTATACAAGCATGATAATTTTTCAACAAGCTTGTTCCGCCCATATTTTCCACTCCTTTTATATTTTTTTGATTGAGACTCGGCTGCTAGTAAAATTGAAACATTAAATTTGAATGTGATTGTTAAGCACATTTATGTTAAGCACACAACATTTTCTTAGCAGCAACTTTACTTCACTCAAACACTAGTAGACGGACATCAAGAAAACCATAAAATATCACATTTCCTATGAAATTTTAAACATAAACACAATTATTTCATTTTCATTAAAAAAGTACAAAAGAAATATTACTCTTTACATTTTAATTTATTTTTCTGTTGTAATTTAATTAATTTAACATCATTCGGAGCTACTGGTTGCGCATTTAAATTGCTTTTGCTGTTGCCCTTTTGTAATGATTTTTACATAAAGTAATTTACCTTTGTTATGGTAGTTTGTTATTGTTTTTGTTATTATAATTTATTTTTTTCCATTGATGTTTTGCATGTTGTTACTTTTTTAGTATGTGGTGCGATGAATTTGAATCCGCTTGCTCTATACTTTTAGAACTATTCCTAAGCGACCAAAAACCACATGCTAACATCGTTGAAAATTATTAGTGATATAGTCTTTTCCATATGCTACCATACTTTGTGATCCTAAAAATAAAAAGACTTTTAAACACCATAGTAGCAAGGCCAACACTTTAGTAGAGCACAGATTGCTGGACTTTCCATAAGGCACATGAAATTAGAATGACTACATCAAAAAATAAGATGTTAAGAATGGCATCCGGGGTACCACCTCTAGAGAATCTAATATTTTTTAAGAAGACATAACCTGAGAATCCAAAAACGAATTTCACATACCGTAATGCTTATAGACATCGTTTGTGAAACTTTCAAAGCAACCAACCCATTAGACTTTACTTTAGCCTAATCATGAATAAGGAAACTTTTGTATATGTAGAAGATTGATTACATTAATATTAAAACTCTTCCTAGAAAACTATTTATTAGATTCTAAAAATATTCTTTTTTACTAAAATAAATAAATCTTTAAAATGGTAAAAATATGCCAAAGACATGAAATTCAGATATAATTAATTAAATGTCATTTTTTCGATGTAAATTTTCAAATGGCTAAATTTTTGGATTTACATCACCTACGCAAATACTCATAAAACATTAATGAGAATATTTGCACTAGACCACGCATTACATTGTTTTCTAAGGGTCTTCCAATTTCATTTAGTGTTTCTTGTCACCCCACCCACGGTTTTTCTTGAAAAAATCCTGGGGGATATATTTTTTTCATATATTTTCAGAAGAACAATAATTCTTGAGACAAACTGTTTTCAAAAGTATATTTGAAAATGGCCAAAATATTGGCGAATTTGCTGTTTAATCTCATTCATTTTCAAGTCTTCTTCTATGAGAAGATTGTAAAAAAAAAATAAAGTTATTCAGCATCGTAAAATCCCACTAATAAACGAACTGCAAACTAATAATTACAAAATAAATTATAAATACTTTTCATATAACTTTGTTTCATGCTTCAAAAAATTTTTGAAAAAAAATATATTGAGAGAAATATATACACACCCATCCCCCATGGTTTTTTTTAAAAAATGTGACAAGAAACAGCAAATGAAATTGGAAGACCCTAATTGAATTTCTCTGTTTAGTTTCTCTTGCGATTTTAACTTAAATAAATTAGTGTCTTAAAAAAGTGAAGTATAACTCACTTTTGGAAGCAATTACGAATAAAACGTTAAATATCCGTTTAATTCACAGAGAGGTTTTCATTTAAGTGGTAGCACACTTTTCATCTCATTTAACAAAAACAAGTAATGTCATTATTGACTAAACAAATGCTTGAATGAATAATGCTTGTCATTTTAACGACAGCAAACAGTTTAGAAAAAAAAAAAGTAAGAGCAATAGTCATTCAACAGTAAATCAAATAAAAGGGGAAATTTTATTGAAAAAGGATTTATTTATAAATATGAACTTCAGTTTATCAATTGCATATCATTATTACTCATTTATGAGCAAAAAAAAAGAATTATATAAATGACAAATAATATGAAATCAAACGAAAAACAAGCAGAATTACTCTATGGGACGCCCATCTCTTGGGGGTAAAACAACACAATCCCTTTAACAAATACAAATGTGTCCTGATTTAAATAGAGCATCTAAAATCGTTTCACATTTGGTGGTCGACCGAAAAATTGCACAAAAATAATAAAACTTTGTGTAAAAGCAGTTCAACGAATTGTAGAAGCGGGAAATTATAACTGTCAGTTGTGGTTATTCATCAAAATAAAGATTGTTCGACAACATCCTAAAGTAAATTAAAGCATCGGGTGATTTTAGTCATGTTTGGTTAAGAAACTAATTCAATCCTGCTTACATCTATAGATTGACTTGAAAGCGCCAAGAATTGTTTGAAAAACTTATGTAAAAAAAAACATTATATTTTTTCCTAACAGATAGGTTCGATTGAATCACACTTTTATGTGGTCAGTAATTTTTATTTATTTATAAAATAAAATCGACTCATATAAATAAATTATTGACGCGGTTAGTTTTAATAAGAAACTGATTAGAATTATGAAAATATTAGATAAAATTGATGGATAAACGATTGACGAAAACTATAAAAAGAAATAGATAATTACATTATTTGTTATGATTATTACGTCTACCTATCTTAAAATTTAATGTTTTTCCATTCTGATATTTTCACTTGTCTCCGAAAAATTCAAAACTTTTTTCATCGACAAATTTTACTAATACCACATTCATTTGTCTTTTATCATAAAATTTATATTTTTATTTATTTCATATATTATCTACAAACACGAGCCGCTCTTATAGTCATAGATTTGTTATTAAGATAATATGACAAATATTATTTATGAATTTTATGAGATGATCGTGAGATAAACTTGGATATTTATTCCTTTATTAGAAAAACAAAATTAGTTTCATTTTTATTTGAAATATAACTTTAATTTTGATTTAAAACCATTTTACCGTCTTTTGTTGCTCATATGTGTGGGTTGTTGTAACGTGACAATTTCCTTCAAGATTTTGAAAACAAGAATCTGAGTCACTGAAAAGTATTGATAATAACTTACCAAACACATTAGCAATCACTAACAAAATGTGAATACAAAAAAGAAAATAATTTGCATCATTTTATTAACGTCTGGTGATCATAAATAAAAAAATATGAATTTATTTAAATAAATAAATACGAGTCGATTTGATTATTAATATTCAATCATAATAAAAATTCTGTTTTTGTGTCTTTCGTTTTGCATTCTTCAATATACTTTATAAAAAAATGACAGCAAAGAAGATGAATTTTTGATTAAGCGTTAATTTTTTTTATTTCAATTTAAATTTAATTTCAATTTAATAAACAGATTTTCTTATTATTTTTCGGTTTTTCCTTGAGTAATACAAACAAAATCATAAAAATAAGAAAATAATGGCGCCTTGCCAGTGCGCTTGGCATATACTTGAAATATATGAATTTATTACCTATCATAAGCTTCCACATAAGTCAAAATTATATTTTTAATTAATTTTTTTGCCTCTGTAAAAAAAGCAGAAAATACTCACTGCTGTTAAATTACAAGAAAACATGCAAGCAAATGCTTTTCATATAAAATAAATAAAATATGAACTCCATTTTGTTTCTGGTCTTAATGATTTAATGTAGAAGAAAATTGAAGAGACACGCTGTAAATAAATTGTTTTAGTAATGCAGTAAACGCAGATAAAAATTTAACAATGCCAAATAATTGATTTACATAAAGAAGCTCATTCGTGGAAAATGGAATTTGAGGAGATAAAAAAATTAATAAAGTAAAACGAAAATATTTCTTATTTTTTTAATTAATAATTTGAGTCATTGATCATTTCAGATTTTATAAGGTTTTTATCCGGAACCATTAAGAGCTTTGGACCAATTACTTTCTAAATAGATATAAAATATTAAGTTGCTAGTAGTTTAGAGTGACCAAAAGTGAATTTCAATTTCCTACAATATTTCTTAATTTTCGTGCTTGTGAAAAAGTACAATTATAAAAATGCATTTTTCGATTTCTTAAATTTTAATAACAATCAATATTTAAGCCGTGAACCATTTGGAGTTCTTTGTTAAAAATATTTGTTTTTTGCTTTGTGTCTTATATCACGCTGTAAAAAAATATATTGAAATTTATTTCTATCCAAGAAAAAATAATATTCATTTAAGTAAATTTATCCATTAAAATGATTTACGGTATCACACTTTTAATGTGAAAATTCCATTACGTTAAGCAAACATGATGTTTTACATTCACATACCCCATAATAATATGAGTGGAGCACTGATGAAAAAAGAAGGAAAAAAAACTTCAACTAATATTATTATTATATTATTCCATTAGTCGTCTCTGTTCGCGAATAGATGAAGGAACAAAAGTATATCCATATGTGTTTACTCTCACATATGAATGACGACAACTTGTATCATAGTTCATAAACTGCAGGGAAGCCTGATGATCAATTTTAAGCACAGCAGGTTTTTAGATATACACTTATATGAATATGTGTACTAGTTTTGCAATGTAAGAAAAAAATACAATAAAAAAAATAAATAAAAAATGAATTGTGTGTTATAACTGCTGTTTGTTTTCTTATATTTACAAATATACATCTTAAATATGTTTATTTTAATTCTGTTTCTGTACTTGTCATGACTATTTTCTGAGCAGCTTATTAATGGATAAAAGTATCTCTAGATACTTAGGATTATATTAGATAATAATCATATAATTTCCATTTTATTTATAGAAAAAAAAATATTGAAATTTTTTCTGATATAAAACATTTGTCATTATTCTCAATAAATACATTCTACGATTCATTTCCGTTAGGTATAGCAAAAAATGTAATTAAGATCATTGAAATCCAATAATGTCAAAATCAATTAAAGTCTTTCTGAATAGTTTTTTTGAATTGTTTCATTAAACCATAAATGCATGTTTGTGCTTTTGTTTTACATTTTGTTGTAAAGATATGTCATTTAGAATTAAAAGGGTAAAAAAAAATCATCATAAATTCCCACAGTGTTTTTGTTCTTTTATTGAATTTTCAATGTAATATTTGCTTAAATAAATGGAAGGTTTATGACTTTCAGATATTATGCAAAAGCGCAAAGATAAGGCGTTTTTAAACACTCCTATGTATGAGAGTCCTTAATAAGAACTTGAAAAGGCTAAAATATATAAACTATGATAAAAAAATCAAACTCGTGGCCACTTAACCTATATTTTTTAATTTAGTTACAAGCTAAAAACTCTGAATTTTAATTTAGCGACTTTTAATCTTTTCTATACTTATCTGAGCACTTATGTGATTATTATACTATCAAAACACACTTTTACCCTTATATCATCAATTGTTATAACATATTTTCATCTAATAGACATAATCTATTGTACTCTATCACTCTTTTTATCTCAACCATGTTGATCGGCATTAAATGAATTATGTTTTTGTTTATCATTCGAAAATCTTCTAGAACATAATAAGGTTACAGTTGTAGGTAATGTTGGTACATTTAATAATCATACTTATAATGAAAGGAAAGATGTTTTATTAGAAAAAGATGATTTTAATGAAAAACATATGGAAAAACAGAGGGTGGTCGAGTTTTGGTGTTTTGACAGCTTTGTGTTAATAGAGAAGATACTCAAAGGATTTCTTAAATTATTAAACATTTTTATCATTTTTATGAAAATTGAAATTTATTTGGCAATGTTATAACATTACAAAGATGTTTCGACCTTTAATAATTAGACTGTTAAATATATATATTTAATGAAAAAAAAGAGCTTATTGGGTCTTCAGAAATGAAGGCAGTGGAACTTTTTCATATATTTCTATATAAATTTTCACCATGACACGCTGTTTTAATATTCCGTTAAATTTATTTTTCCGACATCAATCTTACTTTAAATGTCAAATAAAATTGTATACATTCAACAGTTGAGTTTGTCTTTTTATAACGGAAATTCTCATGACTTTGAACTGCACTTTTTGCGTTCCTATACAATTTTACCATTATTGAAAGGCAAAAATTAGAGCAACATGAACTGAATAACAAAAAGAACTCTGTCTGATTTCTACATTTTAACGCGTATCAAACCATTCATTAAATGCGTCTCTTTTCAAAAGAATAAATATAAATGTACATTTTTTTTATTTTATTTCTAATAACAATAATTACGATTCACTGACTACGTCTTTAGAAACTTCTTTTTCTTTTTTTTTTTGAATTCGATGAATAAAGTGAACGTCAATTAAGAAAAGGCAAAAATCAGTTCATTGAATCAAGAAAAAAAATCAAAGTCAAATCAACCTTACAACACAAAGCTCCTGCATATTTTCGACACATTTCACTTTTCTCAACAAAGATTTTTAACAATAATTACTAGGTTTATCCCCTTGTTGAAGTAATTTATTGAAACGACACAAATAAAATCATATTATTCTTTATTTTTTGACTAAATAGCTTCGTTGTCGCTGTGTTTTTTTTATTTTATTTCTTCTTCTATGGGTAAAATATTGCCTTATAGTTTGATATTCATAATAATAAAATTTTATTTAAAAAATATTTTTGTCATAAAATAAAATCTAGTAAGAAGTAAATTTGAAAAAGAAAAAGATGGAAATTCGACACCGGATGTTGAAACAATTGAATTCTACGTGTAAACCCTCGTATAGTGTAAAATATTTTAAAAATTTATACAATTTTACATTTATATTTGGATTTAAAAGCCAATACATAATGCAAATAAATTTTATTCTCAAAACAAAATATAATGAAGGGTGCAGCAACATTTTATGCTAAAAAAACTCGAAAGATCTTTAAATTTAAATTACTACGGAACTTTAAAAATAGAATAGAAAACTGTAAAGATCATTGCATCATAATTAAGTTTGCTATGAAACATTGACTGTTTTCGTTTGTCAGTTTTGGACAAATCAAAACAAAAATCTAGCCACAGATCAGAAATTGTTGATTTCAAAACAAACCAGAAATTGTTTTAGATTTTTCCCATACATCATTTATTTTTCTCGGAAAGGATTACTGGAACATAATTGTTTTCTATTAAATTAAAGTATATTGGTAACAGTTATTAGTTGAAATTAATATTCATTGAAATCAAATGACCGCGTCTTGAGATCCAACCACAATCCACACCAAATAATTACACAAACGCAATTGGGGGGCTTACCGCACTTTTTTCTTCAAGTACATTTATAATTCACCAAATCAATGAAAGTAATGCAGAGTATTGTGTAATAAAAAGAGTTAGTTACTCTGATGTTACCGCCATGGAAAAAGAAGCAATATATGATTTGATGACTACTGTAAAAAAAATGCCCAGCTGTTACCATCACAAGTCCATTTTTTTAAACTACAAATCAAATGAAAAAGAAAATTTTTTATTATTAATAATAATGAATAGTTAAAAATGAGTTTTCAAAATTTGATCGGGTACTACAATAATTGCGCATGTGGTGCACAAATAATACAATAATGTTTATTATTAGTTTGAAATAAAATTGTATTGTTGTAATAGCACCCAACTGACTTCGATTGAATTGATATACACCTGGATTGATGCATGATTTATAAATTTAAGATTATTAAAATGAAACTCTATCCGTCAACACTTTACCTTTCGATGATTTACTATCAATGTTTTCATTTGTTCGATCAAGAGTATTAAGAAAACATAAAATGACCTTAATTCAATAGATTTAATCCTAGAATGGGAGAATCATGTGAGGACTCAACCAAAACATTCCTGACAAAAACTCAAAATTTTTAAAAATATTGTTTTTAAACATCTTTTTATTCAAGAATTTTGTTCATTGATTCATTCAAAATGTTATCTTGAGAATTCACTATTTGATCTCTAAGATGTTAATAAGTCTTCTTTTCTGCATTTTACTTATTACTTTATAATTATTTACATTTTTGTCAATGCAAAAAAAATTAAATGCAAATCAGTATAATTATGCTCAGTAAATTGTAATTCAATAAAAAACAACAAAAATGTTTTATATAATATTTTTTGTTCATTGAAAACTGAATAATAAATGTACCGCCGTCATTGATACAGCTTCTATGTTGCCGTCGTCGTCTCAATCGAAGCCTCCTCCAAATAAATGTAAAACATGAATTGTCTAAGTTCTTTAATTCAACAACAAACACAAAAAAATTACACTCCACAGGTGATCCAATAATATCATTCATTCTTTTATTATTATTATTCAATAATCATATTCTCTTTGGTTTTGTTATAATTAAAATACTGAAAAAAAGTATTGATACTTATTGATACAGACAAAAAATATTGAAAATATGAAACTTACAAATGATATTTTTGAACTTCGTATAAAAGTTAGTAAATTTAAATATAAAAATGAAAATTTTCATCTGGAAAGACATTTGATACATTCAAAAATGTGTCATATGATGCATTGAAAAAATAAGAAAATTTACCAAAAAAATGACATTAAGACTTATTACTATGACTTTTAAGCAACTCCGAGATACAGATGAAACGTCATTAAAATAGAGTTGCTCCTTTCTCCTGCTATGGTTTTGTGATCATTTTAAAACTCTTGTAATACAATATTTATTTGAATTTAATTAGAATAGAATTAAATTAACCTAGTCGTAGAACAAAATTTGTTCCGATCATGGTAGCTACCACCATTCATTATCTGAATTTTTTGGCCAATTCTGGTTAAAATTCAATGTTTAACTCCTTCAAAAAGTTTAATGTTATTTATAGTATGGAATTAAATTAAAATCATATTTCACAGGTGGCAAAAAATACAACACCTGATGAAATACTATCTGCCAGATTTTAAAAGTCATCATAATCTATGAACAAAAATTTCTATTCAAAAATTAAATTAAAATAAAATTAAGTTATTTCTTTACAAAGTCATGCCAATAATCCTACAAATAATATGCTAGGTATTATTCACAAAAATTTAATAAACTCAAAAAAGAGAGTTTAGAATGAGAAAATATCATTAATATTAGATGTCATCTTTTCACCTGATGATAAACAATTTTTCAGCGTTTCATAACATTATACGTAATAAAAAGGCTTTGTTATACATCAAAGAAAAATATAATAATAATAAAATGATGAATCGATTTCAACAGACAAATAAATACAATATTAATAGAAATTGAACTAGATTGGTATTGGTTTGGTTTTTGTTGGAATCTAATAGTATGAATAATATTTATTATAAATACTATTATTTCTAACTGTTTGATTAAAATAAATGTATAATGTAAATTAATGATAATTTTTTTTTATCGAAGATATCTCTTTACCACAATAAAGAGTAAGGTACTATCGGTCATTTCATTGAAAAGTACAAAAGCACACAAGGCTCTATTTAAAATAAGTAGCGGTTGAACATCAAACAGAGAGTGTAAATGAAGTGCATGGTGTTTTTGTTTATTCTTTTTGACTTTATTGTTATTTATTGACTGCTGATTGTTGCATCATTATTTTTCTTTTCATTCAATTGTTTGCAACTAATTTGTTTGTGATTATTTGACATGACTTGATCACTTCTTAAGAGCTAAATTTTCTCAAATTCTGATACAGTAAGGCAACATTTTTTTAAAATCATTGGGATTCGGTTCAAATAGTTCCTCTACTTAAGCCTTTATATAAAGAGATTTCATGTACAGAAATAGTTTTTTTTTTCTTATTTTCAAGCATGTCTGGCCCACAAATTATGATTTTTCGTCGAGAGATCAATTTTTGTATGAAATTAATCAATGTGACATGATCAATTGTGTGATTGTATTTTATTAAATGATTGCATATCAACTTTGTAAAACACGTGATGTTGAGTTTAAATTTTTTTTCTAATCTGTCGAATGGTAAAACTGTTCCCACAAACTTAAAAATAAAATAGTCTAATCAAAAAACAATTACAACGTGTGGAATTTTCTTAACTTTTATTACTGTTCAACGGTGATGCAATAGAACTATTTTTATTTAAATCAATTCAGGAGAGGGCTGTACCATGAACTTCTATTTTTTTCTCATCAAAATCAATAAAAATACTCTTCGCATAAAAGTCACGAATATCATTTTTACAAAACTAATTTTAAAAAGTTAAACTTATTCAAATTTAGTTTTAGAAGAGTCTCCAATCAATTTCAATAAATGACGAATGATATCAACAAATTTAAAAATATATAATATTGCTTCTGTTAGCATATAAAATTGTTATAAATTAGATTTTACCACCCTATGGTGTTACCCTTTTGTTATGTGTGAATTGAAAAATTATATTCAGTTTGAAGTTTATTGAGTGTTATTAACAGTTTAATTTTGAAAGGTTTTTGGTTCAATTTTAGAAAATGAATGAAGTCACATATTGAAAATATATAAAATTTTAATTCGTTTTCAGTTTAAATTATAAAAAAGCTTAACATGTTGTCATTGAAAAATAAATAAAGTTAAAGTTAAAATCTAATAACATTATCATATGTTTGCAATCTATTTCATTTAAAAGTAGGAATAACATCGTTTGAACCACTATCAAAAAACTAATTTAAACATGAATAGAAACGAAAACTTTGAATGATTATTGATCTTGATTTTTTTTAAAGGCCTGTGGCGCAAAAAGTACCCTTTCAATTGTAATTTAAGTATAATGATTATGCCTTTATTTTCTATTTAATCATTAACGGAACCGCCTATGTGATTCAGGATTTTTAGATGAAAGTCAGAAAAAATGTTATAATACATCTGCTCTGGTTTTAGGGAAAGGATAATAGGAAAATATTTTAAACTTATAAGATGTTTAGATGATTATTTATATTCATATCTATATTTGAACTTTAATTTCATGCAGAAATTTAGACACCATCTGAAAACCATTATCCTTGAAGCTGACTACTTTTGGGAGATACTCAAAAAAAATTGTTACTTTTGAAATGCAATTTTTCACCTTTTCGTTCAAATCCTTTTAAATTTCATGTATACATTCTTGATCAAACGTTTGGAGAACCTTCAGAATTCTCTATAAATATTTAAACACGTGACATTTGTTACTTGTTCTTCAAATTAGAGAAAAATTTTTATTCAAAGAACCATTTTTTGGTTATTTGTGTGATTTGTGGTGGAGAAACTAAAGAATCTTCTTTCAATGAATAAGTTCTAGTATTTTTTTTAAATTTTCATGTCATTTAAATTTTTATTAGCATTTTTTTAATTTTATTTTTGATTAGAAAACCTATAAAAATTAGTGTTGATTTCTGATCAAAATTTACGATTTTGTCGCGAAATAAAAACCACACGCTTTAAAATTATTAAATGTAATAATTTAATATATATAAGTTTGGTATCTGTTCAAGTTATCCACAAATATTGTCTCAAATTTCAAGTGGACCGCAATTTACCGCCACTGTAGTCAAACAGTGATGAAAACAATAAAGTACACAACAGGATACCTTATTAAAACTATCAAAATATTTATAGACAAAAAAAACTATAGATAATAAAAAATATGAATTCCATATAATTTCATTAGCATATTACTAATAAGTGGTTCATAAATCATTTATTAATCGAGCTATATTCTGAATTTTTTTATTGTTATTTTTGAAAATTCAACAGCATAAGGTAACAAATATTTTGCTTAAAATCAATGTATTTGAATTTCAAACAAAAATATTAATTAAAACATGCAAATCATAATTGTAACAGCTCATGCACTTTTTGCTTACAACTTGAATCAACATAATAAAAAAAGGATCGTGTTAAAATGAAATTTAAAAATGAATTAATTCAAAATATTTATTTCAATTAGGCATTAACATGTAATACAACCATTCGTAAGACCGATATTATATTATTTAATTGCGTTAAGAGCACTTTTCATATTTGAACTGGAAAAATATTCAATTAAATTTAAAATGTAGAAGAAGAATCAAAAAGTACCATATTAAATGCAACTGCTTTTATATGATCATCTTGTATATTCAACTCAGTAGCTTGTTTCGTTTTAAAAAAATATATTAATTTTTCTCTCCTTCACGAAATATTTACAATAATTTATGCAAACATGGTTGAATATCATTTATTATTATTATTTTTATTATTGAAACCATAATGTAAGGAAAATGTAGCAACAAGATAAAAGTGATAAATAAAAATACTAAAAACATAAATGTTACTTGTTTCATTTTACACACAATATATTAATAAATAACACCAAAGAAGGAGTTCCAAATAGCTAACCAATAAGAAACATGATTATCACCTTTGTTAATTTGTTCATGTTTTTCTTAAATGTACTTCAAAGTATAATGTACGTATGTATAGTGTTAGCTTATAATTTACAGATTTTGAAACTTTTGCTACTATGTTAAAATAAGTATGTTGATGAGCTTGCGCAAAAAATTGGCGAATCAGAAATGTTAGCAAAATATCATGTTGCTAATGCTACTTAGAGATTCAATTCAGAAACAAATATGTTAGATTAAAAAATTATAATTTAATTTTATTTCTTTTTATCAGCAAACGGAACTTTCAACTAAATTACCCAGATAATTAAAAAATGAAAAACGAAATGAAAATGATTTTTCGATGTCATAATTTATTGAATTCATAATTAAGCTTGGGTGTAGCTCTTTTTATGGGTTAATAGCGCATCGGTAAGGACGTGTATCTTGACATTATTATGTTTGCGACGCATAAATATTTATTCTATCAAATAGTTATAGCCTTGAGAGTTTATTTGAATTATGGCTCAAAAGTTTACAAATAATTTTTTTTTGATCGATTAACGCTGCATTTTTTCAAATGTTAAAATCTTGCGTTTTATTGTACATCAACATGGCATAATTTATTCATTTGACTGATTTTCAATAATACCTAGGTAAAATCATATTTATGAAAATACAATTATAATTTTTTTTAATGGTGGCACCATCTAGGGTTAGTTCAGAAATATTTTTCAAAATAAAATAAACAACATTTTCGTGTGTTAAAATTTATTCATTAATCTATCCTTTTTTAACTAAAATTCATAATTAAAATATTGATATAATTTAAATGAAATAACAGAACTTATTACTAAGAAGAAAGAGAAAAAGTTTATATCATGTTCCAGTTATAAAGTTAGTCTTTTAGTATAATTATACTTAACAAAATAAAATCGATTTGATTGCTTTGAGAAATCCCGAAACACTTCAAAAGGATTTTTCAATCCTGATTATTTTCCACTTTGAAATTTTAAAATTCACTGATTCGTGTTTGTTTTATGTAATAATGAAATTTGTATGGAAAAGAGTCATTTCGCCTTTAAGTTCAAAATTTTACATATCAAAGTTTAAACTATTCTGAAGTTAATTTTGTTCCAAAGTGTCAAGTAATTTATATCGATGAAAAGAAGGCAAAAAGAGCTAACAGAAAATATAAGTTTCAAAGTAATTAGCAAAATTTTATTAGGCTTTTTCTGGAACAAATACAAAAAAAAAAGTAGAAACTTATTTTTTTTTTTATTTTTAGAACAAAATTTAATATAAATTGAATATTATGCGGGCTTATTCTGATAAAATTTATACTTTCTGTTAGCTCTTTTTGCCTTCTTTTCAAAGATATAAATTACTTGATAATTAGGATTGAAAAATCTTTTTGACGTGTTTCGGGATTTCTCAAAGCAATCACATCGATTTTATTTTGTTAAGCTGTGTAATTCAAAAAAAAAATAAAATATCCTTTAAAAAATGTGTACAATGTTTATTTGAATTTCGTCACTATTAGAATTGAAAATAATTTCAAATGTAATCACATATTTCTCTATGGACAAGTTTTTAATGAAAGCCAGTAAAATTCTTTTCAGGAGAAACTTATAAAAATACGTATAACTCTTATAAAAATACGTACAGAAATTTTACTTTAGAAATTGCTTTAGTTCTTCTGACATTATCATTGCGAATTTTTTAAAAACCAGTACAGAAACATCAAAGAAACCCTTGTAAGAATCGGTTCATCTAAGAAAAAATTGTCAAAAAGCGAAATATATACATCAAAAACGTATTTAAAATCATTGTTCCGCCCATGGAACACTGGAAAACAAAGGGTTAATTATATGAAATTATAATTTATAATATTTACAACAAATAAAAAAATTATAAAATTTGGTGTTTACAGTTTTTCAATATCAGGTCAAAAATTTGAGATTTTTAATCGAATTATTTTCTACTTTTTTCTACTTTTCAGCTATCAATTGGATATGTCCAAAAAGTTTTTTTTTTAGTTTGTTAACACACTAACTTTTTCTTACTGAAAATTTTAAGCAAATAAAAAATCTAACGAACAAACACACATGGCAATAAAATAATATTTTTAAATTTTAGTTCTTTTGTGACCACTCATTTATTTAGTACAGATTCAATTGAATCTCTTAATTCTTAAAGTTTAATTTTTATTTATTATAGTTTCCAAATACTTGTAAAACTAGTAAAAATTTAAGTTTTTATTTATTTCTATAAGCTCACAGATAATTATTTATTTTTTTTTTTAATTAAACCAATTTTATGTGTTTTTTAAATAACATTTTTTTTTATTTGAGCTGTACTAAAAAGGTTACCCTAAAGTATCTATTTGAAAGGACGATAAAATTCACCAAATGGTTAAAACTTGTTTCACTCTAATTTCTTCAATTGCAGTGTTTTTTTCAGAAGTTTTCTATGATTGTCCAAGAGGCTTTACCTTTAAGACTTTGCAGTAAATGACATACAATACAATAAAATAATATATTATGTTTACTTAATCATAAAAATGATAATTAAAAATTCATATTTTTTTTGTCTATTATAATATGATTGTTTTCCAACGTTTTAAGCTCCGTTAAATATATCTACTTCAGAGTAATTGTCAATCAGCTGTCAAACAGTGTTAAATCGAACTTTGTTTCAAAAAAAATTTGTCTATAAATTAATTGATTTTATTCGGGAATTTTTCAGTGTAATTACGTAAAAAATGTGTGGAAATTATGAAGACACGAAACCAAGAAGTGCTTCTAAATAAGTTTTTAAATTTAAACAATGAGAGTATAGACTTAAATTGTGCTATTTGTAAAGAAATTTTAAATCATCCTGTAACACTCCCTTGTGCTCATAATTTTTGTAAAAATTGTTTGGAAACTTCCATAAAAGTTCTATCTCAGCAGTGTCCGTGTTGTCGTAAACGTTTTTCCAATTGGTATCGCCAAGCAATAAAAAAAAATCAACTGGTAAACCAAGTATTGTGGAAACAAATTCTAGAAAACTATGGCGATTTGTTAGAAAAAAATAACGAAATTCCAGAACGTTTTGCTTTGTCAGGTAAATTTTGAAGTTTTTTAGAGTTATTGAAACCTTGGAACTTCTTAACAACCAAAATTTTAAAGAGTGTCCAGAATTTTCGTTCCAAAAATGGCGTCATTTGCTTTTTTTCAAATTGACAGATTTATGTCCTCGACCCTTTGTACTACTACTACTAAACAATATACGATAACGTAAATATTCATTCATACTCACACCGGCATTTTGTCAGATCGATTTGTTTTCATTCATCGTAATTTTTTAATTACTTTTTTTTATAGAATTAAATCAAAATCATCAAAAATTGAGTCAAACCGGTGAAATACGAAAAGAATATTTAAAACTGATAGAACAATTCGAAAAAGAAAAATTACAAAAACAAGAAGCTGAGGAAAAAGCAACGAAAAATCTTATTCTCCAATTGTTTAATCATAAATTTAAAACTCCATCTCAATTAATTCCAAGGGACTGTAATACAGAAGATAATATGCTAGTTGCCGGTCCAAGTCACGTGTATCAATCATGTATTGGAAGCCGTACTCAGGCTACCTCGTTAATTAATGGTCGTGGGTCACGAACAAGTGTTATAACGATTTCAAGTACTTCATCACCATCATGCAGCTCCTCAATGTCCAATAACTATAGTTTGCTCAAAAATGTTGCAGCCGCAGTTTCAAGAGGGACTGAAATAATAAAACAAAAAGTATCGTCTCGTATATTTTCAAAAAAGGCAATTGATCAAAACTTTTCTAATAGTCCAAGTCTTGTTTTTCCGACAAAAACACACAAACGATCTTCATCACGTAGGAGTGATTCAGTAGAAAGTCATGACAGTTTGAAGTCTGAAATCAAAGAATTTAAACCAATAAGAACAGCACCAACAACTCCCAAAAAACTGTAAGATTTTTTTCTATGGTATTTTTCTAAAAAAGTTATAATTCAATAGTTCAAAAAAACACTTTTATCGTAGAGTTAACTTTTTTGCTTAACTTTTAAAATAACTAATTATAATAATTCCTGAAATAAGATCCAACATAAATTTTGTTAATTGTTATTTAGCAAATAAAATAGGTCAAGGACCTTAATTTTCAATGTTCAATTACTAATAATA
Organism: Culicoides sonorensis; assembly: GCA_900002565.1. Classification (NCBI taxonomy): domain Eukaryota; kingdom Metazoa; phylum Arthropoda; class Insecta; order Diptera; family Ceratopogonidae; genus Culicoides; species Culicoides sonorensis. The sequence goes on from LN483368.1 coordinate 245,319, forward strand.
ATTTTAACACATCTTCGAATGATTTAGCACTGGTGAAATTTTACGCATACCAAGTGTACGGCCTGAAAGTGTTGGATCTATTGGAGAATGTCCATTTAGTCCAAGTGTTAGGTATGAATTTTATATTTTTTTTAGTTTTATATTAATGTTTTTGATTTCAGCTCGTTGTCGCCAATTAATACAAACTTGCCAGGACGAAGATCTGCATTTTCAGTTGTCTCTTCAATTGTTCCAATAACATCTACACCAAAAATTGTTTCAAATAAGCTACTTCCATTAAAAACCTCACCACCTAAACGTAATACTGGCAATCGAAAACGAAAATCATCGTTTTCTAGCACTCTATCTCAAAAGACAACAGACAACACAGCCATAACCGTGATTCACGTTCCAAAAAAGAACAAAAAACGAAAACTTAATCCAATAGAGCCAATAGCTGGTCCATCAAATGTGATTTCCAAAAATCATATAAATGTACGAGTAACTAGAAGCACAAGTCTTAATAAGTTAAATGGATTTGATTCTAGTCATTTAAACTTAAATGAACAAAATATACTACTACAAGCAGTGATAGAACAGGAAAAATTGGAAAAAATTCTAGAACAGGAACGAAAAGACTTTGAATTTGCTAAAAAGTTACAGAAAAAATTAAATAAGGCTGAACCAGAAAAAAATCGCACAGAATATGGATTAAGAGCCACACGTGCAAAAGGAAAAGTTAATGGATTATTACAAAGCAAAAGCATAAAGGATCTTCAAAAAAATGAAAATCATAATCATATGAAGCCAAATGAAAAAGTAAATAAAAAACAGGAAAAGGCTGATGAAAATTGTCAAAAACTTCGACGATCCTCTCGTAAACGTCACTAAACTAGTAAAGCAAAAATTATTTAATATTATTTTATTTTACGCCTTTTCATCAGTTCATAGAACTAACAGTACATTATGTATTTTTATATGCTAGTTGTCACCCTCGACAAAAATTATATTTTTATGAGAGAATTTAGTTATTTCCATTTTTAAGGAAAAAAATTTACGACTTAAAAGTAGTATTAGTATTTTAGATATTAATAACAAAAAATAATTTCTTTAGTTAAAGAAAATTATATTAAAAAATAATTAGTGTTAGAAAGTTTTGTGATAAATCATTCATTGATTGATGCGTCTTTCAACAAATATTACAACAACTATTATATTTATGATCTAATACCAAACCATAAGTTAAAATGGTCATTTAACCATGGATGATGTTTTCAATTGAAATTCGATAGAAATCGAAAAAGAATGATTATTAAAATTAAAAAATAAATGTAAAAATAGAATAGAAGTCTAAGTTTTTTCAAAATTTTAAAAATAATTAGCATTCAATGTAAAAATACTTTAAAATATGAGCATACTCCAAAATTTTCCTAAAATGGTTAAAATTTAAGAAAGCCTTTGATGTAATATTTTTTTTTAATTCTATGTAATTTTATTTAAATATTAAAAAAAGTTGATTAAAATTAAAACTTACTAAAATAAATATGTATTTAAATTGTACAATTGAAGTATTCAGTGTTTATGCTTAAATCAATATAGAAAATAATTTTCTAAAAATATTAATATTCCTGAAAAAACAAATCACTTTTTTAATATCTTCTTTTTATGAAAATATTCTTAAAAGATGTATAAGTGAGTTTTAAGATATCTGTGTCATCAAAGCTCAAAAAAATAAAATTTAATATTTTTATTAAATCTAATTTAAGTATAAGAATTTCCTTTAATCATACTTACATTAGCCTAAAAATTCGCCGTAAAACATATAAATTAAAAAATAAACGTTTAAAAATAAAACTGAATTCTTATCAATACCTTTAAGTTATATTAAAATTTAGACGATTTTGATTTATCTTTTTGGGATTTCCCAGCACGAATACTTCGTTGGCACAGATTACCATCATTAGACATAAAATCTAGATTAACAACAGACATTCCTGCACTTGTGCGTGTTGTACCTTTTGTAATATTTGATGTAGTTGACGGTTGAGACGATGTGCTTGACATGAAAGACCTTTGGGAAATTCGTGAGCAAACACGATCAACTCTAAGACTATATTCGCTCATAGATTCAACACTTCGCCAAACAGGTGCACGCGAAGGCATCTTCAATCCTTTTTCATATAGATATCTTGTAACTGAAGGACCCATTTCAGTATAAGCTTCAACACAATCGGCTAGTTGTTGTAAAGCAGAATTGTCACGCTCTTCCAACTCTCTTGTATTGAGATCACGTTCAAAAAGACGAATAAAATCGGAATCAACATATTTACGGCGAACAGCTTTGATAGCCAACTTCAATTCACGCTCAGCTCTTTCAAGTTTTTCCCTTTGATCGATAAATTCTTTCTGAATTTTTAATAATGTATCATTACTGTCTAATCGGTTACGTTCAGCTTCATCCAGATCTTTTTCAATTTGTTCTTTTTTAGTAGTTGTTTCGTCAAGTTTATGCATTTTATTAGTCAATGAGGTTCTCAAATTTTTTAATTGGTTTAAAAGCTTGCAGTATTCGTTCTGTAGATCATTCAAATTTTTCAATTCGGCACTATTGTCCTCAACTTTTTCGAAACTTTTTTTATACTGATCGTTGGATAAGTTCATTAATCGTAAAGTGTTTTCCATTACTTTAATATCGCTTTCTGCTTTTAATACTTTTTCATTTAAATCATTTCCCTCTTTGAGTAAAATGTACTTTTCCTGAGCATTTTCAATTTTTATTTGAGTTGCTGTAACCAAACTCCCATCCTCATTTTTTCCTAATAGATCCATAGCACATTCGTATCTCTTTTTTAGAGCGTCAATCTTCATATTTCTTTCAGCTATATCAGCTTTAAGTTGAGACCGCTCTTCAACCAAATATTTTCTGTTAAGCATTAACATTTCTGTTTGGGCTTTGATATCTAACAAACGTTCACTGATGGCTGCTTCAAGCTCCATTTTGTGTTTTTCTAAAGTATATGCTTTGTCATCCTGCTTAGCCAAAGCACGCTCCATTTGTTTTACTCTCATACGCATCAAACTCAATTCTACTAAATGTTCTTGTGTTTCAACTGTAGTTGATTTAAACATCTTTTCACCTCCTTCAACTGTCAATTTTTTTTCCTTAAGTTTCCCTGACAATTTTTCCATTTCATTGCTGCCATTATTAAATTCAAAAGTCATTTTTCGCAAATCATCCTCCATTTTAGTAGTTTGTGAAGAAATTTGATTCAATGACTGTTTTTTGGCTTGTAAAGTCATTTCTAATGATCTTATTTGATCATCAAGTTTCAAATCTTCATCAGGAGATTTGCTTCCTTTCATATTATCAATACGAATTTCTGCTTGTTGGATATTATATTCCAACTGATATGCGATATCCCATTGGCGTGAAAGCTCTTTGATGTCATTTTTGTTGTTGACTTTAACACGACCAATACTCGATTTAATTGCATGTGCTTCAGTCTAAAAAAAATTAGTTAAGTTTTGAAACGTTGTAATCTTGATAACTTACGTCCATGAGCTTTTCTTGTTCCTGAAGTTTGTGTAACTGTTGTTCTGCTCTGAAAAGTGCGCCCTTGAGACGAGACATTTCATCCTCAATTGACTTAATTTGTTTTTCCTCTGCTTCTACAAAGTCATCAAGCTGCTTCAGTCTCTCTTGAGCATTCATTTTCTTTGACTTAAAGTTTTCATGTTTCTTTTTTAGTGCTTCCAATTCTCCTACACTCTTTCGACAAGCTGCTTCTTTATCAGTCTCTTCTTGTACCAGCTTTTTGTTGAGAGCTCTTTGATTGGCTAATTTATTTGCTATAATTTGTACCTCGTTTCTCAAACTATTCAGTTCACTTTCATTTGTCTGGAGAGTTTCTTGTAAACTTGTAAAGTTCTGTTTTAGTGTTGAGTGACCTGAATTTAAGTCTTCCATGTGTAATTCCAACTCCTTATTATCAAGCATTTGAATTTCATACTTCTGGGTTACTTGCTTTAGACGTTCTTCTTTTATTTTTGTTAATTCACGAGATTTTTCAATTTCATTTTCTGCATCTTTGATATCTTTTTCACGTTGGGACATTTGTGTAACAGCTTCTTTCCAAGTAGTTACCATATTACGGCGTTCTAAATGAGCTTGACGATAAAGTTGAGATGTCCGTTCCAATGTCTGTTCAAGCGATTTTTGTTCTTCAGATCCACTCACCAGTATTTTGCGTTGTTTATCAATTGCCGTTTGAGTGATACGTCTTTTGGAATCCAAGGCTTCTGCTCTTGTAGTGTCTATTTTACAATATTTTTCAATAAGATCATTTGTTTCTTGATTGTTATCAATTACTTCTTTCCATTCAACGAGCATATCTTTTGTCATCTGAATATTTTCTGAAAGAAATTCCATATTTTGATTTAATTCAACGATTTTTGTACGAACAATTTTGTCATGTTGGTCTAATTTTGACTGATTTTTCTGAATTTCTTCAATTTTTTGAAACAAACGTGATTCTTCTCTGTCGGCTAATTTACACAAGTGATCCTCAGCAGAAAGTTGATTTTTGTAAGCACTTATTAATTTCTGATTAAAAAAAACATGTCCATTCTTTAGAAAATATTAAATTTCGTAAAAAAAACTTACCAGATTTTGTGAGAGTTCCAACTCAACTCCAGTCAAAGTTTGACGTAACTTATCCAGTCGACCATTATAATAATTAACGACTACAGTTTTATCAGTTTTAGATTTCATCATGGAATTAATCAATTCCACCAAAGCCTTATTTTCTTCATTGGCAATTGGAATAAAAGAATTACCTTCTTCAACAGTCAATCCCATAAGTTGAACCACATCGGTAATTATAGTATTTTTATTAACTATTTGACTCATTTTGGTTTTAATTTTTCAATTTTGTAAGTTTTATAATAAAAATCGAAGTTTTTTCGAATAAATGAAAGAAAAATCAATGCAATTTAAATAGTTGCATCATTTCCTTGGTGATAATTCGTTTTCCTTGAATTTTATTTTATTTTATTTTTTATGTGTATTTGTGTCGTGTATACACATATGCAACAGGTCCATTCTGTAACTTTTTTTAATTGTGTGTTTGTAAACCGCCACATTTAACCTGTGAAATCAGTTGGGTGAAGTGCTAAAATATATTTCAGTCAATTTTTATCATCATAAAACTTAATAAATAAATTAATTTCTCTTGATTTATTGTAATTTCTCTAAAGTGAGTATAATTTTTAATAAAAATCATGTGTTAGTTTTCCATTTCAACTAAAAATAAGCAATTTTTTCACAAAATCTTTTTTTTGTGATTTTTTTTTCTATTGTTTTTTAAATTCACAAACTTCATGGAATAACTGAAAAAATATATTAAATTGATTGTTCTTGTGGAACGGTTATTAAAATAACAATAACTTTATATGATTAGAATTTTTCATACTTTCTTTCAAATATTCTAGTCAATTTTCATAATATTTAAGTTTTAGTCAGCCATTTTTTTTTCGAGAAAATTAGAATTGAAAGATAGGAAAAAGTTTATACAAAAAACAATGGGAATGGTTATAATGTTTCAGTCTTTTTGAAGGCTATTCAGCTCCTTTAAGTTTCCTCTTTTAAATCATACTACTTTTTGATCAAGGATGAAAGATTCCCTTCCTATTTTAAAATACATGTTTTTTTTTGCAGTATGGCGTCAAACTCAAATGATAACATGCTTGATTGGAGATTTTCAGGTGAAGAATCTGATGAAGAAATAGATCTCGCCTCATTCGTTGAATCTTATAAACCGCCACCGCTTACAGACAGTCGCACAATTGCCAAAGATAAATTCGATATTTCTGAAGAAACAAAAGGTGAAGAGGATGACGTTAAATCAACTGTAAGTGACGACATCTCGGATGAATTGCAGGTTATAGGTTTCGGGTTTGATGATGGTTTCGATAAAATATCGTTTAGAGAAGACTATGAGGAAAGCTCTAAAATTATTTATGCTGGCAAAGTGCCAATTTATGTTGGCACTAATTATTTCACCATCAAGCCGAAATATCCTGAGGGTACAGTGAACAATGAAATAAATAAAGAACCACAAGTACCAATTCATTATGAAAACAACAATCCTTTCAAATATATTAAAATTCCAAGTGGAGCTTCATCAATGACAACCGCTTCGTTGACCAACGATGTAATGGAAGAGAAAGCAACAAATCAAACAACCACTGACTCTGAAAAATCAAATTTTGAGATTCAATACACTCCTCAGGAACTTTTCGTACTCCATAAGTTTAAGAATTAAGATTTTTTGGAAATTATTATTATTGATTTTTCTTTTTTGATAACTAGAGAATTCATGCTATTTTGTTCAAGTAAAAACAAGAATGTAATACAATGACTTTTTAATAAAACTTTTTAGTAAAGTTAAACACATTACTGCTTTCGTTCTTAAAAAAATTAGAAATTCTAACTACTGGGCTATTAAGGAAAATTAATTTGATAGAACTCGATTCACTAATTCATCAGTTTAAACTGTCCTTTGAATTTGGCAATTGCTTGACGCCGTTTTGAATAAATCTGGACTTTTAAATAATCAAGGCCTTCTTGAAAAAATTTTAAAAGTCGACTATTTTAAAAAATATTCTAAAAATCGACCATGTTTTAATTTTTTCAAAAGATATATAAATATGTATCAAAAGTTTTATGAGCGTTTTTAAACCATTTTCAGGGTTAGCTCGCTGAGCTTAATCTTAAAAATTTTGAGTTAAAAATAATTCTCATGAGTTCGTGAATGAAACAAACCTGATTTTATGGGTAAATATCAGTGACAGACTTACGGCTTTACAGAGTGACAGCGAACAAACAGTCTTCAATAGTACATTTTTTCTTACGAAAAGCACTAAAAAACCAAAATTATAAAAAATTTATAATTGACAACTGAACAAAAGTGAAACGCTACTTCCAGTCTTGCATGCTGTGATCAATGAGTGCCCCTATATAAATTTGTCAAGTGAGTTCTCATTTCAAGTTTAGCTATTGTAAAGAATAGATCTTTGTTCAATTTGAAACAAATAAAATTATTTATTGTTTCAAAATCATTTAAAACTATCAAATTCTCTAAGAATTCAACTGTAAGTAGACAAATTTATCAAAATTTCATATAAATGTGCGATACAACTATTGAAAATTGTGAAACAAAAATTTTCAAAGATGGTTCATGGAAAAATTATTACGCGATAAAAATGGATACCTTATTTTAATAAAAAAAAAAGTAAATTTTCTCTGATGGAAATGTGAATATTTCACAATAATCTTTAATACTAATATTTATTCTTAAAAATAACACAGTTTTTGCTTGAATATGAACAAAAAAAATCAATTAATTGATCGTTTTGCCCTGCCTTGTAATTTTGAAATTACACAAAAATAGCAATGGCTGTCTTTTTCTCTTTCAAATTGTTCATATAAAAAATTAAATAGTGTGAATCATTTACCCAGTCAGATTTATAGATTTATAGCCATTATTGGCTGAAATTTTAAAAAATTAGATTAAAATAGATGTGTACAATTTTGCACTTCCTTATTTTAAGGATCTTGATAGGAAAAACAAAGGAAATCACAATTCTTCTACGATTTACTTCAAGTGGTTTATTGATTTTTACCTGCTGTGTGCTAGGCTTATATATATTGTACTTGTACATAGTCAGCTGTTATGAATATGGCATTCATGTTTCTATGCTGATTGTGTGTTGACGTAGGCACTATATGTATGTGTTTTTGTTGTACATAAGCCAAGTACAAAAAAAAAAAGATTAATATAAAACAAATTTTATTAGAGGAACACTCAACAAGGCCATATCTCTGGATAATTAGGTGAGGTCATTATTTCTTCATTTAAATTAATTATGGACTTTTAATTAAGGTCTTTTTATCTGCCGATGATTACTCACAGACTAAATTTTGTGTATTAATGAGGTCCTATGTCTGCCATCTTTTGAAAATACATGAGGATTTTATGAATATCATATAAATTGAACTTTAGAAATTTGTATTAGAGCAAAAAAGAATAATTAGTAATTGCAACCTTAAATTCAATAATAAAAGTATGAAACCGTATTAGATATAAAATTAGTGCGTTCTGAAAGAATTGAGAGATAATCGATATAGTTTTGTGATGTTAATTTAATACATTTAATAATTTTAAATTTACTTTCAAAATTCCTGTTTTGTTCACTTTGAAAATATTCGGAACCTAATTGGATATTGTGTAATTTTTTAACAGAATAAATTGAGAATTATTAGCATATATGCCATCTGTCTGCGTGTCCCTTTAATTAAAAGATTTAATTCAAGTCTTACATAGCTCTTTAGACAATACGACTAATTTTTTTTGCATATAATTTGACTTCTTGGAAGATTCTGTGTAAGTCCATTCTAAATTCTCATAAAAATTTTTATATCAATTTATGGCAATGTGTAAAATCTTATTCTACATTTTTTTTTATATTTTACCCATTTTTTAAAATTAAAAACTGAATTTTCTAAATTGTAAATGAATAATTAAAATATTACGAAATTTTAAAATTAAACAATATAAAAAAACCCCTTTTTACAATATCGGAAAAAAGGTTAACGTTATGATTATACTTATATTAATAAAAGTATTCATTGCATGTTGCAACTTATTCGTGCAAGTACATGATTTATTAATACATTCTACTTTCTTTTATTTACAATGGGTCAAAAAACCAAGAACAAAACAAACTAACTAAATCGAAGCATTTGGAAATGTTTATGAAATATAGAACAACATTAATTAAGTAGAAGACAGGTCTCTGTTAAATTAATAAATGCATGTTAAAGAATCATCGAAATTTGATTTTGAGTATAAAAAAAAATCATAAATATGATAATCTTAAATGTCTGATTAGAAGTCTATATATAAATTAAATTAAATGACAAAAAAGTGCATATATTATAAATTTATGTAGGAATACGTTTGTTCATCGATAGAAACAAAGTGCGGGACACATGAGCAGCAAAAGAGGGTCACTAACCCCTGCTATATACAATTCACAGTGCTGCCTGACAAAGAATAGAATGTTATTAATAAAATAATATTGTATATAAAATGCTGATGTATTCTCCATAGATACATATATTTATAATTGCTATCACTACTATTGAATTTGTTTGAGACTGGATATAAATATTTTAACAGTAAATAAATGCAAGGAAAAAGGGATCTGGGTTCATGGCCCTTTTTTTCTATTTCACTGATTTGTACTATGGTATCTGTATCAACACCATATGTTACAATGAAATACAATTTTAAAAACAAAACCTTTATGTATTACTTCTCTTGAATAATATTTTGAGAAGATAATTTTCAGATTAGTTATCAAAAATATGTTTCGGTACAATGCAAGACATTTAAAACAAAGAATATTTTCAGAAATTGTTGAGAATATTCTGGAAAATCGTTGTAATTATAAAATATTTTGTCATAAACTTTTATTAAATTTTTTATCTTAATTAGATTGGTCGATTACAATAAGATAAAATAAGTAAATAATATAAATATTGGACCTATATTTATATTAAGTAGATCAATACAAAAAAAAAACACAATAATGCATCTCTGTAAGTTGAGTTTTGGGCACCTATAATCGCGACTGGTGAAATTTTCAGTCGCTAGCAATTGATCTGTATTTGCTCAAATTTTACAAAAAAGATTTTTTATGCTTTTTATTTATTATTATCTTAATTTCATATATCAATTAGAAATCGGAAGATTTATTTTTCCGAAAAACAATATTGTGATTTTAAACAATTTCTTTAATTTTCAAATTTTCATCACAATATTTTACTCAAAACTAAATATTTCTGATCAGGGAAAAAGATGAGATAAAAAAAATAGAGAGAATTTTAAAAACTTTTATTGCCATGTTATTAAAAAATTAGTTGAATAATTAAATAAATACTTATTTTATTCCTTTAAATCGGTTCATTTTGCTAATTCAAAGATAAGGCAACACAAGTATCATATTTGATTATCAACTTTAAACATATTCTTGCGAATGAGTTATTAAAGAACAAATGTAAATGAAATTGAATTTAGTTAAAAAAACAAAATTTAAATAAGAAAACAAACATGTAAATCCACCACATTTTCTTAACCACAATCTTTGTGTATAATGAAATCTCTATTATTTGTCACAACTTTACCTTTTTTTTCTACTCTGATTCCTAAGCCATATATTTTGGTTATAAATACAGAAAAAAAAACTATTCGACTTACCATTGATACTTCATTCATTCTCGATTTAAAAATTATTTCCTATTCTGGATTTTCAAATGTTTATTTTTTTTTTAATTCAAAGCAATTTTCGGAAAATCACTTAGAAATAAGAAATAAAATAGAGTCCAAGTGACTTATACAATCACTGAAAGGCATCACAAGTTTCAAAATAATTTTGCGTTTCACTCGAACGAGAAAATTATGGGAAATGGAAAATATGTCTATTTGATATATTTTTTTTTAAAGTCAGGAAATGTTGGACCATGTTAATTTATTTGTTGATATTTGAAATGTTCTGAATAATATGTTAATTTTTAAATGGGCTAGAATTAATTTTAATATTTGCAAATGTTGTTTATAAAATTTTGAAGTTCTATATATGTTTCTACAAAAAAATAAATTAAAAAAATCAATGAGGGAGTAACGCGAAATTATTTTGAGACTTGTAATGTCCTAATATAAATTTGATAATGTATTATGAAAAGTGTGCAAAAATGAGGTCACAACATTTTAGTTTCTATAATTTAACTTATACGTAAGTTTGATACAACACTTGAATTCGGTTGAGTAATTCAATTAATCTTTTACAGAATTGAAAATTTTAAGACTAATATTTTTTTTAAAACAGAACCTTATAAATATTAGGTAATTGGGAATTAATTTTTGTGTTACTTCAAAAGACCATACTACATTCCATCCTCAAATGTAGT
>LN483368.1:256429-338147 GCA_900002565.1 Culicoides sonorensis
TGCAGTAGCATGACATGAACTCTCTTTTGTATGCTTTTATCGCCGTTGTATAAATGCTTTTTATGAAAAAAAAATTAGATGATCATTCAGGCATACACACGTGAGTAGAAACGTGTTTATACATTTTACTTTGGGCTCATTTAATAAAATAAAATTTGATGATACATATATTTTGAATAGAACTAAGATTTTTTTGTGTTTCAAAAGTTATTTTATTTTGTAACATTAAATTAAGTTAACAAGAGATTTGTTAATGCAAGTTCCTGTTAATATTTTTTACAACACTCTGTACTTTGAAAGTAAAAACTTTTTAAGTGAACTAAAGTTGTGAAGTTTTTTTTATAGAGTATCGGTCTACTGAGCTTCAGATGAGCCACTGCCTAACATAAGATAACTAAAATCAGGACATCTCAATTGACAATTTAAAGAAAAAAAAAATAACTCTTCCTAAAAGACCTTCAAAAATCAAACAGGAGAGTCATTATAGAAAGCCTACTTTATTTTGCAAAAGATACTCTTATTCTTATTAATAATTTTCATTTCCTTTCAAAATCACTTTGAATAACACAGAAACAACACCAACCATATTGAAATTTAAATAATCACATTGTAAAAAGAAATGTAACTAATAAATCCAAAATCTGAAAAATATGCTTATTCGATTTACATAACAAACCTTGAAAAAGTTATAAGAATGCACTTTACCACGTTTTCTATTATTACGTTTCAATATTCTACGTAAACAGGTATACCGATTTTATAATGTCGTTTATGGCCATATATATTTTTTCGATAATTGTGCTGGCTGAAACATTTACTTAACAAAAATATGTTTAAAATCAACATAAATTTTTCAGAATTAAATGATGTGATTCTCTTGCAAGTAAAGTTTAAATGAACAATTTTCCAGACATTTCTGAATTGACTTACTAAACATAAAAAAAAACAGAATTACAACTACAAACGCAAAACTCAAAACGCTTTAGATTTTTTTTATTCTTTTAATTTTCTGATGAATAGACTGACTATAAAACTTACTTTACTTGAATACGTTTAAAATACGATTTCATTAACATGTTCTTTTCTTATATTAAAACGTGCATCCTAACATTAAATGAGTTCCTTCTATATACTGTCTGCCTACTTTTTCATGCTGTATATATAATACAAATTTTATATACAGATATCAATATATAGAAGACTTTATTTGACTGTGTTGAAGTAAAGTATTTTCAGTTCAGCAGGCTGGTTAAAATAGAATAACTTAGCTTAATTTTTAAAATTCTCTGTAAAAAATTACTTTTAAAAGCCATTTTCTTTTCAAATTTGACCAAAGGTGAGCAATTCCTTCGTTTATTGCGAAATAAATGCTAATTTTTTAGTATAATAATCGTTTATAAGGAGTTTGTCTTAAAATTATTATTACAGTAGAAAATTAATTGTGTGTACGTCAATGTTGTGTAAAAAACAAAGTTATTTCGATCTTTTATAATAATAATAATACATTTTAATAAAAGTTGAACGTATTTTCAAATATTTAGTAAATTATATATATTTTTTTTTTTTAATTTCAGGCTCTTATACCTGCCGCACATCTTCAAGTCAAACAAAGAGTATAGATTAAAACTGTGTTTTTATTTTCAAAATTATCGATTTAGTTTTTTCGTCCATCCGAAGTAGAAGCTAAAGCGTTGAAAGCCATATTCATCCAACAATTGGTATGTTTCATGTAACAAAGTGGACGCGTAAGTGTCGTCTATGGCCGAATCCGCAAACAACCCAATGCTCTCTGCAGTGACGGAGGGGCATCAGTATGTCGGCATAAGAAGCAGCAGTAATAGTAACGAATCAACAGTCACAAAAACGAATAATAACAATAATAATGCGACTAGAACAAATCAACGTGCAACAAGAGGAAGACCTAAAATTATAACAACGTCAACTTCATTGTCAAGTAGTGGTGGTTCTAGCAATAATCAAGCGTTTGAATCAGAATCAAATAATAAGATAACAAGAAAGAAATCAACAGCTCATATACCAACTTCATCAATAGCATCAACGACAAACTATTCTCATCGTTATACAAAACCGAGTAGTAGTACAAGCAACAGCAACAAAAACAAAACCCAATTAAAATCATCATTAAAATCGCCTCGTAAACGTATAATTGATACAGATACAGAGGACACAGAAGACGAAATTAATACAAAAGATCGTAAAAAGCGACAAGTAAGTGCAAATTTAGAAACAGTTCCAGTAAGTGGATTGGCATCAACAATCGCTAGTCGTACGAGATCCCACGGAAATATTCAAGAAACTGAAACATCGACTAGCCGTTCAAAAGTACCATCATCATCGAGCAGTCGAAAAGTTCGTTCTAACTTACAATTAAACAATACTGAAGATACCAGCAGTGCTGAGGAAATATTTTTACATAGAGTTAGAAAAACTCATTTGAAACCAATAACGAAAGGAGGACCACAATCACAAATCGCAACAAGTACAAAACTTAAGAAACTTGTAAGAGAGCATTTAGGTGGCACTAGTGCAGAACCAACAGCAGGTACATCTAGAAATTTGAGGTCACAACATTATTCAGTAGGAAGTGGATTTTCTGTTAGCACAACTAGTACTCAAGTAGCAAACCTAAGTTACAGTAATTCATCTTCATCGTCATCACCAGCAGTACCCATACCGGCATATTCTTGCAACCAACAAAATAATATTAAATCAGGAACGCGACTTGCTAGCAATAGCAGTGGATTATCAATTGTAGCCGTACCAAAAAAACGTCAAAAGGTGGGTGAGCATCAACGAGGCCCTGATAACTCGGGCTACTCCGACAGACTATCGAATCTGGGGGCGCGATTAGCCCGTAGCAGCAGTGGTAGGGAGTCCCAATCTAATTCTTCTGACGTTCAGGTAATAATTTTTTGTTTTGCAAATTTAAGCAAATTCATATTTTTTCTTATGTTTTCCCTAGGGGCAACCTCCAAGCTTGCTCAGACGCAGTTCTCGTGCCAAGAGTTTAGCTCAAACAGCAACGACGGGTTCCTGTGTTAGCTCAACAGCACCAGCCAACAACAATTCCTCCTCTACAACAACAGCCAACACATCAAATTCTTCATCACATCGTTCGGCACACCGTTCACATAGCAACAAAAGTGTTGGTTCTGGAGCCTCTACATCTAAATTTGGCGGCCATCAATCACAATCATTAGGAGGTTTTGATCTCACCAGTGCTGGTGCTGGTTCATCATCATCATCAACTATTACACCAAATCAACAATTACTTGGAATTATGTCTGGTGCTGGTAATAATCCAGGAGACCATCCGCCAAGTAACAGCAATCCATTTATTAAATTGCAAAAAACTTCGTTTGGTCTTGGCAGTGGTGGAGTACAAACTGATTCTACATTATCACAACAATCATCTTCATCAACACTTGGTTTATCTGCAACCAGTAGTTTGGGGGGAGCAACTGGTGGAGCACCACCTCATCCTGATTCGGAAAGCGATGATAGTGAAGTAGGCAGATTACAGGCACTTCTAGAAGCTCGAGGCTTACCTCCGCATTTATTTGGCGCTTTGGGACCACGAATGCATCATCTTTTGCATCGAACAATGGGTGCCAGTTCAACCAGTAAAGCACAAACACTTTTACAAGGTTTACAAAGCAATGATGAAAGTCAGCAATTACAAGCTGCTATTGAAATGTGTCAAATGTTGGTAATGGGAAACGAAGATACTTTGGCAGGATTTCCAATCAAGCAAGTAGTACCAGCATTAATCACTCTATTAAGAATGGAACATAATTTTGACATTATGATTAATGCATGTCGTGCACTTGCCTACATGCTTGAAGCTCTTCCACGGTCATCAGCAACAGTTGTGGATGCAATCCCTGCGTTTTTAGAAAAACTACAGGTTATTCAATGGGTAGATGTAGCTGAACAAAGCTTGACTGCCTTAGAAATCTTATCACGACGTCATAACAAAGCAATTTTACAAGCAAATGGTGTTTCAGCTTGTCTCACTTATTTAGACTTCTTCTCCATAAACGCTCAACGATGCGCTTTATCTATTACTGCGAATTGTTGCCAAAATTTACATATAGAAGAATTTCACTTTATCAAAGGATCATTGTCACTACTTGCTCGTCTTCTTGCTCAACAAGACAAGAAAAGTGTTGAAAGTATATGCACTGCATTTCATCGTTTAGTTGATAGTTTCCAACAGGACCCCAATACTTTACAAGAAATTGTTAGCATGGAATTGCTTAAAAACTGTCAACAGTTACTGGTAGTAACACCACCAGTACTGAATTCAGGTACATTTACGAATGTTGTCCGAATGTTAAGTGTCATGTGTGCGAATTGTCCTGATCTAGCAGTTACTTTGTTAAAAAGCGATATTGCAGCAACATTATTGTATCTTCTCACTGGCTCAACAGAAACTGTTACCACTGGAGATGTTGAGTTAGTGTCAAGAAGCCCATCAGAATTATATGAAATAACATGTTTAATTGGCGAATTGATGCCAAGACTTCCGACAGATGGAATTTTTAGTGTTGATGCTTTATTGGAAAGACCAAATTCAGGTACACAAGATGCTGTTCAATGGCAATGGAAAGACGATCGTGGAATTTGGCGTTCATACAATGCAATAGATTCTCGCATGATTGAAGCAGCACATTTGAATTCTGATGATGAAATAAGTTTAACTGCATTAGGACGTACTTACACAATTGATTTTAATTCAATGACACAAATAAATGAAGATACTGGGACTACAAGAAGTGTCCAAAGAAAAGTAAATACATCATTATTAAATCAAGTCGACATTTCTGGATCAAATAATGCAAACGTAAGTGAACAAAATACTTCATATCAAGATCTTGGCACTGGCAACATTACGGGTATTTTGAACTTAGCTGGACGACCTCCCAGTGCTACACGTGATGCTAGAATCGCTTCTCTCAAAGAAGAAAGAGGATTAGCATCAGATTTTATAAAAACATTATTTTCAGTTCTCTATGAAGTATACAGCTCTTCGGCCGGACCAGCTGTAAGATACAAGTGTTTAAGAGCATTATTACGAATGGTTTATTTTGCAAATAGTGATTTATTAAAAGAAGTTTTAAAAAATCAACTAGTTTCTGCACACATTGCTGGGATGATGGCTTCAAATGACTTACGTATCGTTGTAGGAGCTTTACAAATGGCTGAGATTCTAATGCAAAAATTACCAAATGTATTTGGAGTCCACTTCCGTCGTGAAGGTGTAATGCATCAAATTAATCTTTTGGCAGATCCAACAGTACCTATTTGTGTTGTACCTTCTCCTAAATCAGGAGCAGTAAGTGCCCCACCAAGTGCTTCAATTACAAATGCCACTTTTGATTTTGACCATGCTGTGGCGTCGACCAGTAAAGGATCACAAGATAAAAATTTAAATAGTAGTATGTTTTCGTCAACTAAACTGAGTATATCAATGCCATCAACTAGTTCATCTTTATTACACTCCTTACAAACACCAACAAGTGCCAATTTTTCAGGCAATAATTTTGCAATCAATCTGAATATGTCACAATCATCTGGCAAAGCAATTTCACAAGGACATCTTCCTTTTGAATCTCATTCGACTCCAGTTTCAAGTAATGGAGATCTCCTAAGTTCAATGTACAATAATTCAAATTCAGCTGCAGTTGTACATCTTCCTTCTGACAAGTCTTATCCATCAGCTAACAGTAGCCAAAGCAATCATCATATAGATTTATTAAGTCTTAATAGTGGACATACAAGTGGTGATCGTGCAGGAGGTCATTCAAGTTCCTCGAGCCATTTAAAAATGAGTGATATTTTAAAGAGAAAAGTGCCACCGAAACGTCGTTCGACTGGAGGTTCACGTCTGAAATCACGATCAGAGGATCAACAACCTTCTGCATCTACAGCAACTCCCACCACATCACAATCACAACAATATCAGTCCATGTCTGTCATGCATGAACTAATTAATAAAGCAACAAATTTAGGATCATCAGGGCGTAATACTCCAGCATCATCAAGTTCTAATAGCAGTAAATCAAGATTTTCAGGAGCGTCATCAAAAACTACCTCTTTCTTGGCATCACTTAATCCTGCAAGATGGGGCCGTACTGGATCTCATAACTCATTCTACAAAGATCAATCAAATAATTTGAGCAAAAGTACTTCAAATTCTAATTTGATTGCTGCTGGAAATCGTGAAAAAGCTAGACAATGGATACGAGAACAATCAATTCAGTTTGCGAAAAAATACTCGGATCAAGAAGCCTCTAATGATGGTGGACAACATCAAGCCGTTAGTATATTGAGTCGTTTAAAGAACGCTATTCAACGATTAGATGGAGATTTTAATGATTGCCTTTTTGCTTTGCAAGAACTGCGAAACATATTAATAGAAAGCGATATTTCACCATTCGAAGTTAATCATTCAGGTTTAATTAAATCTATGATTAATTTCATGACCTCTGATAGTGCAATTGTCAACAGAGACGATCGTATACGTGCATTTTTGCATGTTTTTGCCGGATTACCACTTAAAGGAAGTTATAGTGGTACAATACAACAAATAGATCCATCATCATTTAGTGCATTTGTTGCCAAATTAAATGGTTGTGTGACCCAACTAGAACAATTTCCAGTAAAAGTACACGATTTTCCTTCTGGCATGGGTGGACGATCCAATACAAGTGCACTTAAGTTCTTTAATACACATCAGTTGAAGGTATTCTAAAAATGTGTAATTGTAGATCTTTTAAACTTATATTTTTTTAATATTTTAGTGTAACTTACAACGTCATCCAGATTGTACCAATTTACGACAATGGAAAGGTGGTACTGTAAAAATTGATCCTCTAGCTCTTGTACAAGCAATCGAACGATATTTGGTGATTCGCGGTTACGGTGGAATTAGAGTAGATTCTGAAGAAGACTCAGAAGACGATATCGATAACATAGACGCTGCAGCAATGATTACACAGGTAAAATGCTTATTTTTTTGATTCGTTTCCAATATTTATTATTTTATTTTTCATACGATACACAGCAAAGTAATACAACGCACAAGTTACAATTTTTAATCGGTAATGAAGTTTTACCATATAATATGACGGTGTATCAAGCAATTCGTCAATTTTCACCATTAGCTCATGATCAATCTGAAACTGACACTGATACAGAAACTCCAATTGGTAAGTTAATTTATACATTTAAAATAAATGATTGTTCTGATCACTTTTACAAATTTCCATTATATCAGGAAGTGCATCGATTTGGGTACAACAACACACAATTTATTACCGACCAGTTATGCCGAATCCAACAACGAAAGTAGTGTCAGTATCTGGTTCTAGTCGTAAAAGTAGTAAATCAAGCACTAGTGGTAAGGCAACAAATCGTAGGAAACCAGAATTCTGGGCTGACGGAGCAGTTCCACCTGTTGTATCACCCTTACAACAATTTCTTGTGCCAAAATTACCTGACGTTGTTAACGTTCAGGATGCTTCATTGGATGTACTTGTCTTGTTGCGAATTGTGAATGCACTTAATCGATATTGGAGTTCGCTATACTTTTCGGTGCCTCATGTTAACATAATTGCTCAAAGCGAATTCATACATTCAAAAATTGCAGCAAAAGCTAGTCGTCAACTTCAAGATCCTCTAGTTATTATGACTGGAAATTTACCACAGTGGTTGCAACAAATTGCTGCAGCTTGTCCATTTTTATTTCCATTTGAAACAAGACAATTATTGTTCTATGCTGTTTCATTTGATCGTGATCGAGCTTTGCAAAGACTTTTAGAAACAACACCAGATCTCAACTCGTCAGATACTTCTGAAAGAGTAACACCACGATTAGATCGTCGAAAACGTGCAATATCACGTGAAGATATACTTAAACAAGCTGAAGCAATTATTCAAGACTTTGGACATTCCAAGGCATTACTGGAAATACAATATGAAAATGAGGTTGGCACTGGGCTAGGTCCCACTTTAGAATTTTATGCATTAGTTTCTACAGAATTACAGCGCTGTGATTTATGTTTATGGAATGATAGTGATAGTTACAAATCGAATCAACAATCAAATTCTTCAGTTGTTAGTGATGATATTGTAAAAGCCGAATCGAACAATATTGCTGATGATTTGACAACGGTGTCTTCAACAACACAAAACCAAATTACAATGACTCGGAATAATCAAACTAATCAAATTAACGATATTAATTTGCATATGGAAAATAATACGGTAACGATCGGACAAAATGGGTCACTTAATATGTTGATCGAACAATCAGATACGATCATCATTCATTCAAATGATGGAACAACAACTGGAAGTGGCGGGTCACCTCCAGATGGTGAAGAAATTACAAGTACTACAACAACAACAACGGGTATAACTTACGTTAATGCTCCATTAGGATTGTTCCCGGCTCCATTGAGTAAAACAGCTAAAACAACACAAATTTCACGTCTAAAAGCCAAGTTTAAATTCATTGGCAAATTTATGGCTAAAGCTGTAATGGACAGTCGTTTGGTATGTTTTAAATATTTCTGAATCGATAAAGAAAATTAAATTTTTTTATATGAATTTCTAGCTTGATTTACCACTTTCGATTCCATTTTACCGTTGGTTACTTACTGAAGAGAACACCTTCAGTTTAGCAGATTTGCAACAAGTTGCACCTGAAGTACAAACCACTCTTCTGCGTTTGAATGAGATAGTTAAGCAAAGAGATATTATTCAAGCTAACCCTAATCTAGATGCAATGGAAAAAACAGAGAAGGTGCATACCAAAAGATTTTATAACCAACTATTATTTCAAATTATTTTTTTTTTCAGATTGAAAGTCTTGATTTAGATGGTTGTCCCATTACTGATCTTGGTTTAGATTTCGTATTACCAGGATACCCAAATATTGAATTACGTCGTGGTGGACGTGATACTTCAGTTACAATACACAATCTTCACCAATATATTGCATTAGTTACACACTGGTTCCTAAATGAAGGTGTTGCTCGACAATTTGAAGCATTACGTGAAGGTATGTTTTCTAATTTTATCTTTAAATTTAATGTGATAAAAAAGAAAATTAACATATGGTTCACCTGTTTTCAAGGTTTTGATTCAGTTTTCCCCAGCTACCGTCTACGCATGTTCTATCCAGAAGAACTTGAAAATGTATTTTGTGGATCTGGCCTTAATAATTATCAACGATGGGATCCAAGAATGCTTGCTGAATGTTGTCGACCTGATCATGGATTTACTCAAGATTCAAAAACAATTCAATACTTTTATGAGATTTTAAGTATGTACAACAAAGAAGAACAGAGACTATTCTTACAATTCGTCACAGGCACACCACGACTACCAACGGGAGGTTTCAAAGCCTTAACTCCACCTTTGACAATTGTGCGTAAAACAAATGATAACAAACAAAGTCCCGATGATTATTTACCTTCTGTTATGACTTGTGTGAACTACTTAAAATTACCAGAATACTCTAGTAAGGAAGTAATGCGGGAAAAGCTTAAATTTGCTGCTAGTGAAGGAAGTATGTCTTTCCACTTATCTTAAGGTAATTAACATATTGGATCTTGTTCATCTGTATCTAATTCTCTCATGTTGATAATATGTTAATTTATATTCTGAATTTAACTTGCTTCAATCCACCATTTACTAATTTTGAAATAATATGAAATTATAACAAATAGTTATGTTTAAAATTTATAATGTGAAGAAAATTGAAATAAAATGAAAAGTAAAATCTAACGTTTAAATTTGTATAAATTGTGTGCAAATTTGTGTGGCTTTTATAAAATATTTGAATAAGGGATATTTAAATTTAGTGCAATTTATGTGTAGAGAATATAAATTAATAGAAGCGTAAATTACTCAACATGTGTACAAATTCAGAAAAATTATCACGTTGTTGTTTCCAAATAGTATAAACATTTGCGAAACATACTTTTTAAGTATATTCAAACTTGTATTAAAATACTTTATATAATAAATTACAAACAAGAATTCGATATATTTTATTATTTTGTAAATTAATATAATGAAAAACACCTTTCATTAATTTTAAGTCCTGAATTTTTACATTTTTATTAGTCATATCCGTTAAATAGAAATAAAATAATAGAAAACGAAAAGTTAAAATATTGTTTGATGAAACTATAAGTGTAAAAATATAACTAAAATAATATACAATTAATAATTAAAAACCCATAAACACTAATAAAAAATCATATTAATAATGAATATTATAACATTACATAAAAAAAAACTAGATATAAAAATATTAAAAACTAAATGAAAAAATAGTTCTTCAACAATCAAACCAGATAAAAATTAGGCTTATATGTATGTAAAATAAATAAAATTCATATTAAATTAAAAGTTCTTTTGGTTTAATATTGTCGTCATGATAGGTAAAATGTTCAATAATCTTCTAATTTTTCTATCTTATCAGATTTGTTGCTTATTTAATAAGACAGATAAAGAGTAAGTAATATCTTTAGCCCTTTTATATATTTTGGCAGTTGATACCGATTTTGAAACTGTTAAAAGCATGAAGGTAAATATATTTTTATGTTAAGTCATCAATTATTTAAAGTTATCTTAGCAGCAATTATCTCCTTTGATTAGATTTCTGAGAAAATGTAGAATTTATTATGGGTTGAACTATATGAACTAATTCAGGTATCATGCTAATATGGTTTCCCATAGGAACAGTTTTTACCAAAATCAGCAACTGCAGTGTGTATGGTTCTTTCTGCAAAACTTCGGGACTAAGAGAAAAACTTCTTTAACAAAAAAACTTTATTTCCAATATCATTTTAAGACTTTCGGGTCAGAATTTTTTATCATTCCATTCGAGTAGCATTGTCAAAGGTTAAAGAAATCATATTCATTATCCAATTCTTTTTGCTGTATATTTTTATATTTTTGACATTACTTAAAAATTTATTATGCTGAAATTTTCGTTTCCTTGATGAACACGACCAATAACATTTTTGACGTATTGGAATCTGTTTTTCAAATAAGAATAATAAAGAGAAACACACAAAATAAAATAAGAACAGCTGCAGGTAAATTCATATGTCAAAAATATTGAATATTTTATTCAAATTGAATGAACTTTTATTATGTTGATATTTAGCTCTCGTCAAATAATGTCTGTTGGGGACGCTGCTAATTATTTACTATTTACAAATCCAGTTTCTTCAAGTGTTTGGGGTGTTCTTGGTTCAGTTTCAAAAGTAGCGGTATTGCAAAATTTAACTTACTTCGAGTTATTAGTTTGGTTTTTCTTTATTTTTAGGGCTTGAAACCAAAGGGCTCATCAAATTCAGTGGTTTCGTCATCAACATCATCATCCTTACCAGTTAAGCTTGAAATGACTCCATTATGGAAACTTGCTGGCACAAATTTAGTGTTCGTCAGAATAGCGGCAGTTTCTGGTGCATCTGCAGTATTTTTAGGTGCATGGGGTGCTCATAAAGAAAAACAGGATCATGATTTAAAGCAAGTTTTTGAAACTGCAAATCGGTATCACTTCTTTCATTCATTGGCTTTATTGGCCGTCCCGTTAGCACGCAGACCAATGATTTCTGGATCTCTAATGTTAGCTGGAACAGTTCTCTTTTCTGGAACCTTGTATTACAGATCAGTTACAGGTGACAACAAATTTAACAGATTAGCACCCATTGGAGGAATAACTTTGATATTCGCTTGGTTATCTCTTGTACTTTAAATGTATTGTCAAATCGTAAATGAGCTGTTTGTAGATTAAAAAAAAAAAGGAAAACATCATTCTTGTTTTTTTTTTTATTTGAATTTCTTTTTACAAGCAAAACGTTTTCCTTCCACAGAAAAATTATATCCTTTTATTCAACTGTGTTTAAAGGTCTGTCATATTATCAATGCGAAAATTCTTGATAAAATGCCAAAACATTGAGTTGCGTGCGATAAATATAAAAAAAAAAAAACAAAAGATAATAAAAAAATATTTTAAGCGTTCCAAAATTTTTGTAAGTTCATTACTTTGCAAAAGAAAACAAGCTTATGTTAGTATTTTTTGTAACAATTTATTATATTAATTCTTAATTGCACATTAAATAAAATCCTATAAACATTTCAATTATCTCAATTTTCTCATCATAATCTCGTATCAAAAATATTTAATTAAAAAAAGTAACAAATTCATGTGGTTGATATATTTTTGGTTGTTATTTGGAAGCGATTTTCTTATTTTAAATTTTTGGTTTCATTGATTTAAATATCATTAAAATTAAGTTTAGCATTTTTTAAAAAAATTACCAAGCTTTTAATCATTTAAAGGCAAAAAAATATTTATTTATAGTTGCTTTAAGCTATTCAAATCAATTATTAGGCAACATTTATTTTCATTTTCGCTAGATTTAAAATTAGTACCATCAAGATCAGGATTGTTGGTAGTAGTAAAGGCATCATTATTGAAAATTAAGCCATTATTATTATTTGCATTGTTATTAGTATGATGTTTGCTGCAAAAGCAAAGAATATTTTGTTGATTTGATTGTCCAAGGATGTCAAAATCTTCATTATATGCTTGAAAAGATGATAAATCATCAATCAATTGAGTAATATTTTCAATTAAAATAGGATCTTGTTCGGTTGATTGTCCATTGCCATTTTGATAACACATATTTTCGTTAGTTGAACAGGTACAAGTTTGTGATGAGCAACATGTTCCACAATTATTGCATGCACAACTATTTGTAGGAAGTTGAAGTAAGCTGTCCGCCTCATAGTTGACATAATTTGGTACATCAATATCTTCTTTAAAACTTTCACCATTTGGAAAACAATCAAGATGTAGCTGAAATGAAGCAACACTAGAATTCAATTCGTTTCCATTTCCTAGATTTGACGTTTCAAATGAATTAGAATCTGATATTGACTCAGCATAACAAGGTTGTTCAATTTTGATGTCCTCATTCTCCTGTTGTTTGTTAAACTGTATAGAAAAAAGGCCATTAATATTGTACATAATGTAGTTTTATTTATTTTAACCTTCTTCGCATGCATTTTGATATGGGACTTTAAACTATGAGAAGTGCTGAATTTTTTTCCGCATTGTGTACATGCAAAAGGTTTTTCTCCAGAGTGGATTCGTTTATGAGCTAAAAGAAAAACAATAAATTTATCCCTAATTTCCTAATCTATTATTAAGTTACCTTTTAGATGATGTGATGCAGTAAATGCCTTGCCACACTCGGGATTATCACATCTAAGTAAAGTAATGATACATTTATTATATTTATAATAATTTTTTACAAAACATGAAGAAAAATAATTTTAAGTGAACTATAAATTCATACATTTAAAATAAGAATTTAATGTGGCTAAGTAGAACAGATTCTTTTTTTGTTTCTTCCTAAATTTATAATTTAAAAAAAAATATATATACTTTACCGGTAAGGCCTCTCCTGTGTGTGTATCCTAAAGTGTTTTTTGAGGTCTGATAATGTCGTAAAATGTTTTTGGCACATTTCCCAATTACAGTTAAAAGTCTCTCCATTATGAAGTCGCAAGTGAGCACGCAACCGATATCTTGTATTAAAAGACTTTTGACAATGCTCTTCAGCGCATTTGAACGGTTTTACCTTATTGTGAACACGAACATGAATCTTGAGTGAATAGGAAGTGAGAAAACGTTTATCGCAATTTTCTTCAGTGCATTTGTACTTGAATTCTCCATTGTGACTTTTTAAATGAGTTCTTAGATTACCACGAGTGCTATAGTTTCGGTTACAACTTTCGTAGGAGCAAGTATAACGAACTCTCTGCGAAACAGAAAAACAAGCTTTATTTGCGTTATATAAAAAATATATCCTTAATTTACATCAGTTGTGCAGTTATTATTGATCGTAGTAGTTGAACTAATATCAGGTAAAGAGGTAGTGGTTGAATTCTTCAGATCCTTAAAATTTTCAATGGATTCAACATTGAAGGTTCCATTTGTTGTGTCTGTTGTTGATACATGATTCTCCATTATTATTGGCCTAAATATAGTTAAAAATGGTTAGTACTTAAATGTAGTAGCTGATATACAAATCTTATCACCTAAAAATTATAAGATATTAATCATCACGCATGAAAGAGATAATTTTTGTCAAGATTTTTGTTATCTTCGATGAATTTAACAAAAAAAAAAAAATACACACGCAGATACTGATAAATGGTTTATTGTTGTTGTAAAACATAGGGGAGATAAATTTAAATTCATTATAAGCTCAGCAAAAATATCTCGTCCTTGAACTTTGATTGCATTTTATTTCATTACTAATGATGTGTGTGAGTAAAAAAATTAATGAATAGTATTGGCACTGAGAACAAAAATAAAATAACACCGGTAAAGCATTAAGGAAGTTCAAAAAGCTTGTTTTTCTCGAGTTATTTTTAATTTTAAGATTATTTTACTTACCTGTCTTCCCCAATGCAATCTATTAAAGAGTCGGAGAGATCAAAGTTTGAGTGAATATGATAATAATCTGCCATTATACTCCACTTAGCTCTCACATACGAAAATCAAAGGAAGGGAAAAAATTATAAAAGAAGCAATGTGTAAGGCTTTCAGGCACTGTTTGACTATCACTAAAGAAAAAAAAATGAAAAAAGAGTCTTCAGTCGTTTTTTGTACAAAACAGCTGATTGATTTGACATTTTTAAAACCGTTTTATCATTGACAACTCGCTTCTTAATTTGAGTCGTATACGATAGAATTTGTTAAGCTTCTTTAAAATAGATGTTTTTATAATTATTTGATTTAAAAAAGTGTGTTTAAACCTGATAAAACTTGTATACAAAAAAAAATTACAAGAATCAAGATTAATATTCATACAAGCATTAGTTTAGTAATTCGATACAAAAAAGAAATTGAAGAATGTCAAGAAATACAAATCGGCTTGATCTCAAAAAAGTTGTAAGTTAATTAAAATTAATAATAAACAGCTTCACTGTAATTTCCCTCGCCAGTCAGTACTATAATACATACAATTAATAAATTGTGATCAAAAATGGAAAACGTTACTATAAAAGTTGAAGGTAATCCAACTAATAATGGGCATGGATCTTCATTGACTCCAGCATCAACACCAACCACCGCCCAACAAATTCAAATGCTTTCAAATAATGGCACACCAATTCTTTTGCAAGCTTTACCACAACAACTAACAGCGGCCGGAAACGCCACACAAACACTGCAACTTTTACCAATATCAGCTGGTGGGCAAATTATGATGCAACAGCCAACACAAGCTGTCACAAATCAACAACAAGTACAGCCCCAGCTGATCCAAATGCCTGATGGTCAGACCTTTTTATATCCTTTAATTCAGCAAGTTCAGCCCCAAGAACAAATACAACAAGTACAAACACCTCAATTTATAAATTTAAACGGGCAACTAATACAAATAAATGGACCTACATTAGCTGCAGCACAAGCTCAATTAGTTGCTCAAGCACAACAACAACAACAGCAACAACAACAACACCAACAACAACAACAACAGCAACCACAAGTAGTTCTCGTTAATCAAGATGCAAATCAAGCTCAGGAGGCTTTTCAGGCACTAGCTCAACAAGCAGCAGGTGCATCAACAGTTCCAGATACAGATGAAGAACCATTATACGTAAATGCCAAACAATATAAAAGAATATTGAAGCGTCGAGCTGCACGAGCAAAGCTAGAAGCTCAAGGAAAGATACCAAAAGAACGCCCAAAGTATTTGCACGAATCAAGACATCGACATGCAATGAATAGAGTGAGAGGAGAAGGGGGTCGTTTTCATTCTGGTTCGTCGAAAAGCAGTAAAGAGCAACATGGAACTACATAACATTTATTCGACTTTTCTTACTTCTAAAACAGATTTATCAATTTTGTATTTTTCTTTTATTCTTTGAAATATAATTAAAAATATAATACTTTGAATCTATTTTTTTCTATTTCTTGCTGGCGAGAGGATGACTTTATAAAAAAATTCATACATTAACTCCGATTCCTTTTGTTTATTCCAGAACTCAGAACTTCTAAGTTTGACTTATGGATCTTTGGTGTCACAAATCCTACGAGATTTTGACAATACTGACGAAGTCAATAAGCAACTTGAACGAATTGGCTACAATATGGGTGTAAGGCTAATAGAAGACTTTCTCTCACGTACATTATCACCTCGCTGTTTAGATATGCGCGAGACTGCTGAAAAAATTCAACTTGCATTCCGAATGTATTTATCTATACAACCAACAATTTCTAATTGGGCTCCAACTGGAGATGAATTTTCATTGATTTTTGAACAAAATCCATTAACAGAATTTGTTGAGCTACCTCAAGATTTGACAAATCTTAAATATTCCGCTGTCATGTGTGGATGTATTAGAGGGGCATTGGAAATGGTACAGCTAGATGTGCAATGTTGGTTTGTCCAAGACCAATTAAAGGGCGATGCTGTCACAGAACTCAGAGTTAAATGTTTGAGGAGATTGGAAGATCAAGTACCCGCTGGAGAGGACTAAATTGATAATTCATTAATTAAATATTACCAGAATTTAGATCACATTTAATATAATAAATGATTCATATTATTATCATCAATTTTTGTTTTGATAATTTGAAATGTTTCAGATCGCGGATTGTCTTGATGATATTCAAAGTTCTAAGTAAAAAAAAATCAACCGTTGTTTCAAGCTTTATTTAACAATTGATTATCAACTTTATTGAAAAATTAAGATATTGTTTATAATTATCTTTTAATTTAAATGTACGTTTTGAATGAAGATTAAAAGCTGTTTAAAATACTATTAAATAGAACTCTTGATCTTGATTTGATGATTTAATTTTATCTATTTTTTTTTAATTTGATCCACAAATGAATTATTAAAACGCAAAAGGATTATATTACATTAAAATTATATTCAATAAAAATTGCACTCGATTGTTTTTGATTGACTAAATTGTTTATCTGTAACATTTAACAATAACATTGATATATTTTTGACTTATTGAGATTTCATTTTAGCCATGATGGCAGTGATGGCACTCATTTATAACTTGAATATTTTTTTTTATCTTATTTCATAACAGAGTAGATAAATAAAAGAACTCTTTTTTAAACTTCGACATAAATACAAATTTGACATGTTGTTTAAAATTTTTTATGCTTAACTACTTTTTTTCTATAAACTAAAATTGTTTTTCCATTCCGAAACATTCATATTATTGCCTTTAATAACAGGAAATTTTTTTATTTTGCTGCATGTGGGTCAGGAAGTTTTTCCCATGAAGGCTCAACACCCCAAATTTCACGTGCGTATTCGGATATTGTTCTATCACTAGAGAACTTTCCACTAGATGCAATGTTATGAATTGCCATTTCAAGCCATTTAGCTTGATTCTGAAATAAATATATATAGTAACGATTATAAAATTGTAAAAAAGCATCGTACCTTATATGTATCGGATACTTTATCCTGAGCCTTGATGTAATCTTCGTAGTCGGCTAAAACATAATAACGATCGTACTTCATGAGACAATCTGCAACATCACGGAACTCATTTGGATTATTTGGACTGAAGAATCCACCTTGAATTTGATCAATGCATTGTTTAATTTCAGGATTACGATTGTAATAATCATAAGCGTTGTAGCCTTTGCGTTTTAATTCTTCGACTTGTTCAACAGTCATACCAAAAATAAAGATATTTTCGTTGCCCATTTCTTCAGCCATTTCAACATTAGCCCCATCCAATGTACCAATAGTCAAGGCACCGTTCAACATGAATTTCATGTTACCAGTACCAGATGCCTCAGTACCAGCAGTTGAAATTTGTTCAGACAAATCAGCAGCAGGCATAATTTTCTCCGCCAATGTAACACGGTAATTTTCCAAGAAAATTACTTTAAGCTTATCACCCACAATTGGATCATTGTTGACAACATTGCCCACAGCACAAATAAGTTTGATAATTTGTTTGGCCATGTAATAGCCTGGTGCAGCTTTACCTCCAATCATGATAGTACGTGGTACAATATTAGCTGTAGGATCACGCTTAATTCTGTTATACATAGTAATAATATGCAAGCAATTGAGTAACTGACGTTTGTATTCGTGGATTCGTTTGACTTGGAAGTCAAAAATTGAGGACGGGTTAATTTCTACCCCATAATCACGTTCGAGTAAACGAGCAAATTTGTTCTTATTGTCTTGTTTGCTTTGGGCGACAAGACGTTGAAAAGCGGGATCTTTGGCCCATTTTTTCAAGTTTGCTAATTGATCTAAATGAACAGGCCACTCTTCACCAATTTTATCGCTAATTATATCTGCTAGGCCAGGATTACATAACAATAACCAACGACGAGGTGTAATACCATTAGTTTTATTCTGGAATCTTTCAGGAAACATTTCATAAAAGTCCTTAAACAAATCTTGTTTGATAATCTCAGAGTGAATTGCAGCAACACCATTAACAGCATGTGAACCAACAATTGACAAATTTGCCATGTTTATTTTTTTCTCACCATACTCTTCTACCAAAGACATGCGACGCAAACGATCCATGTCACCAGGGAACTTTTTCTTAACTTCTTCCAAATGCAAGAAATTAATGTGGTAAATAATTTCTAAATGACGTGGTAAAATCGACTCTAACAATGAAGTAGGCCAGCGCTCCAAGGCTTCAGGTAGAACAGTGTGATTGGTATAAGCACAAGTACGAACAACAATATCCCAAGCTTTTTCCCATGTTAAATGTTCTTCATCCAGGAAGATACGCATCAACTCAGGAATAGCTAATGAAGGATGTGTATCATTCAATTGAATTGCTACCTTATCAGGGAAGTGATCAAAATGAGTACGAACAGCTTCACGTGATCCAAATTTGGATGATTTGTAACGACGAACAATATCTTGTAAAGTGGCAGCACACATAAAGTATTCTTGTTTCAAACGTAATTCCTTGCCTTCGAAGAAATTGTCATTTGGATATAAAACACGTGAAATATTCTCAGCTAAATTACGATCTAGTACAGCTTGAATGTAATCACCATCATTAAAGAATTTCAAGTTGAAATCAATGGGTGATTTGGCTGACCATAAACGTAATGTATTGACAACATTGTTCTTGTAACCAGGAATTGGATTGTCATAGGGCATAGCAAAGACAATTTGAGTATCAACCCATTTTTTACCTTCAGGTGTATCGATTACACGACCATAGAAGTTGATGGGCAACATGAATTCTGGACGAGCTTTTTCCCATGGATTTCCATAACGAAGCCAATCGTCGGGTTTTTCAACTTGCTCACCATTTTGGATTTTCTGCGCAAAAATACCATATTCATAACGAATACCTTTCAAAAAACAAATATATATTAATTATTGATATTAAGTAAAAAAAATAAACTAACCATAACCATATGCAGCCATTCCCAAAGTAGCCATTGAATCTAAGAAACAAGCCGCCAAACGACCAAGACCTCCATTTCCCAGACCAGCATCTTCTTCCATATCCTCTAGTTCTTCCATATCCAATCCGAGTTGATAGATAGCCTCATCGCATGTTCCTTGGATACCCAAGTTGATCATTGTGTTTTGCAAAGTACGTCCCATATAGAATTCCAAAGACAAATAGTAAACACGCTGTTGGAACACATATAAAAAATTAATAGATCTATTACAAGAAAAAATTCTTTTTCATGTATTACATTTCATTGAAAATTCTAGCAAGGTTTTATGTAGTGAAGAACACAAAAGGTGTGTCTGACTCCTAAAATTATACTATTTTTATTCTTTAAATAACTCGGTAATAATATAAAATTGAAATTGGTGCCAAAAACTGAGATCATTCATTAAATAATATCCAATGCAAAGATTTACACCGGTAAAAGCAAAAATTTTTTCATGAAAAATATTCTTTTTCAAAAAAAAAAAATAAAAAAATTATTGAACTTTTTCAAATCCATTGTTTGTGAAGATTTG
This sequence comes from Culicoides sonorensis, assembly GCA_900002565.1. Lineage (NCBI taxonomy): Eukaryota > Metazoa > Arthropoda > Insecta > Diptera > Ceratopogonidae > Culicoides > Culicoides sonorensis. The sequence goes on from LN483368.1 coordinate 276,503, forward strand.
CACTTCTTAAAATATAAGCATTGATGAGTGATAGACACAGTTAATTATTAAAAAATCAGATTAAAACATCAACTGTGCTTCTTGTAGAGGTCACTTATGAGCTTTAAAGTCATATAACAATTAAAGTTTATTACTTAATTAAACATCATTTTATTAAAATAAATAAAAACAAAAGAATAGAAATTATGTAACATATAATCAACATCCTGATCATAATTTTTTAAACTGTAGGAAGCTTTGTAATCAACAACAATCAATATTTATTGACGCGACTTGTTTACTTTAAATACATATGATTGCAAAATCATGACCTCAACCTTAATATAGTTTTATTAAATTTTGCTATCAATAATGACAAAGTTCGGTTAATGCATGAAATTATTCAGTATTGACTTTGTATGTATAATTTGTTCATAAACAAGACTGAATGAAAGGCCAGTCTCGTGAAACATTGAGAATTCGCGTGATCTGATTAATTTTATTATTAAATTTAAAAAAAATCAAAATGCAGTTAGGATTATATAGAAATTAAAATTACAACAGGTGTTTTTTTTCACATGTTGAGATTTAGGTTTCATTATTATACTTAAATTATCACGTGAATGTGAAATGTTTTGATGGCCTATATTTAAATCTGTTATTTTTACTCAATTTGATTAAATTTTAGCATTTTATTATGTTATCAATTTGATCTTTCGATCAAAAGGTTACTTTCAGAAACTGATTTTCAATAAAAACAAAAAAATTATTTAGAACAATAGATCACCATTTTATACATAATTAATTGAGATTACAAATATTATTTTCAAAATTGTTTTTATTATTTGGCACACTTCAAAATTATTATTAGACATAATTATCGGGCGCCATTCTTATCTGATCCGATTAATCTAACTACCATGGAAATTATTCAAGGAGAAAAGGTCAAAATAGATGTCAAAAGATAACAATTTAATCCAAGTCATCACAACGCTATAAATTTGTGCATAATTCATTTATATCACATTTTGTAAACTTAAAATAAGTTAAACCAAATAATAATAAAATTACAAATATTCGAATATCAGTATAAACTTTAAAAAGATTCCAAGTTTGATAGTCACATTTTCATTGAAAAACTTCTAACAATTGCAGTTTTCTTTATGTTTCATTCAATTTATTTTTTTTAACTTGTTTTAAAAATAAAAAAAAATGCATTTTGAACAGAAAAATATTTTCGGTAATTTTGAGATGGAACACATGCTTGAAATAATTTGAATGCGGGCTGTTACTGCCACAGAAATGTTCTAATTATATATTTCAACTATTTGCCCATTTCACTTACTTATGTTGATGTAATATTAAATATAGAAAAAAACATTCGGTGTGAAAAAAATTATAAAAAAATAATAATAACAGTAACAAATTTACTCTCATATGGAAATTTTTATGTATATTGAGATAATGTGAAGGTCAAAAAGAGGTCACTTTTTTTAAGTCTCTATAATTTACGGTTGACATTGTTACAAATAATATGTACGATAGAAAAAATTAGGAAATTCTTTCACAAAACACGTGAAAGACTTAGAATATAAATTTGCGCTACTACATTTATTGACCAGGCGTTTTCGTTCTGATCTTCAATAAAAGTCAATGACACATTTACAGCAATAATCATCAATTCATGATAGTAAGTTTCTTTTATCAGCGGTCATAATTTTTTGATAATACTATTATAATCATTTTTTTTTATTCAATCATAATACACCGGTATGTAGATTGATTCTTTCTGTATATAATTTCAAAATTGACCAGTAGAATAAAATTAACTTTTTTGTGAACGGAGATAATCAAATGTGAAATATATAAAAGAAAGATATGATACACATACAAATTTATATACAATCCTATATTAAAGGGTGACCTTGACCGATACAAATGCTTGTCGAAAGAAGAAAAAAAATATCAATTAATACTAATCAATATAAAGATTATTATTTGAATCATCATTTCAATACACGAATGCCGAAAAAACATTTTATTTATACATAAATACTATTACTCTCGATTTCAATGTAATCAAATTTTAAAAATAATTTAAATCTTAATCGATACAGATTTATTGTTCGATATTGAGTCTTACCTTAGGATCTTTATCATAGTAATATTGTTGAGTACGAATCCAACGTGAAACAAGATGATCTTTAACGGTGTGAGCTAAAGCAAAGTAGTAATCTCTAGTTGTAGAGACATTACGATCCTTAACCAAGGTATAATGCAAGTGACGATTAAAACCCTTTTTCACTTCTCCTACATCTTCTACTCCAGCGATGCTACGAACACTAATTTGCTTTTTACGCTCAGCATCAGTTTGAGGCTTCGACATTTTTAATTAGCACAGTTATTACTCTTTAATCTTAATTAAAAATGAGAAAAAAAATAAATTACGATCTTTTAATCAAATCAAAAATATTTTTTTTTTCTTTTTTAAATTGCACACCAAAGTATTATATCACACTTATAAATCTAGGTAATAATTATTACACTTAATCTTTTTGTTTCTTCAGATTCTTTTTTTTCAAATTAATTGTGGGCAATATTTTTTTATTTAATTAATTAAATTTTCAGATAAAGTTGATTGAAATGAAAAAGAATTCTAACTTCTTCAAACTCTGTGAAAACACTAAATTTAAATTGATTTTCAGGATCAGAACTAACCTCGGAGAAATATTAAAAGAAATTTCAGATTATAATCTCTAATGAATTTTTATTTAAAAGAGACTTCCTACCCGTACAAAGTCCCCGGTATGAGTGATATAAGAAAATTATTTGAGGGCATTTGGAAGTCAATCATGCGCCGTTTGATTCAATTTTGACATTTCAATCATGTTATCAAAACAATAAATATGACATATGTCACTTTTTGTGGTTCCGGTACAGAATTGTAGTTGCGGTATTTTAGAGCTATATGCTTTCTGGGAATGTTTTTTATTTACGAAGAGGAATCAAAACAAAAGAGAAATAAAAGAATCTATTTATTTTTAATCTGAATTCTTATTTTATCAATATGCCTTCATCTTGTGTAGTTGCATCATGTATTAATAAATATAATCATGAACAGGATGTCTCATTTCATAAGTAATTTTTTTTTATTCTTGCAAAAAAAGTATGACAAATGTGTATTTTTTTAGATTTCCATCAGATCAAATTCTCTGTCAAAAATGGATTGAGTTCAGTGGACGCACTGATTGGAGACCAACTCGATGGAGTTCCATATGTAGTCGACATTTCGAAAAAAACTGTTTCAAAAAGTTTTTAATGAGGAAATGTTTAAGGTAATTATCAATCTTTAGGATACTTTTCAAGTTTACTCTAAAACTAGGAATGGAAAAAATTATTAAAAATTTTAAATAATTTCCGTATTTTAAGACCTGATGCCATTCCAACGTTAGCAAAAGATGGAAAAGAGCAATCTGGAAATAAATCATGTGAAAGAAATGACTCTTTAGATGTTTCAACACCAAAAGAATCAATTAGGAAAAAAAGGAAATTCCCTGAATTTGAAGAATCAAATTCTGAAGTAAATGAGGAAGAAGTTATTACTACCGAATATGATGATGAAACTCCAGAAAATGACTACGTGGATCAATTGACACAAGAAGAAAATGACGAGACAGTTTTAGAGGATGAAGCAGATTTAGAACGACTAGTTGTTACACTATGTCGTCTTTGTGCTGGCACATTTGAACTTAAACAACTGGTTTCATATTCATCTTTTTTAAATTTAATTATAAAATGTTTTCCCACACTAAATCTAGAAAACTATGAATACTTTCCAAAACAAATTTGTACTGACTGTAGAGAAAAATTGATTTCGTTCTCTATCTTTATTGATAAAACTATGGCTGCTCAAAATTATTTAACTGATAAATTAGTTCATAACCTACCAAATATTTCTGAGAACTTTTTTGATAATAAGAAAATTATGCCTCGTATTAAACAAGAGCCAATCGTTGTCATAAAAGAAGAAAAAATCGATAAAAAAATTGAATTCTGTGGTAAAACCAAAGGTACTCTACATGGATTAAAAGATAAAATTACTTTTAAAGATTCAAAACATTGTGAAATTATAAAAATTGTCAATTTAAACACACCGCTCATAGATTTAAAGAATAATCTCCAGCCTTCCTCACCACAAAGAAACTTTGCGGAAGCCCAAATAAATATAAATCAGAGTAATTTGCATCAGAAAAGAGTAACAACCCCACATGTTAAAGCATTAGATGATGATATCGAAATATTGAGTCCGACTCCAATGAAAGTAGAGGAAATAATTGAGGGTGATGATATAGAAGAAATCCACATGGAGCCACAAATCCCTTTGAAAGTTGATCACAATTATTCTAGATCACCGTATACAGGAAAAATTGAAATATTAGAAGAACGTGTGTTCAAAACAGAAATAACTGAACCTACATTATTTGGTTCAATCACATCAGGGTCAGATGATACAAATTATGAGTTGAATCGTTTATGTTCGATTTGTAATTTTATCTTTGACTCTTCTCAAGCATTGAAGCAACATAATTTAGATAATCATTCAGAATCTATATCCAGTAGTAGAAAAGAAAACTTTCGAGTCTGTACACTTTGTAATACAGGATTCAGATCAATTTATACGTATTTACAACATAAACAAGAATTACATGGAAAAAAAAGAATATTTGTTGATTGTCGACATTGTGGCAAAATTTTTATTTCAAGAAAAATCTTAATGAAGCACATTAAGTTTAGCTGTAGTGTCAAATTTAAAAACTCTCATAAAAAATCAATAAATTTTACAAGAGAAGAAATTGTAGAAGAAGTGCTAGACACTGAACAACGCAATAAAAGTAGTGGTCAAGAAACTAACAGTTCAGGAGAAAATTTAAACATGAGACAAATGATTGAGGAAGCTTCTCAGGAAGACTATTTATACGTTGATGAGCCTTTAAACAAAGATATTGTTGAAAAGGTATGCATCAACAGGTCAAACCATTGTACAACTTTATCAAAGACTTGTCAAAAATGTGGTCGTTTATTTTCTTCTAACAATCTGATGTTAATGCATCAAAGGAATCATCGGCCATCCCATGAATGGGATAAAAAATGTCGTTTTTGTGAAAAAATATTTGATCAATCAAATGACTTATACTGGCATGTACGGCATACTTGCACGGGTGTTAAAGAGTTGAAAATGAATATTCCTTCAACCTCTCATACCTTTTATGCATGTTCAATATGCGGTATATCTGTTTCTAGTTTATGGAGTTTGAAAAATCATGAAAATATTCACACTAAAAAAATAACATATAAGTGCAAGTATCCAAACTGTAATAAATCATTTATTTCGAAACAAAATTTAGCACAACACAATATGAGTCACTCTGAAGAAAGAAATTACAAATGTCACTTGTGCACCAGATCATACAAGAGGCCCAATGGATTAAATCAACACATTAATAGTTTTCATTTGAATTTAAAGCCTCATATTTGTTCAATATGCAAAAAAAGTTATTCGTTAAAAAGTGACATGTTACGTTGCAAACATTCATTACTTAAATATTTAAAAACTTAAATAAATTGTTATAATTTGTCATTGAAAAATAGGTAAAACCTCCCATTTAAATTGAGTATTTATGATAAAAATATAAAAGACGCATATAAATTCTATTTTACGTTGTTAAAATTAATAATTTCAGTAAAATACAAGGCGTTTCCATAAAATTAATGTCCTTATGACTCTGCACATAAAAACCACATAGAAAGTAACTCAGTAGTGTATCTTGAGTAATCATTCTCTGTATATATGCAACCAAAATAAAAAAAAAATAACAAAAACTATGTCTGTTTTGTTTACCATTTTTATTTTGTGATAAATTTAACAAACACATGTAGTTTATTCGTTTTTACAGGAAAACTCTTGCTTAAAAAACCAGGCGTGCGCATAAACATATGTTGAGAGTCGCAATAAACAACAGAGAGTTGAACTCTTTGTCGCGGTTTTTGTGACTATGCAGTTAACGTACGTTACTAAAATGAAGAAGAAGTTTATGTATATATATATGATATGTACATGAAAATATCCGGTATGTGTGAAGATACTACAATATACGATTTAACAAAATTGGTATTTAATGTTAAAGTTTATTGAGATTCTCTCAGTTCGAGTTTGAAATTTTCGAGGCACACATCTATCGCAATCGAAAATTTTTAATCGTCTTTTAAAATAAGATCTCTTATCATCTATAAAACACTTTACTCATAAATAAATTATATGAAATTATTTTTTCTTATATGAAAAAATAAACTAAAATTATAAAATTAATGTAAAAACTTTCTATTTATCACACATTTAGCTTACTCATTTCTAATGAAATAAAATAAATTACTTTAAAATATATAAAAAAAAGACAATATACATAACAATTGTTATTTTTAAAGAAATTACACACAGAAAAAAAGGTGAATCAATTATTCCTGAACCAAAATGATTTAAATTAAGAAAAAATATTCCTAAATAATATCTTCGTGTCATGATTATTTTCACGCTGAATTTCTTTTCAATGTTTTAATATTGACTTTTTTTCTTCACACCAACATCATTAATGTGTCCGTGTTAACGAAATAAAGCAGCTAAAATAAATAAAATAAAAAAGGAAAAAAATCAATATTTTTGTTTGTGATTTAATAGCATACCATAGAACAGACCTTTTTTATTATATTATCCCTCTTCAAATTCATGGAAGAATCGTGCAAATTTTTAAATGAATTTTCAATAAATTTTTAAGTGTTTTTAATACTAAATTGTTTTTTTTTCAATACCAACTATAAATTCATGAATGTTTAAGTCGTTGAAATAATTCTATTAATAGACTTTTCAAAAATAATATTGATTTAATTTTTTTATACTCATCAAGTTTTTGGAAAGTGCAAAAAATTATTCATCAATAACTTTATGTGTTTAAATAGGAAAATAATTTCTGGACCCAAAATAAAACAAATAAATTGTAAAGCTTCGAAAAAATATAATAACGCATAAAAAATATATATTTTCAATTCTTATTAAATTGAAAAAACGTTTGGGCAATCGCTTTGTTTATTAAAAAAATACTTCAAGATTTTTAATACATAATAATAAATGTGCTTTAAGATATGTTTCTTAATTGAGTTAATTGCAAAAAAAATGTTTGAAAGTATTAATTGTTGCGGAAATATCCTCAGATATTTTTACAATATTATTTTATTTTTCCACCTAAATGAAATTGAATTACATTTTTTGATGAATAACATCAATAATGAAATTCAAGCAGCATACTTTAAAGAAAAGTGTTAAATTAATAAAAGACACGAAAAACGTGTATTATTAACAACATTCTCAAGCGCATTTTCACATAACGAATTGTTATTTGAAACGGAGCATTGATGTCATATTAATAATTTGAATAAATTCTTACTAAAATGAAAATAAAATTAAAAGAAAGATTTCGGAGAATTTCAGTTATTGAAAATAAATTTATAAAAACAAAGAGTACCAACAATGCTTAAAATTATCTTAAAAACATCCAGTTTTCCATATTTTTTTTATTTTTTGAGTTAATCAAAGTGCACAAGGATATTGATATGATGGCTGAACTTAAAACGGCACATTCAGTGTACAATCGCTTATAAATGAATTAAATCGTGATAAAAGATAAAAATAGCAAAAAGCATAAAAAAATATACTTAAGATGTTGAAGTAGAAAAAAAAGACAAAGGAAGAAAAAAAGTCAAGTATACAAAACAAATATTTTTATATGTAAAGAAAGAATAATAATCATAGAAATATGATAAAAAGAAAGAAAAGTCTGTACAAAAAATGTTGAAAAATTTTATAGTGGAAAATCTGAAAAATGAAACTTAACCTACTCTATTTAATTTATAGTTTTTGCGCTACTGTAGTGTTATCATTATAAAAAAAATAATACCTCGATTGGTTGTTGTATACAAAAGCTTTATATTTTTGTTATCGGAAAGTAAGAAAAGTGGGTGAAAAACAAAATAGCACAAATGCTTTATTCAAAAATCAGCTGATGGCAACAATTGATTCAGGTGAGAATTAAAAAAAATATTCGGTGGAGCTTTCATTCGGTAACTTGGAAACCTTTTTTAATTCGAACCGTCTGGAATGTTTTTGAAGAATATGCGTCCCCATTGATAGCAAAAAACTTCATCTCATCAATATTAATAAAAAAAATTAATCACTTTAAAGTGAAAAAAGAACTCAGTGAATGGTCATGACTGTTAATTAAAAAAATTTAAAATTGACCTTCAGACCATACGGTAGCGACAAAAATTTCACTTGTTCAAACATTCATCGAAAAAATAAAAGTATGCTCAATGTCATCATATTAATATAAATTAATTAATTTTTGACTTAAAACAGTATTGGTTCAATAATTTTTTATCGTGGAATCGAAATAAATATCATAATTTACAACATTGAATAATAATAAAAAAAAATTAACCTACCAGTCATATCATAATATGACTTGGCGCCTGTTATTAATTATTATTTTTATTTATATGGTATTCCCATTATCAGTGTCAATCAATTTTGGTACCATAGTTATTATTATTACATTATGATTTTTATTTGTTATTTTTCAGTAAAAAAAATAAAATCTAAATATCGCATAATTACGAGAAGAAAAACTGATTAAATTTTTGATTTCATAAAGGGCCGTGGAACCGTCTACCGTTCGTAACCGTATATTTTAAGTAATTTGGACGGAAATACACAAGTTTATTCATGATTTAATTATTGATAGTGGTTCTCTAACTGAATCGGGCTTCATTTTTATTGTACAGAAATTTTAAAATTATAGAGACATTGAGTTATTTCTTATAATAATAAGAACCACAGGTGTTCTTAAGTTAACGATAGACGGTAACTAGACCCTACACAGCCCTTCGAATTTTTATGATCTTCATTTCTAATTTGAAGGAACAAATTCCAATACAGAAAGTTAAAATGCAGGATAACAAGGTGTTGCCAATAATTCCTATTACTCGGGAATCAGATAATAATTTTGAACACTGTAAAAGCTTCATGTGACGTTCAGCAAGAAAAACATTTTCTCTATTCTTAGGGAGAAACTAATATTTTAGTTAATTTTAACCTACAATCTCCAATAATTTATACCACACATAATTATCTTATCTTAAGCATGCTTATGATTCATACTCAATTCATTTAACGATATGTATTTAGTTTAACATGAAAATAATTAAAAGATATATCTCATTATGTTGTATCATTACATATTCAGAATTTTTTTTTTTAAAAATGTGATAAAAATTTGTAATACTGTCCATACAAACACTGTAATATTTCCTTTAATTTTGCAATGATGATTGATGAAGTGACAAGAAAAAAATTTAAATTCCATTACACTAAAGAAATTGAATATAACTCGCTTTTAACGATTGCATTATATTCAAGAATGTTGATTCTATATTTATGTTAAGATAACACATTACCAGTAAACACACAACAAGTTAAAAGTAATATAATTGTGTTTAACCTTGACAACGAAACAAGAATTACCAGTTCATTGATGCTTGATTGTGTTTCTTCGTTAAGCTCATTTTTTTTGTTATGACTCAAATGTTTAACAATACACTTTTGTTAAATCAAATGTTGAATGACGTGAGAAGAAGATACAACTATAAGAAATTACGTATTAAAAATTTTAAGAAGTTTTAATGACCTGAAGTGGTTGTTGTTTAACATATTTTTTCTAGTAATTCAATTTCTTTCTCATTTAACAAAATGTCGGGTAAAGATTTGGGTCCCAGACGCTCAAGACTTAAATAAATCATACACATTTTTTTCTGTAAAATAATTTGAAATATTAATGGTAACCTTTCAGCACTTAAACATTTTAACAAAGATAGGCGAATTTATAATCAGGTTCTACAGACACCTGCTCGGTCTCGATGAGAGTTTTTGTAGTATTTTGAAGATTACTTTAGACGTTTTATGATCGGTTTTTTATAATATTTCATTTATTTGTATCGTGTAAGCTTTAAATTAAACAAATTTTTGTTTAAAAACAATTTTATTGACGTATTTATCACTTTGAAGCAAACAAAGGCATTATTTTACTCTTTTCAAAACTGTATTACTTTTAATTCATAAGTGAAAGTTTGAATAAATTGGTTTACAACGTCATGCAATTCTATGCATTCTTTTAAAATATTCATATACTACATCGATTTAATTTGTAAGTTTCAGTAAAAAGAAAATTTAAATCTACGTTTATAAATTAATTAAAAACATTTGAATTTAGGGGTTCTTTGCGTGATCTTAATAAGGGATTAAGTGAGGAGTTAACATTTTAGCTCATTTCCACTTTTTTAATTGAACACCAATATTATAGTTATTCGTGTAGTGTATGTCTAGATTGTAGATGGTTGACATTGCGTTTTCAACTTACACGTTATGAAGACACTTAATTTGAAAAAAATGAAAAGAATAATTTAATTGCACATTTCAACTTGTGTTGTGTTGCGATCGTGTTGTTTTAAAGTACTTAAAAGACTTCTTTATGTTAAAGAGTTATGAGTGTTTAAGAGTTTGTTTATCTTTTAAGTAAATGCATTCCGAATCAACACGAAAATAATTGCATACATGTTCTCTTTATTTTTTATGCGAAACTTTCAAGACCTTTTGAGTGTAAGAGCTGCGAAAGTTTTTCAAACATAATAGAGATGAATGTTTAACTTTATTACAATAAAAAGTGGTACTTATAATTTCATTCTTTACTGCTTAAAATAAACTTTTTAGAAATTCTGTTGTGAAATAATGTGTGTAATAAATTCAATTATTCAGCATAAGTTAACAGCTATTAATGTTTAATTTGATATAATAATTTACACTTTGGTACAGCTAAAGGCGTTTTAAATATAGTTTGAGATATTGTTAAATTTGCATCGTTTTTGAAAAATGTTGCACGATCAAGAAAGACACAGTATTTCAAAAAAATAAACACCTTTCTCCAACCAAAAATTTCTGTGTCATATTTACAGTTGGGACATCCAAAAGCTTGACAAATTAATCGGTTTTAAAAATGTGTAAAAGATAAAAATGATTTAAATTTAAATTTCAATTGAGTACTACAAACCTAAATATAAGCATTTCATTTAATTTTTAATTAAACAGCTTCTGTTACAATGTCAAATCTATATCACAGTCTCCTTTTCATACAATTTAAAGTTTGTTTTAACTTAATTGTATTGATTTAATAGAAAGATATAAATTGAATCATACATTTATTTTATTGACTTACAACAATTTAACTAAATGTTAGAAGTGGTAATATAATAAAATATGATAGACACTAAATCTGAAGATTAAAATCATGCATTTTTAATTGAGTTGCTATAAGTGTGCACTTATATCAAAATTTTATATGATCTACTTTTAATCTTTACTTAAATCTTTTGAAAAAATACAATATTTTTCGAAAATAATTTAATTTATATCGATATTTTAGATTTAATTAATGTAAAACTTTAATTAAAATTTAAATTACAAAATATTATTTTTTCGCAAAGAAACGTGTTAGAGAAAAAATAATGGAAATATTTTAAAAGGGCGTTACTCGAGATGTTATGACAGTTCATATTTTAAAATGTGTTGAGAAAACTAATTATTTTTTATTTTAATTAATATTGTACATAAAAGGAAAACTCTAAATGCATTGCAGGTTTTTATTATAACAAAATGATTATCTCTTTATTTTAAAAAAAACTTTGGAACATCAAAATAATAACGCACTATGTTTTGCAGCATAGAGAAAGCCATCATAGTTTAATATATTCAACAATGTTCCCACACACTTCAAAACACTGCAATATTTTATAACTGAATTGAATCAAGCCATAACATAATGAACATTGCGACAAAATTATTTTTTAAACATTTTTTTATTTTTATATTCAATGATATTTACGAAAGAAAGAAATGAAACAAGTTAAACTACAACTTGATGTATGAGATTTGCAATTTAGCGTAGCTTATCAAATATGGAGAAATCTCTAAGGAATATATACACAGTATAATGTTTTTTTTTAAATGCAATGAAAATTTTTTTCATGTTACTTTTTTTTTGTAAATCATGTAGAAAATGAATGGAATTCGACAGCCACAAATTTTAGAGTAATTTAACAAAAAATCAAAATGTGTTGTTTTTTTATTTTAAATTTTGAATTATAAAGTATTTTTTTATGTTTTACGAGGTTTGCCTTCTTAAAAGTTTGTTAGAGGATGTGTGGTCTTTGTGTACCAGTGTTATCTTACCAATGCTTTATATGCTTCAATATAAAAAAAAAAATTTTATGATGATAGAATATTTTTTTTTTACTTTATTCTCCTCTAATTATTCCTTCTATTGTATTTTTGTTTAATTTATCCTTCCTCTTTTCACGTAATATTATCTGACAACCACAAACTCTGCATACAAATGTTTAAAAACATTTAACAACAAAAGATGTTTAACAAAGCATTTCATTCAATTACTTAGAAAAACAAGTAATCAAAGAATAATGTACTAGCAAACTTTAGAAACATGGTTCATACTGGAGTTGTTTTTATATTGTGACATTTTCAATACAAAGACCCAAGCTTTGATATAGACCCTGAAAAAATAATTTGTCTGTTCTAATAATAGAATGTAGAAATTGCTTCCGTTTTTCTTTTATTTCATACCATGTACAATAATTTTGTAGTTTCACGTTAAGCTTTTGTCACATTTCCAATATTGTTCATTAAACAAAGCGCAGTACGCCTTTAGGTTTGTATAAAAAAAATATGCACAGAATACACAATAACATGGATATCGGAAAATAAGCACATGATAAAATGTTGATTTATTGTCAATTGTTCCTCATATTGAAGTTTATTCTAATGTATTGGGAATATTTAACATGGCCAAATGTGTAGTCATTATATAAATTGTTTTATAAACTTTCTTTGTCATTTAGAACAAATACGAGATAAATTTAATCTTAAGTACTGTACTTTAAATAGCATTTGTCATCCATGGGCTGAAAATGAAAATGTGTGTAAAAGGAAAGTAAGAAAATAATTTTGATTATTCTGCGGAATAAAAGTTAATGCCCAGCATTTTGTAATTAATTTAAAACATTCATGAAAAGGAATAAGACATTAGCCAATCTTCGTGTTTTCTTCACATAAATTAATATTATGTTTAATGTTTATTTTTAGTTATTTTAACAATTTTCTTGATTTCTCAGCTTTCAGTATGTTTTTAACCAAAACAAGTGTTTTACCTGACTTTTAAATTGCCATTGTTATATAGACTCTAACATTTTGTTGTTTTATTCAAACAGTGTATTTGTTAGGTTCATGTATAAATAATTACAGTATAATTTATACAATGAAACAGGATTTAAATACAGTACAAAGTACATGTAATATTGCGTTTTAAAGTTAATATAAAATGTCAAATGAGATAACCTTTTAAATTATCATTCCTCAATTCTATTCATATTTAAAGTTTTTAGAATAGAAATATCACTTTTATTATAATTTTGTAGTAATAATATTGAAACTCTTATGATCTAAGTTAATTCTGAAATTGTTCACTAAAATTGTATTTAGTTTTAGAATAGTTTTATTTTCATCATAGTGCTATTTGGTTTTTAACTTATGTTCACCCTTATCTCTTTTGTGGTTTTGAGTTATAAAACTCATCAAATATATTATAACAAAATTTTTTATAAAACCAACATAAATAATAAGTTGTCATACATTTAATCAAAAGGAAAATGGATTTAAATCTTTCAAAATTTGTAATGTAATTTACCGACTTAAAAAAAAATCATTCATATGAAAATTCAATCAAAGTTAAACCCATTAACTAACTATTTCATACGTGTATTTCCTTCAATATATCAGTTTTTCAGTTAAAATTAACACTTAACTGTTTCTGTTTTTTTTTTTAAATTGCTAATAAGCTTTCAAATAAAATTCTCTCCTGGAATAAAAAAAAACATGTTCTTCCATTAGATTTTGTTTTTGAAAACTCATATTTAAGATACCTACACAAACCTTCAAAACAATCGTTTTTCTTTTATCACGATAGAAAATGGCAAACTAACGGTAGCTGGTAATTTGACCCTAATAAGTTTTACTACAAATCAAAAATGATTAGGTGCGACCTTTTCAAAATTTTAAACCACGATATGGTAAGAACGGGTGTAAAGAACGACTTTTTTGTCGGTTTGCTGAAAATGGTGCAATGAACAAATAAAAAGTTATAGCAAAAAATAAGTTTGTCAAAAATGTAATTAATATTTCTACCCACCTGTTAAGTTGATCCATTTATTGTGTTTTTTTATGTATTTTTTTATATTGTATGCCTCATTACATGGTTACATGCACTTATATGGATTCAAGTTCGTATTTTTAATAATTAGATCAATTACCCTTACTATGAATATATCCTATCTATTTTGATTTATGGGTTATGTCACTTAAAAAAAGATCAAATCAATTAAGTAAATGCTATTAGACATTTAAACAAGTGTAATCTTCATGTAAATACGGAAAATTAAGTCTAATTGTTCAATTATGTTAGTAATCCGACGTTGTAGAATAAAAATTCAAATTATTCAAATAGGTTTGGTTGACATTTAACGTTTTGTGTATAACAAATCAATAATAAATAAAAATAACATTCTATGTGTTACATCTTCAAAACCAAAATAGACATTGTAAATTAGTAAATGATAAAAAATCGATTTTCTGTCAATTTTTATGATAAAAAATTACCTTTCGTGACTTTGTCATTATCACCAATTTTGTACAGTGTACATAATGTTTTTTTTCTGTTAAAAGACCGATTTACCAAATTTGAATAATAGTTTTACTATAACAAATTGTCTATACATAAGATTTAAAAAAAGCAAATATACGACAAGATATTACAACCTGTTGATACTTTGGCTTAGAATTATTTCTGGAGTAATGAATTTGATTTCGTTTATAAATCACACTCTATTTATAGTACAGTCAAGTCTACATATAATGAAAAATAAACTGTACGTAATAATTCTACATAATGACAAGTCAGTTTCTATGGATCTACAGTTTCTATCGATACTGACTTTTCATTTTATAGAATCATAACGTACAGTTTTTTTTTCACTGTATGGAGACTTGACTGAAAGTAATTAAAGGTCAGTTAATATCATAATTGATGAAAACCTTTAATTTACTTTACAAATTTTAATATTAAAACGGTTTGTAGGATCATTAAATTCTTTTTATATGAAGAAAAAAAATTATAATAATGTAAAACAAATCACTAACCAAACCATGCACAATGCATTGCACATGTCATATTGAGTGAAAAATGTGAATCCATTTATAACTCCAATCGTGACATCTCAAATGTCACTTGCTTATTTTCAAATGATTGAGACGTTCAATACGACTTTTTCATTATTGGAAACGTGCAAATTCTTTATGTGGCATTAAATTACAATTTCAAATAAATATAATGATAAAAATCATTATATAATTTGTGTTTTTTTCTGATTTACTGTAATATTGAATTTCATTTTAGAACTCTAGAATTCAAACACACAGAAATCGAACGAAAATTCACAACCTGGGAGTTGAAAGTATTCATTTTTATTCATGTTAACAGTTGCGCGACAAAACACTGTTTGAAAACTGTTTGTAACACGCATCATCGACTAGTAAAACTAAGATAATACAAGAATTAATATGATTTTCACAAACAGTTTTTGAATTTACTTTGTTACCACTTCCAATGTTCATAATTATTTGATTAATTTTTATTTGTTTATTTTTATTTATCTTGTCTTAATATTCACTAAGAAGCTGAATAAAAATCATAAGTTAAATATACTTTGTATAGCTCTTATCATTAATAAAACAGGATTGTCTGTTGTAGTTTTTGAAACGCAAGCATGAAGCACTATAAAATCATATTATTATATATGGTAAAATTATTTTCAGACCACATAAAGAAAATTATAAATTATATTGATGAGCATTATTCGATAACATACACGCAATTTTTTTTACTTTTCATCCGTATCTGTCTTATGTCGAGAAAAGGTAAAGTTAACAACTGGTATGTCATAAAAAAATATATTTATTTAAAAAACGTTTTTAATGCAAAATTGGATTATCTGTGATGAAAGGTGAGCATAATTTTATATTCTCATTATGAATGCATTAATGCTATTTATCTGAAATGAATTAAGAAAAAAAGTTTTAAAGTTTTCTGCATTAATTTTACTTTTCTTTCCTGAAGAAAAAATCGTGACTTGCTTTAATTTCTTTTTTAACCGTTATTTTTAAGACAATGGATAAAAGATTACAAGTTTCCTTGGTTTTGGTTTATGAAATTTTTCCAATCCAAACGCAAAAACGGAAGTCCTACTTTTGTGATGTAAATGATTTACAATACAATCAGGGTAAAAATTTAGTAAAGAATGTTTTACAATTAAATAATTATAATTATTTTGTTTCTTTCTAATATGTTTTCAAAGTAATTATTTAGAGGTTTTTCAAAAAGTTTAACCTAAACAAATAACCGTATTTACAGTACAATAAAAGAGATAGAAAAACAATAAAATAAAAAAAAGCACAAAAGAAAAATACTTTATAAAGGTATAATAATTCTCTGTTTCATGAATTATTCAACAACATTTTTCTGTAAATGTCCATCAATTTAAATGAAATACCATAATTGTTGCTCTGTATTGTTTTTTTTTCTTTATTTTTTCTTGACACGTTTAACTTATGTGTTTTATTTCATCTTATTTTGAATTTTGTACTAATGCTCATTGCACGATCCATTACCCATTTTATAATTATTACAGTAAATTGTTTTAGTTGTCATTTGCTTTGAGTAATTTATAATTGATTTAGATATAGGATTATTTTAAATCTGTATGATAAACACAAAAAGTGCCTGTTCTGTAAATGTTATGATAAACCTCAAACAAACCAAGTCAGATTCATGAAGTGAATAACAAGATAATGAGTCAATATTATCGTTTAATCAAATATCAATTTTCAAAATTTGCAATGGATAACTTGCTTTTATAGCTTGAAATGAGGTATTATTGAATATTTTCGGATTGGTTAACACTTGAAAATTTAATTTAAATCATGATATTCTAACCATTGAATGGTTTAAAAAGCGCACTTTAATAAAAGCGAATATTTTGAAAAGGAAATTTATAATTTTATAATATATTTTTAAATGGTAAAAATATGTATGTATTTGTATGGAATTCCTTAGCAAATCTCGGATTAAAGCAACCTCACCGTTTTAAATAAGCTAAGACAAAATTCAATTTTAAAAAAATTCCATGTAAGATCGTATAACCTTAAATTATCCTCTGGAGTTATGTTGTTATTGACGGACAATCGTTTGCAAAAGTGTATCTTTTTTCATATGAATAAATTGTTTAAAATATGTCAGATAAGATAACCTTGATCTTCAAATTTAATACAATAGCTAAAAGTATTATATTTAATAAATGGCATTTGTTTTGACTTTGAAAGATGGAACATAAATCTATTCAGAAGTAAATATATTAGCATAAAATAAACAATTTGATCTTTTTTGAAGATGTTTAGTTTTTCAAATATTTTCAGTTGATCATTCTAGAAACTATTCAAAGTCAAAAAATTTAATATTATAAGTTATAATTTATAACAGCATAATCAAGTTAGAGACGCTCCGTAATATTATACTTATTCTTTTCAAACGACTACAATTTTTGAAATCGACAATAATTACATCAAAAAATTAAACTAATAATTGCCCTGCAGGTACCAAGCCAAGAACCCGTTTGCGCAATGACTAACTAAGCACTGTCGGGCGGTTTCATCTAACAGTGTATAAAATGACAAAGTGTAAGTGGATGATATGCTTCAAAAATAAATTGATTCGATCAATAATATCAGTTGTGACCACAGTATGGTATTATTTAATTAATATGTGGAGTTTACAAGAATGAAAATGTGTCTGTTTCATATATTCTACATTTTCGTTAAACGCCATGTGATTTAATTATTGTTTTATGTAATATAAATTATACAAGCAATAAAGTTAATTTAATTTTCATTTAAAAACAAAAAATAATTTCCCCTGGTGACACAAAATAATTATCAAAATCATTTATTTAAACAGAATCTGAATAAAAAAAAACATAAAGTAAAATCTCACATTATTCTTACATTTCTAACTACTTAAGTTTACTCAGTCACACTTTTTTTACATAAGAACATTGAATATATTTCATTTTCTTCAAATTTTAAGTGGAATGATTACACAAATTACTGTAAATTTGCTCTAAAAGTTTTTATCCTCCTCTTACTTTAGTTAAATTTTTTGACAATTTTAATCGACATTCAACTTTTTAACTGTGTTTTTAAATCAATTTTGTGACAATTCATTTTTCAATTGAGAAAAAAAATTAACTCACTTTAATCACGGAAGAGCAAAACCCGAATTATTTAATTTTTATAAATCCTCTTTTTGCTCAATAATTTCGGATTTTAAATATTATATATAATCAGAATTAATTAAATGAAAAAATAACGTTAAGCTTCCTTTTCTTAATTTTATTATACTTATATTATTCCGGTACTTGACACAACTTGCCATTTAAATCTCTAATCAGTTAGTAATTTTCTGCTTAAATTTTCCACTAGGTTAATTTTTTCGTTATTTTCTTGTTGACAACAACAACAAAATACTACGCAATTTGATATGTACGACATTGATTGAGGAAAAGGAATTTATTTTTTTTCCGCTGTTGATAAAAAGATGAGTTCAGCTCTAATTCAGACATAATTGTTTGAATAAATAATAAAAAAAAGACAGCTAAACTGAATTTACGTATAATAGAAATTGAACATGACGTTTTTTTATAAATTTATAAAAAAAAATATTCATTTGCAGTTGAGCTCTATTCAGTTTAAGGAACTCACAAATCTTTTTGTTTTGTTTTGTTTGTTTAGGAATAAAATGATATTGTTTTCTATGTGATAATAATTTTTTTCAAAACTTAAACAAACATTCAATGGCAAACACATAATTTTTATTTAAAATAGTAACTTATTTATAAATATCGGAGTTATTCCAATTTTCAAATTTCTTTCGATAGTGATCGATCATCGAAATTGATTTGATTACACTATTTGATGTCAAAACAAAATGAATTATGATCTTAACGAAATATTTCCTAGATATTGCAATATCATAAAGTTAACAATTATCTAATAAAATTCTTGTTAGTCTTCCCATAATTTATTGTGTCAACAAAACGATATGATAAGAAATTGTAAAGATAATGAAGGAAGGAAAGCTTTGTTTAGAAAGTGTTACAGAAAGTGATGAGTAAGAAATGGCAAATTTATGTATCGATATTTTTTTTTTTGCTCTTGTAATGTTTTGATTTGGTTTTATGAATTTAATTGAATATTTTAATGATGAGAATTTTTTTATTTTTTTTTTAGTTTATATAATATGATGAAATCGAAAGTAAAACATTTCTTTTTAAAGACAGAGAAAAACCTTTAATTTTTATATGAAGCCACAAACTGAAATAAAACAAAAAAAATTTCCTTACATTAGTGCGTGCTTATTTCCCATAAGCCTGTTATTACGTTGGTGTGTTTCTTTTTAGGCTAGGCCAAAGCAAAATTCTATTTATAAATCAATAATCATAGATGATGAAAAATTAAAATAAATTAAGTTCAAAATTTAAAAGATTACAAAATTTTCAAAAAAAATATTTTGTAAATAAAATAAGGAATGATTTTTGAGGATTTTGTTAATAAATATATGAACTATTAAAGACATTTTGTCTGATTGTCCACAAAATGGAGTTCTTGGCCGATGCGATTTTTTTTTGGAAACAGAAGCTTATGAGAATTATTTTGTTTAGAGTGCATGCTGCAGTGTCAATTCAAAAAACCATTTCAAATTAAAATTTATAATAGGTTGATAGAAAAGCTTTAAAGTTAATTTGTCAACAATGGTAATATGTCTTAAAATAGTCAAAATTTATTCAATTTAAGTTCCAATATCTAAATATCTACTAGATTGTACAAGAAATAAGTAAAAGTTTCAGATATTACTATAATTATTTATCAATGTTGTTCTATCTCCCGGCATTTTTTTAAGTAAATTTATTTGATATACAATGTTTGTAATTGGGCACTTAAGCAAGTCTGTTAGCTTAAACAAGATTTTTTGACCTTCAGTTTTATTTAGTT
Organism: Culicoides sonorensis; assembly: GCA_900002565.1. Classification (NCBI taxonomy): domain Eukaryota; kingdom Metazoa; phylum Arthropoda; class Insecta; order Diptera; family Ceratopogonidae; genus Culicoides; species Culicoides sonorensis. The sequence goes on from LN483368.1 coordinate 296,865, forward strand.
GGTGGAACACAAGATACGAAGGACGAAATTATCGGTAAGTGACTATTATCTGTATGTCACTAATCGACCCTAGTGTTTTTTTTTGTAATTTTTCTAATTAATTGTCATTTTTCAATATAAAATGAAAAAAGAGTTAATTTACACTGCTGTATTGATAAAAAATTTATAAAGTAAACTGGTTTCTAATATGTATCATGATTAATAATTCAATTAATTAAAAATTTAATCGTTTTTCTGTGCTTTCTGCCTTAAAATTGCAATAATGATGATGCCGATGATGGCAATAAAAATAAATTATCAGTAATTCAAATGCAATATTTTATATTTAATTACTATATCAAAGCTATAATTTTAAAAAAATATATAAATATTTACAAAAGGTATCATTTTGCGTTTGACAAATTTGGGAAACAGAACAACTTTACCTTAAATGCATGTTTCTGATAGGGAGTGTTTTCCACTTGATTAAACACTGATACGAAAACATGTAATGCTGAAATTTTAAACCAACTTTTCAAATATAAAATAACATCCATAAAATAAACACTTAATTGAGCAGCATTAATAGAGAGGATCGATGTATCAAAGCCTAGATGATTTTTTTAAAAATGTTTTGATACTAAATTTAACTTTAGCACACTCTTCAAATTCTAACTGCGATATTTACAAAAATTTAACTTAAACTTTTCCCATAATATTTAGATGGAGTAATTTTGCTTTAACAATAAGCTTAAGGCAACTAATGAATAATATAAAAAATTAACTGCTATTAATAAATGGTGTCATAATAAATAATATTTGAAGCAGAAATATATAAAAAACGTTATTTATAGTAATTAAATGTTAAGAATTGATGTAATTTGGAATGGGTGTAATTTATTAGTTTGTATAATTATTTTCCTTTCAAAGTTCAAAATCAATTTTGCACCAAAGAAACCGCAAAGCCGTGTGTAATACTACAAAGGCTAGTCATCAAAGCATTAGTCATGTATGTGATTCAACACTTTAAGTGCTTATTTAAAAATCACGGGTGAGGTATAAAGTGAGAGAGATTTGATGGTTGATTGAAGTGGAGCTAATTTTTATAAAAATCTAACAAATTGTCATGACTTTTATAATTATCGATTCATGTTTAAAAAATGAATGAAATTTTTCAACTGATACAAACCATAATGCTTCTGGTAAAAATTTTAACTGTCTCATAAACTTGATCATTATTATTTAAAATATTGATACAAATATCTGTTAAAGTAAATTTGCATGTCAAGTATAATGAATCAAGTTGATATCTCTTTATGTTGTGTGAGACAATAATTATTATGCATGTTTTAAATACAAATATTGCTTGTGGATTTATTTAAATATCGGGTATAAATGATATGAAATTATCTACAATTAATGCTTTACTATAATTGGATATGTCATTTTTCTTGTGTTTAACTTTTGTTTCTTATCATTTTTTGCATGTTTTATGATTGACTGACATGTTGCTGTTGGAAATTTAATAAAAAAAGCACGTTTAGCGTGTGCTCAAGAAAATTATTGGTTGTCCGCACATGTGAAATATAAAATTTATTGCATATTTTAGAAAGTCCCTCATCAAAGTATACCGAGATTTTTAATTACTACAAATTTCAATTTTATATAAAATGTAAGATATTAAAATTGTGGAATCGCATGATATTATGTCTGAGTTATAATAAATATTAAAAAATTAATATGCAAAATTTCATAAAAATTATAATATTGTGTGTTTTAAAAAAGTGGACTGTAACAATATTGAAACATTTTTTTTCAACTTATTTTAAAGCTTAAGGTGAATAATGTAATTTATCATGTTAAGAAAATTTAAATTTGCTTAATTGCTCAACATGTCAATCAATTAACAAATGATAGCGTTAACAAAAAATATAATCAAGCACACGCTTTAGAGTATAAGAGAAAATGTTTGACTATTGTAGGGTCACTTAATACTAAATATCACCTAGAGATATTTATACATTGTTTTTAGTATTAAACATTTTCAACAACCATTTTCAATATTTGATTACAAATGTAAGAGATTTGAGCAATAATAATTCATCCAACATATTTTGCCAATGCTAGAAATTCGACCTGATCCAAGTTTAATTTAATTGACCATCTGAAGAACAGCTGTCTTTATTTTTTTTACAATTTAAAGGGTGATATTTTTTTTGCTGAAGTTCATTGTAAAACTTGAAAGAAGGAAAAAGCAAAATTAAATTTCAAATCATTGAAAAGAAGTTGAAAACTTTGTCTTTTAATAAAAAAAAGTATATCGTTTTACGCTTTCGTATGTGCTGAGAGTACTCTAGTTAATGTGATTATTTAGGAAAAAGTTTTGTACATTAACAAATTTATTATCACTTTCCGGCTGTGTCTTTGCTACTTTTAGACCTATCGTTGTACATCATAATATATTGTAAAAAACAATCGAAAACTTGATTTATAAAATTGCATATTAACAAATAAGGTATTCCCATAAAAATATCTAGAAAATCCATTGACGACTTATTATTTCAACAAACCTGATTTTATTATACATCTCATGATGATAAAATATAATTTTTTTCAATTACTTTTTGGTTCTCAATGATACAAAAATACATCCAAATGTTGAATAATATTATAATGTTTAATAAAACTATTCAATGTTTTAAATGGCACACACAATAAAATATATTTAATAATAATCTCTCTGTCAGAAATAAAATTTTAACGTAAGAAAATGAAATAATTGTGTCAAAATGATAAATTAGCAATTGATTGCAAATAAAGATAAATGATGAATACAAATTTTTACTAAAGTACTGATTCCTTTCAGCAATTAATAAATATAATCTTAATTAAGAATATTAATAATTTTATTTTAATTGATTTATAGACCCAGCATCTCAATTAATGTACTATCTTAACAATTCCATAATAAATCAATTGAACAAAAAAGATATGCAAAGCGTTTAGCAGAAGTGATTTAAATTTTTAATCTTTTTAAAAAGCTAACATATTAATTTATGTTAAAAAAATAAGATATCACCAGAACAAATATATTAGATGTCGAATTTATTGATTTAGAGAATTACGCAAATTCGTACATTGTCAATGCATTTCCTTCCGCAGCTTCCCAATATTAACTCGTTTTGCAAATTAAAATATAATTCTCTACAACTCTGAATTAAACTCTTTCAGTAAATTACCGTCTTAAATTCATATTGATATAATTTTTTCGTTGAGTATGATCACATTTAAACATACATATAATAATATATTTGCTTTAAAAGGTTATTGTGAATATATTGGATAATTTTCTGTGTAAAACTCTTATTTGAACATTTTTCCCAATTTACGGGAGATAATACCCTTCACACTTTTCTTAATCATTAATTTATTATTATTTATGACTTTGTTTTTCATCTGGTTCAACATATTTCTCTACTTTCAATTCATGAAAAATTTCTTTGATAAAAGCATATAGAGACTTACATATTTTCGAAAATGCGTAGGTGTATTGCAGCAACACCAAATTTTTTATGTTATCATACAACAAGAATATAAATAAAAAACATTAACGAGTATTCAAAATAATTTATCATCTTGAAAATTTTTGAGTCAAAGTTGAGTGACATGCGTGATGCGTATTCCAAGAAAATGATTTGAAATCTACATTAATTAAATCTATATTAAAAACAAATTTTCTTAATTACGTTTTTCACCTAAAATTATTTTTTCCATTTAATTACAGCAAGCCTTTGGAATGATGGAAATTGCACAAATACACACACTCATCCACTATTTCAATGGTAAGAAAATTTATTTATTAATAATAAGTGAGTTTCGGTGAAACCTTAAAATTCATTATTCAACATTTGGCAATGATTCAAAACTTATCTCATAAACATAAGGATATGAATATAGCATAATTTTTAAATCGATAAACTTCAATATTTTAAGATTATTGTAAAAATATTCTAATGCGTCAAAGATAAAATTATTTTATTTAAAGTCATTATCCATTAAATTGTTATTTCAGCACAAAGTCAATCGATATGGAAAGAATATCATCAACATCGTCAACGGCAGTAGCATCTAGTTTTATTAAAATGACGACGGGTGATGCAACTCAAACTGCTAACACACTTGGAAATACTTCTTCTACTTCACAATTGTCTTCACCAACAGGTGCGGTATCAAAAATTATAACAAATAAATCATCAAATAATAATAGCGTTAGTACAAACAACAATAATTCAAAAGCTCATGTTGAATATTTGACCAAATTAATCCAGAAAGTAGATGAGCGCGAAGGCATAGCAACAGAAACAAAAAATCCTTTTATGACATCATCTTGTTCTTCTATTTCTACTAATAAATTAAATAAAAGTAGCTGTAATGAAACGATTTTAGATAGCTCAACAAAATCGTTAAACAATTTGAAAATTAATGATGTAAATAAAAGTTTAACTGAAATTTGTAGTAGTCATACTAATAATGATAAAAAATTATCTGCTGTTGTAAAGCAACAAGACGAAGTTGAAATCAATAAGAGACCAATGTATGAACCACTATCAAAAAAACTAAATAACATGCAACGAATTAAAGGTATCGAACTTGCCCTAAACCATAACAAAATAAAATGCAGTACCAGTCCAAACAATGACCATTCCTTAACAACTAAATGTGATAATAATGTAACCTGTATAACCTCATTGCCTCCACACATTAAAATTTTACCAAAAACACAATCTTTAGATATAGTCGATGATGATGCTAGTGCATCATGTGTTGTTGTTAATAATCGATTTTCAAATATTAATGTTGATGTTCCATCTATAGTAGCGAGTGATGGCTCCTTAGAACTTAAAGGAACAATGCCAAGACTGCAAGCTGGTGACCAATCACGTCCCATATATCCATCTTTGAACTATAGTCCATATGCCAGTCCTTATAGTAGTCCTAGAACATGTCGCAGAAGAGCTCCATTACGAGAATCTCGAAGAGTGTCGATTGAACAGAATGGAAGCTTTTTATTTTTGAACCAATATAAACTAATGGATGAAATTGGACAGGTAACTAAGTTAAGCTATCAATTAATAAAAATTACTTTGCCATATATGTAGTTCATTAAATTCAGATAGTAAAAATCTCTATTTTAAATTTTGATCTAAATCAAATTTGTTTTCTTTTAAAGGGGTCTTATGGCTTAGTAAAGTTAGCATATTCAGAAGAAGATTCAACACATTATGCAATGAAGATCTTATCGAAACGAAAATTGTTAAAGAAAGCTGGTTTATTGGGACGTGGACCTAAAAACAAAAAAGGTACATCTCCACTAGAACGTGTTTATCGAGAGATAGCTGTATTAAAAAAGGTTTGTATTAAAAAAGAAGAAAAAGTAAATTTGAAAAAAAATATATATGAAACGATTTTTTCGACCAAATTTCTATTTTCTAAACTTGTGATTATTTTTCAACATATAGTTAGACCATCCAAATGTCGTAAAATTAATTGAAGTGCTTGATGATCCATTGGAAGATTCATTATATCTTGTATTCGAGTTACTAAATCAAGGTGAAGTGCTTTCTATTCCGACTGATACGCCTATCACTGAAGACAGAGCATGGAGTGTATTTCGAGATGTTTTACTTGGTGTAGAATATTGTGAGTAAGTTTTATTTCAGATCAACAATTTCTAATTATTTTATTTAAGTGCATTACCAACGCATTATACATGGTGATTTGAAACCAGCTAATTTATTGCTAGCAGAATGTGGGAGAGTTAAAGTTGCTGATCTAGGTGTTTGCAATGAATTTATTGGAGATGATGCATCAATGAATAATGGATCAACTGCAGGAACACCAGCCTTTAGAGCACCAGAAACTCTAGTTCCAGGTCAAGTAAGGCACAATTTTGATTACACTGTAGAAATACTCGTTACTGTAACGTAGATACTTCTAATATACGATGTAACGGAAAAAATTTGAATAAGCATTAAAAACGTAGATAATTTAATAGACGGTCATTTTGAAGTTAATATACGCTGAAATCGTCTATTAAGTTTTTGAAAAAAAAATAAACAAAAAATCATATATTTTCATTTCTAATCACTAAATTCATATCTAAATATTAGCATTTTAAATGTTTTTCACATAAGTACTTATTTCAAAGCAAAAACAGGTTTGTCAATGTATAAATTTTACTCAAATTTCTAATAAAATTTTGAACTTCTATTTTTTGTCAATAAACGCTAAATTTGAATGTTTTTTTCGTCAATATACGGTTTCTCATTTTCTTTTTTTGTCAATATACGGAAGGTCATCGTATATTAGATTTATCTACTTTACAGTATTTCTTTATTTTTATTTGAAGTATATAGTAAAATTACATTTCATTCTAATATTTAAAATGAAAAGAATTATAGGCAATTTTAATTTTTTCAAACATGTATGTTAATTTTGTGTAATATCTACTCATAATATTCAATGATTTGTTTCGTTATTTTTTAATTCATTAGATTTAGAACCTATTTCGTTTTAAAAGAAAGCCAAAATAAGGAAAGGAACGAAAAAAAAGCAAAAAGTCTTAACTTCATTAAATTTGAAAATATTTTTTTGATACAAAAGTTCTCGACCTTTCTTTATGGATGATTCTTGTTCACTTTAAGGCGTTAAAAGTATATTTAAATCGTGAAATAAAAAGAGAAATGTAATAAAAAATTGATAATTTTTGCCATCTTTGGTAACACATGAGTCTCAGTGGTATTTATACCTATTTTATTTCTACTACATTTTTTAGCATTCATATAGTGGCAAAGCAACCGACATTTGGGCTTTAGGCGTTACATTGTACTCCTTGGTGTACGGAAATGTGCCATTTTTAGCAACATCAGTTCCTGCTGTATATGAAAAAATTAAAAATGATGATGTTGAATTTCCTGATCAACCGGTAATCAGTAATGAATTGAAAGATTTAATAAAACAAATGCTAGCTAAAGATCCAATTCAAAGGATAACATTGCCCCATATAAAGGTACCTGTTTGATAAATTTTGTTATTTATGTATGTTTTCATTTAAATGCGACTTTTTTCAATTCAATTAAAGGAACATCAGTGGGTAACTGCAAACAATAGTGCCCAACTACCTTCTGAGGAAGAAAATTGTCGTTTGATTCAAATTAGTGAAGAAGAACTGAATAATGCAGTTAGTAGCATTCCAAAATTAGATACTCTTATACTAATAAAAACAATGTTGAAAAAACACTCATTCCAAAATCCATTTTCAAGAAGTATATCTGGTAGAACTCCTCAAAGAGGTGGTTCTAAAATTGAGCGATTTATTCGATCGGGTAGAAGTAATTCAGCGCCAGGTGGATACAAAACTTTAGAACGGTAAGATTTGATGTATGGAATATATATGAAAAAAGATTTAAAATTCTATTTCAGGCAAGCTCATGTGACAGAAAGTAGCTTAGCATCCGTTACTGAAGGAATCTCTACAACAAATACAGAACAAGTGGAAACACCTGAGCAATGAATAATACATTGTAAATTTTAGTCGTAGTTAAGTTTATCAAATATGTAAAGCGATTTTATTACTAACATTTCTACAGCTTGTCTTCGTGCATGCTGTTTAACAATTGAAGGAAATTCTTTCTATAAAAATAAGAATGAATATATTTAAAACTCCTATCTTTTAAATACTTAAAATTTTTACATAAGAATAAAATACTTAAATATTTTAAAAACTTATTAGAATAAATTGTTGGATTTGTTATAGTAGATGTTTCAGTTAATTTTAAAGTGTACATAACATTTACAAACAAAAATTTGGGTTAATGAACAAATTTTATAAAAAAATGAATATACGCTTTATATGAATAAACCATGACAGTTTTATAACTGTTAACAAAATCTTTGTAACACAAAGGAAAATTTTAAACTTTCCAATTATTTCCCAATCAGCGTTTTTGGTGTCTCATTTATATTTTGACCTTAAATTTCCTTCAAAATTACAAAACTGAAAACACAAAACCACTTTAAAATTCTTTCATATTCATTGGATAAAATTGGAAAAAAAAGTCTGTAGAAGAGATCCAACCTGCTTCTGAGACTTAGCCAATTTTATCGGTTAATCTTTAAATCAATTAATAATATCTAGAATTGAACTAGAATTTTTATAATATACTTTTAATCCAATATTTGCTATAAAAAAAATACAAATTATAACATAATAAAAATACCTAAAAATAAAAACGTTAAATTAACATTAAAATAAATGATTTCATAAAAAAATAGGCAAATTTTGTTTTGTGACCAAAAATTAATATTAAAATAACATTTTACATGCGAACAAATTTCATATTTCCAAATAATTATATGAGAAATTGTTTGAATAAAAATTAATTAGAGTTAATTAACAAGAGTCAACATATTGAAAAGCTTTAACATATTGAAACATAACAGATCCTTAATTATAGTAACTTTAATTATAGATAACATAATTTTGAATGATGTTAATCATTTCACATAACCACTTTTCTATTACAATTTTAATGCTTTGGAATATTAAGAAAAAAAATCACGTTCAAATAACGGTTAACAACACTCAAAATTTTGAAATCCTTAAGTAGATATTTAAGAAAAAAATCATAGAAATTAAGCGAGATAAAGAGCTTTTAAAATTTTAAAAAGATTCTTAACTTCAATAAGATTTGTTCTTCAAATAACTTTGCACAAGTTTAAAAAACTATAATGATAACTAAAAACTTACGGCACAAAGAGCTATTATTTTTTTTTATATTTTCTTTAAATACGATTCCTCGAATCTAGAAGTGTTCTTCAATTGAGAAAGATCTGTTTGATATGTAAACAGTACGTTAATTTCCCTTGTTAAAATATTGATGTATGTACGCTTTATATTAAATACTTAATTCATATTTGTTATCAAATGATTTACAATGAATGAAATTATATAAATACTTTAATGTATTACATAGATTTTTAAATAAATTTTTTTATGAATTAATCTCTTGATTTTTAATTTTTTTAATTTAAAAAAGGTAAGTTTAAATACTTTTATTTGGGACTTGAAATCAAGCTCTTTTCTTGTTCTTATCTTATTTAATATAGCTTGATGTCATTAACTTTACCAAAATAAGAATTATTCGATTCGGATATTTCTTTGAAATGTGTTACAATTAACATACTCAAAAAACAATCAATTATTGTAATTGTAAAGAAATCGCCTCATAAATCTAAAAAGTGGGATGCTTAACTGACCCTGCTCTTTGTTCGATTTTTGTATTTTATTTATGGTATAATTTTCATTATTCACGCATGTTAAAATCTATTGTTCCAACGGTGAGTTTTTAAAAGAAGTGACGTTACATTTAGCTCTTTCACAAAGTTTTCTTCCATGTCAAAACGTACGTACGCATGATCGTAACCTAACATTTTACGTTTTTTGACACTTTGTATTATTTCCTATTTATTGTTCGCGAGCAACCATCAGCACTGCAACAATTAATAAATTTGAAGTGTTTTATTTCCTAAATTAAGTGTTTTAGTGAATTTTTATTTAAATGTCTGAACCACAGTCATCTTTATTACTAAAAAAACAGTTAGCAGGTAAATAAGAATTAAAAATCTTTTTCTAAAAATGTGCTTTTTTTAAATCTACGCCGCACAAACGTTTCATCTTAAAATTTTAGCATTCATTTTTCCAGTGATAATCATCAAATAATTAAAGCTCTGTTAATATTTAAGTGAATAATACACCTAGTTACTCCTTTTAAAATTCTAATTTATGGTTAAAATAATGTATAAATACATAAAATTACGATTAAAATCTGGCTGGGATCACAGAAAAGCGTCTAGAAAATAAGCACATTTATGTTTCACTCATAATTTATCCCCTCATATACAGAACACATTGTATACAAAAAGAGAATTTTATAGATACAGATAAATATAATAATGGTTGAAAAAATATTCACGAAAAAATCAATATCAAAAAAATAAAAACTGCCAGGGGTTAAATCTTACTAAGCAAGAACCCATTTTTCAAACACTTTTTTTGTTTTATTTGAAAGCTCATAATAAGTTCCCACTCTTGAATTTCCAGGACAAGTTTGAGTAGTCAATTCAACTAAACTCATTTATTTTTATTTTACCTTCAATTTTTATTTATTAATAATTATATATTTATAAAAAATAGAAACTCTTTACCTTGCCCGGTTTTTTATTCATAATTGTACAAAGAACAAGGTTACGTCCAGAATAAAGGTCATTGACCCAATCCTGTATACTATCCAAATGATAATTTTTTTCGCACATCTGTGAATATGTATAAATGAATGCTGTATCTCTTTAGTTTTTCTTTGAGTTTTTTCAAAACAATAAAATAAACATTTGTTCTGAAACCTTAAGAATTTTTTTTTCTTTTATTTTCAGAGCTGAATAAAAATCCTGTTGAGGGATTTTCAGCCGGTTTAATTGATGACAATGATATATTCAGATGGGAAGTACTTATAATTGGACCACCTGATACATTATAGTAAGTATTATTATGATTATTCCAATTCTGCCACGGGTCATCCTTTTGTAAATAGTGTTCTAGTAAAAGCAAAAAATGTCAATGATTATTAAATTTTGGTTGAAATAAAATTCTGGAACCCACTATTTCCATAAATAAATTTCGAAAGTGTGTGATAATTTTAATAGAGAAAATACTTGAATATTTGAGAAATAAAATGAAACGTATTTTTTTCTTATTTTAAGTAAAGTTTTAATTTAAACTGAGAATGGTTTAATCAAAATAAATTTAACAAAAGTAAAAAAAAAACAAAATTATTGTACAAAGAATGGGCACACATAAATAAAATACTGTATAGTGTGTGTATAAAGTAGAAATCCAACATTTATACACAGTAAATTTCAACAGCTTCAGTGTACTTTGATGAACTTGCTTTTATCAAAACAAAGAAAAATTAGACAATTTTTGAAATTTCAAAACTTGAATAATGGCCTGACGAACCCTCGATTCAGTGAAATATCAACATTGGACGAGTCAACCAACACGGCCAAGATCAATTTGTATCTTATGGTGATAAAATTTTTCAAAATCATGACAAATACGATTCTTATAAAATATAAATTCAATAGATTTCATAAATCATAGAAAGTTTTTGGTAGATCCTTAAAAATTCTAAGATATATGTACTATATTTAGAAAAATATTTTTTTTTGAAATGCATTTGCAAATGAAAGGTTAAACTATAAGATACATACAAAATACCGATTTATTTTCTTTATAATAAGTTATTTTGATCATTACTTTTATTATTTATTATTATTTTAGACTAAGATTTTCTTTTGTTAAATCTATTACAGTGAAGGCGGATTTTTCAAGGCACATTTATACTTTCCCAAAGAATATCCTTTGAGGCCACCACGAATGAAATTTGTCACAGAGATTTGGCATCCAAATATTGATCGAAATGGAGATGTATGTATTAGCATATTACATGAACCAGGAGATGATAAATGGGGTTACGAAAAAGCATCTGAACGTTGGTTGCCTGTTCATACAGTTGAAACAATTCTTATATCTGTTATATCAATGTTAGCTGATCCAAACGATGAGTCTCCGGCAAATGTAGATGCAGCAAAAGAATGGCGAGAATCATATCCAGATTTCAAACGTAAAGTAGCTCGCTGTGTTCGGAAGAGTCAAGAGGAATGCTCGTAGGATAATAAATATTAACAAAAAAAAAAAAAATAAACAATTTATAAAAAAAATTGAATTTATTTCTCTGTGTCGCATTGTGTTTTCTTCCAACAATAAATTATAACAATAGAAATAACAAATTAATTCAATATCGTCAAATTAAAAAAAACAAAAGTACATATTCAAAAATTGTTATTAATTTTGAGATTTCAATACATAAAGACACAAGATCGTTATGAAGCTTTTATTATTTATCCAATACTTAAAAAAAACTCAGAGGAAATTTTATATGTAACAATGAATAAAAATTAATCAGTCAGACATTCTCATCCAACAACTGAAAAAATGTAGATCAATAGAATAAATTATTAAGACTTGGTTAATGATCTAAATAATTTAACTGCATCTTTGAAAAAAGTCAAGTTAAACTAAAAGATTAATATTTCAGGATAAAAATCAAACCATTTTACAAATAAAATCATTCATATTTATTGTCAAACATAACCTATATATTATCTTTTGTTGACTATCCCATTACATATTCAACTATAAATTGGTAAATACACTAAAACAAAAACTTTAATACCCCTCTTCGCAAATCCATCAATGAAAAGTAATATTAAATAATGCAAAAATTTTACATGGATATTAAACTTATGAAAATATCTTATTGCTATACTCAACAATATACAGAATTTAAAAAAAAATACTTTTAATCAGTAAAATATTAAATCCGTACATATAAATGGAAAATTTATCCAACCCATTATTATCCGTGATAAATTTCATTTAAAAAAAACTTTAAACTAAACTTCATTTTAGTTAATTTTTTTAGCCTACCAATATTTTATGCTTCTCATAGAAGAATCTAAAGAAAAAATTCAAGTCAAATAATTGATCTCGATAAATCAAACAGAAAAAATATTGTCTTGGAATTATGCAAATGATAAAATATGTACGGAAGCTACTATCAATTCAATATTTATAACCATTTTAGTTTATTTTCTTTAACATTATATTTGTTTTTAAATAAAAAAAATATTTAACAAAAGTTTTAACTCTAAGTTTTAATTATATATCAAACAGACTTAAGTGTTAACTAAAGGTTACACTGATGTTTGTAATGTGTAAAGATATTTTTTAAATAAAAAAAAATTGCAAATGAAAAAGACTTGAAAAAAAATAATAAAAAGATAAAACTCAAACAAAATGATTTCATTAATTGTTCACAAATTAAGAAGACTGAAGTGTAAGTAATTCTCTGCTAATAAAATGCTATTTATTAAGATTCCATAAAAAACCTTCTAATTCGTCTGTATGAGTATTCTAGAGAATTGTAACAAAAGATTCTTTAGAAATGTAATTTTTTTTCAAAATATCATTTATTTCGTTATCTTCTATAAAATGAAATATAAACATTACAATTTTGACTCTTAAAATCATCCTAAATGGTTTTTGCAACAATTTTTAAAATAATGCATCTTTATAAACAATAACTTTATGTATGTACATAAAACCAAGAATAATAAGTTAATATTGTGAGCGATGTCCTGAATAACGATCTTGATTATAATAATTATGATTATGTCTATGATCATTATTATACCTTCCACCATTTGAATTTCTCTCTCGATTATTGAAATTATTATAACGTCGACTATTATTATAATTATTTGATTGACGATTCATCCAATCATCAACAATTGGTGGAGGATTTACGGAACGATCACTGTGTTTCTTGAATTCTTGGTCTTTATCAGTAAATCTATCTTTAAAATTATTTTCACATGATTCTAGGAATTGTTTCTGTTTAACTGTAAGTTCAGGCGCCATTGTCGTGTTTTTATTCTCTAAATATCCTTTCTCGTATCAATAACGAATCAACAACTAAAAGTTAAAATTAATAAGCATAATTGTTTGATAAAAAGATAAATTAAATAGAGTTTACAGTGTTCATCAACAATGCTGGTAACTATTAATGCATAAAATACGTCCTTTGAAGATTTGTCTTTTTCAATTGAATCATCATTTTGAAACATCCATCCTACAATAGAACCACAACGAGGACAAAAACAAGATTTATAAGAATATCCTTTAAACCATGTAGAGTAATTTGACCACTAATAACAATGAAGGGAAATAAAATTTGATAATATAGATAAGATAAGATTAAATTACCCCTGAATTACTATGACATTCAGAATCTTTTACTAATATTACTTTGAATTTTAATCCCAATGGATTCTCAAATTCTTGCACCAAAACTTCTTTAATACCAAATAATGTTTCGTTTTGAGCGTACTTTGCTTCCTCACTAATTAAATTGTTTATTATTAAATTTGTGTTTGATAAATTATTGCCGCATCCACGACACAGTAAAAAATCTAGGAAACAAATTTTTCATTAGTTGACGTGGTCTTTTGAAAATTCGGTTTTTATATGGAAACAGATGAAGAAGCGTAATTCTTACCTTCAGAAATAGTTTTTTCAATATTTTTGACACTGAAATCACAATTTGCAAGCTGTATTAAAACAGCTAAAATTTGCAATAAAATATCGGCTCTATATGTCCATAATTTCAATTTCATTTTAGAGTTTGGCATCTAGGGGATGTTCACAAATTGTTTTGACTTTTGACATTTCGGTGAATACAGCTGTGTTTATTTATTATTTACCACTATTGCAAACCACCGATCATTTGTTTAATTGGGCGGTTTCTTTAAGTATTTAGTATCCTAGATAAATGCTTAAAGAAAACTGCTTCGATTAAATTAATATTAAAATTAAATTCGGTTGATTTTTGTTCAAGGAAATTAATTTCAAACTTACATGTTTCCTGGGTAAGTTGTTTTTCTATAGATACAGAATATCTATTCGAAGTTTTGATGGCTACGCAGTTCTCTACTCGAAAATCCTGCACGGGTTTCTATGCATTTATATGAGAAATAATAATAATAACAACAATAATAAATTCTCAATTTGTGTTGTTTAAAAAATATCAACATAAATTACAAAAAAACCTATTTGAAACTTTTAGTTTTTAGGTTTGTCGTTAAAATGGAAGAAGATTATGATGATATCGAAACCATAGAAGATTTCTCCGAACCATTTGATAATTTGAAAAAACATGCTCAAAAAGTTGTCAATCTGTTCAAAAATTGGCGGCTTGAAAAGCCTACTGACGATAAGATAATTTTATACAAGCTTGATATTTCCAAGGGACCTGCTCGAATACCGGTAACAATTGAAATAGTAAAAAAAGATGTGTTAAGAATAAATTATTATGCTGAAGATATTAAACTTGCGTTTGAAAATATTAATCAATTAATTGGAATTCAGATTCAAAAATTTTCTTGCTCTAATATAGAACAAATATTGAAATTTTTTGAAGAGCACACATTAATCAAAGGTATGAGTTTCATTAAAATAAAATCAAACATGTTTAATATTCTTTATTTCAGGTGATGTGAGCCAGTCCAAAGTTCTCAATGAAAAAGAAAAAAGTCAAAATCTTGCCTTATTTTTTGCAAAAAATATTGATATGTGTAAGTTTATCTGAACTGCATAAGGGCTGATCAGAATTTTTGATTAATTTAATCTCACATAGGTCGTTTTTGTTTTGTACTTGAAGCAAAAAGTGAATTGGTTTTCCATAACTATACTGCCGAGTTACAACAGAATTTTGAAGAACTAACACTTTTGACTACAAAGCATCGAAAGGCACCAAATAGGATTTGTAGCCCATGTATGAGGTAAGTTGATCGGCAAAGTGCATTGAATAAAATTCCTTTAGAAACTTTCATATCACCTAAGTGGTATACTTATTATATACTACTTTTGGATATACATTTGTTAAGTTGACGAACAAATTTAGAAATCGTTTAACCGCTAAATTTAATTTTTGATTCTTAAAAAATCAAAAGGTACTGAAAAATTAAGATCCCTGTGACTTTTCGTTGAACTTATTTAAAGAAAATAAAAACCTACTTCGCAAATTTTACAAATGTATACCACTTGGGTGATATATATATATATATATATTTATAATAAAAAGCTTATCATGTATTTTGCTCAAAGTTACATCATTTCAAGTTTAAAAATATAATATTTCTTTTTTTTTGCTTGAATAGACAACTTTTGGAAGCACGTGAAGCTCGTACAAATTTCATTAACTCTGACAAAACACTTCAGGATTGTAGTCAAGTGATTTTAGTTAACTCAGAAGGCCAGACATCTTCTATGGTTCAAATAAAGCCCGGAAATTTAATTCAGTCCTGTGATTTAACTGAAATAGAATCTTCATCCAGTACTGAAGAAAGTAAAAATAAAAGACCAAGACCATCTATACTAAGATCCAAAATTCAAAAAGTAGTTAAACGATAAAGTTTGTTAATTCTATGATTTAAAAGTAAACCAAATAAAGTTAAAATTCAGTTTTATAAATTTTTATATCAAGGTTATTGTAAAAAATAGTTTACAAAAATTTAATACAATCCGATCATATACACGCACATGTTGGCGCCACATCATGAGAGGCTAAAAAAGATAAAACCAATCATTTTACCCAGTAGCGAGTAGATTTTAATAGTGTTTGCTAAGTAAATAAGTTTATTAATAATCTTTCATAGCAGCACTTTATTGGTAACATTTCAACACATGTATGATAAAATGAAAATAATTCAAATTTGGAACAGCCTCAATTTCACAGCTCAGGATACATTTTTATCGAAGTGTAAAGAAGGTGAAAATGTGAAGAAAATAATTTAATTCGTCTTATTTGCCTTTTTTAATCAATAATTATGAATGAACTACACACTCAAGTTTGTTTTGATGCTTTATCGGTGCTAAATAATGTACAATATGTCGAATCAGGTATGTAACTTTTCAGAAATGAAATGTTTTTAAAATTTTCTTACATTTCTTTGGGGTTATTGCTAAAATATTCAAATATACATTATTTTCTCATATTTTCATAGAACTTATGAATTAATCATTAAATTTTATTAATTTTTAAATGTTTTACAGTTTGCAATTTATGTGGTGCATCACATTTCACTGGAAATTGTCCGGAAATTAAACAAGGCACATATGTAAGTATAATGCCCTTTTTTGGAAAAAATCATACTTGTTAGTTGAAATCCAATACAGAAGTAATAAATACACTTTAAATGCTATAGAATTAATTATTTTCGTACATAAATTGAATTTAATTACGGAAATTACAATATTTCCTTTCATTACAATTCAAGTAGAATTTTTCTACATAAAAATGCACTTTGTTAAGAATTGAAGTTATAATAATTTTAAATAAACTACATATTATTGTTTCTTTTTCATTGCATTATTGTGTTTTGCTAGTAGTAATATAAAAATTATTTTAAATTCAGGTGCCCGATACTCCACAACAAAGTTTTTCGCGATCATCTGTTCCTAATGGACTTTTAGTTATGGATAGCGAAGATGGTGGCACATGTGTTATAACATCACAAAAATTTGCTAAAGGAACTAGATTTGGACCCTTGCAAGCACCATTCAGTTGTTTCCCTATTAAGGGCACAAAATTTCCTCTCATTATTTTCCCTACTCAACACTTCAAAGATGAAATTGCTGATATTCAGCCATTATTTAATGCTAGAAACACATACTTAGATACAACAGATGAAAACAAATGTAATTGGATGATTCATGTGAACACTGCAAAATACTCAAATGAACAAAATTTAATGTGCTATCAAGAAAATTACGAGATTTATTATGCTGCTATTCAGGATATTGAGTTAGGTGATATTCTTAAAGTTTGGTATTCCCCAATATATGCTTCTACTATAGGAGCCAAACTACTTGACGAGAGTCCGTATGATATTTGTAATAATATTTTGCGACAAGTTTCTATTGACTATGGAATCAAAATTGATGATAACAATGTTTTGGATTCCTCAAGTCCATATTCGGTGTATGAAGAGCCTTTGATAGGTTCTAGTGATAAAGATAAAGAAATTTCCTTACCACCTGTACGAAGTTTGATGAAAATGTCTTCACCACCTAACTATACAATTAATAATTTTACAACCGCTACAAACCAAACAACTGGTACTCACATTTTTGATGTAAACATTGTACAAAGTTTGCCTGGAATCAGCTCTGATGATATAAATTTAAATTTTGGGTCATCGAATGACGGAACATTATATGATTGTGACACTGGCACTGCAATTGTGGCCGCAAGTGATGTGCTCTTACAATCAGATCTGTCGAATATTTCTAGTCAAAATCATAATTTTATCGAAAATGAAATGGAAGTGGATTTAGTTCCGCCTGCAACAACATCATCGAATCAAAATGACTCCACACATCAGAATTCTATTGTTGTTGATATCGTCAAATTTACTTGTGAAGTGTGCAATCGGAAATATGCAACGAAACTAACATTTGAAAAGCATTTACGTAGCCATGATATATATTTGTGCATCGTGTGTGATAAACTATATCACTCTCTTAACGAAATGCAGGATCACGAATGTTACAGAAAGAAGAATAAGACTCGTCCATTGCATTGCAATGTCTGCTTGAAACTATTATCAAACTCATGGTCTCTAAACCGTCACATGAAAATACACCGAAATACTGAAGAAAAGCCTATTACAGGCTCAACTACAACTGATGAAGGTCAATGTAAACAACAAGAGGAAATTACAATTGTTCAAGATGAATCAAATACAAACGTTACAACTGAACAAAATTTGCAATCATCAAACTATTTACAAAATATGCCTGGCACAAACGATATAAAAAATACTTTATTTATTGCAGGATCTCAACAACTTAAAACTAAGGTGCCTGGAAAGCGCTTAGAAGAGCCCATGGAATGCATTGTTTGTCGTCGCCCGTTCAAAAATCCAAATGCATTAGAAAAGCATTTACGTTTTGTTCACACAGTTTACGTGAAAGATCCAAGTCGACCAGACCACAAAAAGTATGCACAAGATGCACGAAATAAATCCATATTAACCAACAATACGGCACCCATTAAACCATCAATTGCTAAAGCTCTTGCTTCTAAGTTGACAAAAAAGAAACAAGCAGCGAATTTGTCTAAAAATTCTTCAACACTGGAAAAGAACAACAATGTCTCTGAATCTGACAATGCTTTGAATAACAAACGTGAAAACAACACTATCATTATAATTTCGAATGTGGAGTTAACAAATGGAAATATGTTCGATACACAACAATTGCTAAACAATAGTCATCAAAATCCTTCCATTAATACAATTCAATTAGTAAATGACAAAATGCCAAAACTTGTTCCACTTAATAACAATAATAATAATGACCAGCAAAATGATATCATTGGATTACAACAACCTCAATATGATCCATTATCTCCTGTATCGGTTCATAATATGGACATCGGACAGCATACTGAATCCGAAAATATGATGACAACAGGCGAGCTTCCAGCAGAAGTAATAGACGTTCCCAGAATGATTGTCATAAAAAAAATAAAAAATGCTGAGACTGTTACCGATGTAAATAAGTCTGATGCTGGACCAGAGGTATGTTTCCCTAATATTAAAATTAGATATCTTATTAAATTTTTAATTTGAGAAACATTTATCACATAGCTAAAAACTGCAACAGCTAAAAAAGAAGAAGCGACTGTGTACAATTGTGAAGAATGCAGAAAAAATTTTGCAAAGGTACCTGAATATCTTTTTTCACACTTTTATGCAATTGCTAACTTGGTAATTTTATTAGAAATATCAACTTAAACGCCATCAAGAAACACATGATCTTGTTTTTTACACATGTCCTTATTGTAACAAGGCTCCACTCAAAGCTCGTAGCTCTCTTAAAAAGCATTTCTCACGGGAACACAACGATAAGATTCACGAATGGAACACAAGTACTTTTGTATCCAAACAAATATTACGAGATGACGAAAAGCTTAAAGAATTACGTAAGAAATATTTTGAGAAAAAGCGTTTCAGAATTATTGCAAATGACAAATTTTTGGAAAATTGTAAAAACATGCATACTGACGAAACATCAACTAGCATTGATACTATAGAATCTGTTGAATTTGAGGATAGTATGGCTGGATCAGTATCAACGACAACTGAAACATCTGTTCAACGTAACAGCAATTCTAATATTAGTATGATGATGAATGGGACACGATTAAAGAAGAAAAATATTGAATCTAAGTTAAATTGTGATTCACAGCTCAAAACAATTATTTTGAATAACTACAACAATTGTACTCAAAATCAAAGTAATTGCAAAGGTGATCAATCAAAGATTGTATTGACAGATAACACAAAAAATACAATCGTACCAAATACTTCAAATAATAATATTTATTACCAAAGTAATAGTTTAGTTTTAAGCACCAACAGATTAAGTAATGTTAAGAAACAAAAGTTAGTTAATGGAAATTCATGGAATAATGGAAATTACTTAAATCAGCAACAACAATTCTCAAGTAATGAAGAATTATACTATACAACTACTTCGCAAATTAATCAAAATGGTTCAAATTCGACAGGTGGCTCTAGTAGTAGTGGTACACATTCTGATGAAAGCGTTATATCTAAGAGTGACGAACATGAGATGATTGATAATTTATTTTTGGAAAATTTGGACAACCTCTTGGATCCATTGAATGGAAATGAATATGATGGTGATGATGATCATGGGATGCAATCGGTCAACTATATCCAAGAAACTTTTCAAAATTCCTTTGATAAGATACAGGAAAAACTCGATGCGGACTTGGAAGTAGGACATGAGCAAATGAAATGGGAAGATACTCTTAAATCTGATGACTCTTCAGACGAAATAATGTCTAATAAGTTATTAGACATTGATGAAAATGTAATGCTGATTTGAACAAACATATTTCCATTCAATTTTCTTAAAGATTCTACTTTTCAAAATACTGTAAGCCTAATATCATTGATTATTTTTTTTTTAAAATACTTAAGTTTCATTAATAACTTTCATACACATAATATATCGACTCAAATACATATTTATACCCAATATTAAAAATGTAGTAAAACCACCAAAAAACAAGAGAATAAAACAAAAGCGAAAAATCATTATTATAGTGCCTTTAAACACTGAAAAGTGTCAATTAATTAACTAGTCGTGACAAAATGGCTTTAAAAAAATAAATTAATATAAAATTACAAATATTTAAATGTCTAGTCAAGAATGCCTATGAATTCATAATGAGTACCTTATTTTAATAGAAACGGTTAAAGCACAAATTTCATTTTTAATATTTTTATAAGTCTACAAAAAAAAGTTAAATTCATATCAAAGTTTTTGATCATATTTTGTATCAAACAGTCTTCCATCAGTGATTTTCGACTGTCATGATTTTTAAAACGTAATTTTTTGGTAGAATTAAGTAAAATAACTATTGTTATATATCACTTAGCTATTGTGCCTTGAAATATGAAAAAGCAATTCAATTAAAAAACAACTACATAAATGCAACCAAAAAATTTGAAAACATTAAAATTTTCGCATTTAATTAAAGCGTAAAAGTTTGTACTTCAACAAATTGTTTAACAACTTTTTTGTTCATATTCATATAATAATTAGTGAGATATCACCTTTAACCAAATTATGATACCAAATTTTTTTGAATAGTTTTTCTAGTATTAGGTTTGACGGCGCACGTATTTAATAATTTAATTAACATTAAGTGAAAATTAAGTTTAAATGCTTAACCAAAGACATGAATAATTCGTAAAATAATGCAAATTTTACTTACAAATAAACAAAGAAGGAAAAGAATAAATAATTAAAGGTTTTCAAAACAAAATACAATGAAATTAAAAAAAAAAAAATGAATCAAATTTTATAATTTTGAAAAAAAGAAATATAGCTTATAAAATATTAAAATATAAATTTAAAAAATTATTTAAACACAATCATTTATTTATTTAATAGATTTTTAACTAATACCCGTTTTTCTTATCGTGTTTATTTTATTAAATAACAGTTTGCCATTTATATTAGTTGTTTTAGTATCATTAATTAAAATGATTGCCTATGGTATTTCTTAAATGAGTTGATAAGTTAAACTTGAAATACAACGAGTAAACATTTTATATGAGTTTAAGATTATTTTTACATTACTTATCAATAATTTAACAATTAAACATTAGTTGTAAGAAGTTCTCGTAAAATTTAATAATTATCCAACTACAAAAAAAAGAAACAGACCAAAAATATTAGAAAATAAAATTTTAATAAAAATTTTATTCCAAATCATTTTTATTTTAACAAACTTCACTTCAACATTAGAATAACATTTTTTTTTATTATAAATTCATATCTAATGTTAAAATAGATGTTTGATTTAATTCGGCTGGAATTATATCTTGTAATGAGAAAGTGATTTCACGATCAACTGTTACTTCCTTTGTATGGCTCGATGTAAGATGTTGCTCCAATCCACTAGCTGAAGAATAGGACTTCGTACAAATTTTACAAGTGAAAGGTTTTTCATTTGAATGTAGGCGTTCGTGTGTTCTCAACTGTTTAAAGTAAAGGTAAATTTAATCAACAAATTTAAGTGAAAATAAAATTTTTTTACCTGATTCAATTGGTTAAAACTTTTTACCTTGCATATAGAACAAATGAAAGGACGAGAATTTGTATGTTTTCGTAAATGAATTGTAAGCTCACCACTTTGCAAAAACCGTTTCTGATATAAATTAATTTCAGAAAAATAAAAAAAAATATTATATATTTTTTAAACATACCTCACATTCCGGACATGCGAATTTGTATTCCCGTTTATCCATTTCATTATGTTTTCTTGAAACATGACTTTTTAGATGGTCCACTCGGTTAAAGCTTTCATTACAAAAATTACATGTAAATAAACGATCGGAATGTATCTTCATGTGATTTTCCAACTTTTCTAACTTTAAAAATGACTTATTACATGTTTTACAGATATGTGAACTGGTATGTAATATTTTCATATGTTGCTTTAACTCAGTAGGGGAATTAAAACCTAAATGACACTCCAAACATACTGATTTTTTCATTAGAACATCACTTTCTACCAAATTGTTATTTTCTGTACAATTAAGTTTTTGATGACGATCAAACTTTGATTTTTCACTAAACTGCAGGCCACAGCTTGGACAAACAAAAAGTGATTTAGATAAGTGAGATGATTCATGATTGCTCAATTGAGAAGATGAAATAAATCCTTTTTCACAAATACTACACCGATACTTTTTACTTGTATGAGTCTTTTGATGTGAAAGAAGACGATCCTTTGTTAAGAATTTTTTCAAACAAGTTTGACATTCAAATTCAGATTTATTTTCATGAATTTTTTCATGGTTTTTTAAATGATGTAACAAATTAAAGCCTGTTAATAAATAAATAAATCTTATTAATATTCAAATCATTATCGGTGGAAAATTAATTACCTTTCATGCAATATCTACAAGTAAATCTCTTTTGTGTTTTATGTGTTATCATATGTTGTCTTAGTAATCGTTTCTCTTTGAATATCTTCTGACAATACACACATTCATTTTTGCCAATTGTATTATGATTAACTAGTGTGTGTGTTTCTAATTCGGCATTTGTAGCAAATGACCTTGATAAAGATATAAAATTAAAAAAATTATGGTTTTTTTACCAATACTGCTTACCATTTACAATTTTTACAGTGATATGGTTTATCTGGAGTATGTGTCATAATGTGTTTTTTTAATCGAGATTTTGTTAAAAACTTTTTCTCACATTCACTACATTCATAAGAATTTTTTTGTTCAACTGTGATCTCTGCAGGAATTTCAGTTGTGACAATTGGATCACTTTGTTCTTCAGGCTCATTTATAATATCTGTTGGCGAAATAGATGTTATCTCTACACAACTAATGTCTGGTTTATCTTCAGGCAAGGTACAAATATTGCAAGAGTTCTGCTCACTACCACAGAATCTACAAGGTGAATTGACTCTTTTTGTTTCTACAATATTATTTTCTGTTTTTGGCTCCTTATTATATGCATTTATAGTCGATATATCTGAAGAACAGCCATTGAAAATACATTTTTCACAATTATTTCCACAATCAGCTATCATTTCTGATGCTGCAGAGTCCACTGAATAAATTAAATCAACTTAAATATGGATTTGAGTAACTTTACACAAGCTACTTACAGTTTTCAATATCCTTATTTTCAAATTTGTTCTCAAGCTCTTTTATTATCATATTTTGTAATATCTTTTCGGAGCTAATTGCTTTTTTTCTTAAGCGATAAGATATTAATACCTCATTAGAACATGGGACACACAGACGTTTTGGCATAACGTCATCATAACTTATCTGTTAATTAAATATTTAGTAAAATAATCAGGCAATCATAAATTGTAGGACAAAATTGAATATCTCATAAAACCAAATTAAAACGATTTTTAATTGCAAAACGTAATTAAAAATAAATTGAAAGAGATAATTAATTATCAGAAAAGGATCTTACCTCTAGAGTTGAAATGCATTCCTTAATTAATGTCAGATAATCTTTTGAATAATTATCAGGATGAGCTACAAGCAATTCATAGTCCTCCGCAACTTTTAAACAAATTCTACAACTTTCATTCATATTTTCCATTTTAACTTCAATAATATAGACTAACCTTTTTTATATAAAAAATCATTCTTATCTATTTGTTCAAATAAAATTTGGATATAAGTTTTCGTCCGCGAATTTCGGTCTATTGAATTGTGAAATTAGTGATTAAATGAATTTCATATATTTTTTTTTGTACAAAAGAAAACAAAACAATCAAAACGTAAAAATGTAATTAAATCTTATGTGCATTTCCAACAACAACATTTGTTACAAAAAATAAAAATAATGTATAATAATATTGCAAAATCAAAGTATGCCAATAGAATAAGTAGTGGAGTAAAGGATTTGAAATGTTAAATATATTTGACTGTGCTTGATCAAGTGGGCCCCATAGAGCCTTATGGAGAATTATAAAATCTATTCATATTTCAGTCGTTTCTTTGAAAATGAAATACTATGGATTTGAACGAATATTTTTCTACCGTTATCATGCTTAAGCTCTCTCCGTTTATAATAATACTGTGTCAATTTTCTAACGATCTCCAAAATCGCTTATAACAACAAAAAATATCAAATTATCGAAAAAGTTTAAACAAATTTAAATTTTTTTATATCGAATTTATTTTATTACAATATATTTTTATGAGCTATGCCACTCCAGAAATAGAGTAGACAAGGTAATGTTACAAATAATTTTTTTTTATATTTGGTTATATTATATTATTTATTCATATTTTTATGTAGACAAAAAAATAATTCAATAAAAATTTTTAACCGTAATTCTTAATTTTACAATTTAAAGCATTAATAATTTGGGTAAAACTTTCATTGACTGTTTTATAAACCATGAACAGGTATTTTTTTCTACTTAATCTTAAAATTTCAATAAATCTTAAATATCAATTCTGGGTTATTTCAACAATTATAGCAAGATAAATTATGACTCAAAAAACACATAAAGTGCTTTCAATTATAATTCTTAAAATTAATATGTCTTTCTTTCTGGCAGCTTGCCTGGTTGTGAGTCCCCTATTTCATTATTATAATATTTATTTTAAATATCTAAAGCCTGGTGTTATTAAATTTTATGCCTAATTATTAAAGTTATTCGAAGTTCCTTCATAGTAGTTTTATTTAATCAATAGGAAAAGTAAGAAATCAGAGAAAAGTTATGGTATACTTTATTTATTCTTGAATTTTTTTATAATGCATTATTTTGCGATAAATTTATGGTAATTGTTTTTTTCTTTAATTTTTTTTTTCTAAAGTAATCCTGTTATGTTTAAATTAAATGTAAATAAATAAAATATTAATGTAAATTTTGAAACATTAAAAAAATTTTAAAAAACGCTTTATGTTCAAGAATAAATTTGATAATTAAATTATGTTAAATTTTCTAAAATAAAATTAATGTTGAAACTTATAATAATTTCGTTATATTACATCAATAAACAAATTTATAATAATATATATATATAATTAAAATAGGTTATCACCACTTTATAATCATTCATTATCATCATCATTATTATTATCATAAGTTTGATGTTCTAAGATAGTTTTAAGCTTAGCTGAACACTATGCAGGCGAAACTTGCCATACTAATAAATGTGTAGCAATATCAGTAGCATCATCGGCATGTTCTTCTTGTCTGAAATCAATGTATCCCTCACCTCCAGAAAGTACTAACATAACAGGTTTTTTACCTGACAATGGTAACGATGGTTCTGTTAATGGCAAAGACATTGGAACAGAAACAAAAAATTTAACAGCATCACGATGGCCATGAAATGATAGTTGAGCATTTGCCATACAGCATTTTGGTATAAATGTATCTCTAGCTGATGTACCATCATTTATTAATGGAATAGAAATAATCACACCATTACCAGTACCAATCCACAGTCTATTGCACGAAACTAGTAAAGCTGTTATGCGTACAAATGAAAATCCTAATTTTCCTGTTCCTAGCATTTTAGAAACATATGGCTCTATATCGATATCTTGTAAATGATCATACGTATCAGTATGATACAATCTCAATGTGGAATCAAGTCTGATAGACACCCAAACACCTAGACCTGATGCGGCCATTTGACGAATTTGGCTTTCTTTACGAGGGTGTGCTTCCATTGTGTGTACAATATTTAATGATACTGGGTCTACAACATGAATTTTGTTTTGATGTGCAGCCCAAACTTTATCACCGACTACAGTAAGACATCGTATCGACCGTTTTGGTGAGCCAAGTGTCAGTAAATGGTAAGCATTTAAATCCCATTCTCCTGATGTTTGGCGTCCAAATACAGCTAGGCAACCATTAGCTAATGCAACAACAACACGAGACTCTATATAGACAATTGCTAGAACCGCATCTGGTAACTTGATAGAATGTAAACAGGTTCGCCAGCGTGCTACAGCACTATGAACATATAACATGCCATTTTGCGCCCCTAGCCACATTGTTGGACCAATTGAAGACATAACTGGCTCATCTAAAGGATTATCTGATCCAGATATGGGATTAATGGGGTGTGAAAATGGCATAGAATTTGGGGCAGAATTATTTGATGATTGTGTATTGTTACGTTGACCTAGATGAAACGGTGAAATTGGTGGTGCAGGAACATCTTCTAAAACGGCATTAAATTCTGGACTTTGCTTTTTGTCATTGTCCTCAACTATATCTGAGCTTATAATCACAGTTCCTGTGTTTTCAATTGTTTCATGATTTTCATTCTTATCACCTATCCGGACATATTTAATTTGTCCTATATTATCAATACCTTCACCTGGTTTTTCCAATGCATCTCCTGATTTAGTTACTTCACTATTTTCTAAAATTGAATAGTCTTTTTCAAGAGCTCCAATTACAGAGCATATACACAATAAATGTGTTTGACATACTGGAAATGAATCAAGTATTTCAGCTGGATTTTTGGCATCGATTACAGTTACTGTACTAACGGTATGATTACTCGTGCAAATCCATACGTATGAACTTAATTGCAATTCTTCGTCAGAACTTTTCATTGCTAAATTAATTTTTTTCTCCAGAGCTTCTAAGTCTGAAGATCCTTCATTTGTTATGTCCACCACTTTTGAGTCGTCTTTTGAATAAAAAACACTCGCACCAACCATACAACCACCATCTTTTGTAAAACCTCCATTAAGATTGACACCAGCTGCACACCAAACTTTCATATGAGGACTAGCTTCGGCCAGCGGTCGACAAAAAACTGGAACTGGAACACGTACACCTCCAGCATGTTTAGTTTGTTTAGTACTTTGCAAATTTTTAGAGCCAGGTAAACTCCACCCATAAGCTTGTAATCGCCCATCTTCTTTCTGAACATGAGCACGAACTTGTCGGTACTGTTCACGTCTTCTTTGCATTGCTTTTTGTGATGACTTATGATCTTCTGCCACAAAGTCTTTAGATAATACTAAAGCATTTGTTGTTATTAAATTATTATTTTCTCCTTGTGTGATAGCTAGACGACCTTCTGTGATTTCGGGAGCCACATTCGATCCAGATGATTCATAACGTAACAGTGGCCCCCCTTGTTCGTTAGGAGGTCTATCATTTGAACTAAAAAGATTACTAAAAAACTTCCAAATACTTTGTTTAGATTTTTTGTCCAAAGAATCAACGCGGGTGGCCCTCATCATTTCTGACCAACGAACGGCGTCTTGTAATTCCATAAAACGCTCTTTATATTGATTTCTCTCCATGAGAACTCTTGCCATTTCAACTCTGGTAAAACGTTTTCTTTGAGCCATAGGAACATCACCTTCATCTTCATTTTCAGAATTCGATTGAAGTTTTACTTGCTCTTTGGCTTTCTTTAGTTCTTCTTCTAATTCCACTACTTTATCCTTAATTTTATTTCGAGATAGAATTACAGCATTCAATTCTTCTCTTAATATTTCTATTTCTCCTGTTAATTCATCAACACGCAAAATCAAATCATCCTTGACTATATTCAAAGCATTTTTCGTAGCTAATAACTCATTATTTTCCATTATTAAATTTTCAACTTCTTTGCCCATACCGAAAAAGTTATCACTCACAGAAGATGCATATTCACCTGGATGTACCCATCGACCAGTTACCTCTGCTTCTTCACTTTCAACATTATCATCGTGAAAGGTTAACTCTTGATACAGATTATTTGCTGATCTTTCTTCTTTCTTTGTTGTTGTTGTTCCCTTTGGAGTTGCAGAAACTGAAATTGTAGCAGGTGGTTCGCAATTTTGTGGAGGAGTTTCAGCAAATTGAGCGGGGCATATTTTTTCGGTAGCAACATTTTCAAATTCATTTTGTAATGAAGGTGGACCAGAGCCAGATGAATTACTATTAGTGCTACATATTGTTTCTTCATCCATAACAGAATTTTCTAAAGACGCAAAACCAAATGAAACTGGTCCTGATGAACGCACCATTGGATGAAGAGCTGAACGGTTAACATCAAGTCTTTCAGAAACAGAATTCATTTGGGAATGTGATGAGCTTCCCATTAATAATTTACTTCTTTCCATATAGTCAACATGAGTCTTAAATAGTTCGGAGTACCGTTCATGTAATTTATTATATTCTTTTTTCAGTTCTGCTTCTCGTTCCTCAAGTCGACTAGCATGTTCCAAACTATTTTTATGCTTCAACTCTAGCATACGAACAATACTTTCTAAAGATTCTAATCGACTGGCAAGTTCTTTATTTTCAGCCTCTGCTATGTCTTCTGTTTCGATAAGTTTTTGCTCAGATTGTTTTCTAGCCACTTTTTCTCGTTCATATTGCGTAATCAGCTGTTCATTGTCTTCACGCAACAATTCTAACTCTACTTCCTGTTCCTGATTAGATTGGTAAGCCAAATCTAGACTTTCTAATACATTCACTAATAATGGCATCAATGTTTTGACAACATCTTCATCATATTTTTGCATCATCCTTTCGAATTCTTGATAAATACTGCCAGCCAACGACTGAACTTTTTCAGACATAACAACAGTGGAATCATTTTCGTAGATAGTTTCTTTATTTTTTCCGTCCATTCTATACTATTATGGTTCTTCAATTTTCTAATCACTAATGCACTTATTACTTTACTTATATTGTTCTTTGAACAACAATATGGAAATCGCTTTAAATCAATAACGGGCTTGTTTTTTCGTTAAAACAGATTTTCACTTTATAGTTTAATCATTAAAGAATAGAACAGGTGTGTTTCTGAGAGTTTTTTTTCATTTTAATAATTTTTTTTCAAATTATTTTGTCTGTTGTTCAATCATTGCGTATTTTTTTATTTTTATCAAATTTGACAGAATAATTTTTCTTTGTCATCAATACTTTATCTATACAAATTGTACGTTTGTTAAGAGAGTTGCGTAGTTTTTTCAAAACATATGTGTTTGAATTATTCAGTATAGAGTTTTTCAAAATAAAATGTCGTTAGTCAAGGCTGAAAAAAACTTTAATGCATGTTGGATTATAATCGCTTCATGCATAATCTAATTAGATTCATATTTCTTTCAACTTTACTTAGACTTAACTTATACTTTACAGAGAATCAAATTTAGTAAAACAAATTTTCTTTTTCATTCGTGATTTAAGCTCAATTGTTAAATAGTGGAATTATAAAGTTAAAAAAAATAATATAGTATTTTAGTATTGGTTGCTGGTAAGAAGCCATATTAATTAATAAATTATTATTTTAAACTTTAAACATTTTTTGACAATCTTTTTAATGATTGTTAAGATAGCATGTTGAAAATATTCCATTATTTAATCAAATGTAAACTATATTCATAAAGCTTTTCACAGTATTTTAGTAAAGTTGAAAATAAATTATCATCAAATTGTTTCTGAATATTTTTTTATTATTCATAAGTATAATACAAAAATTCATTGAAATTTAACATAAATACGCCGCACACAATTTTTTGTGCACTAAAATATTTTATATTTTTTAAAGTTTTATCCTGGATTTATTTTATGATCGACATTTTCAATAGTTGCAATTTCTTGTTCTTGAAGTACCCGATTGTTTTGTTGAACAAATTCATCATATCCCATAAACTCTGCTGATTCTGTTTTAAATGTATTTGGTATAATAAAATTCATTTCTTGATCTGGTTTTATATATTTATTTTCTTCATTTAAGAGTTCTTCAGTGTTAATAGGCTGGTCACTTGCAGTACGTGGAGTTATCTTTTGATAAGGTAAATTTTGTTGTTTTTCAAGTCCTTGTTCATTAAATGTTTGCATATTATGGTACATGGATTTAGAGGGTTTTATAAAATCGGCAGTTGAAGAATTCGTGCTTGAATTTTGTATTTTTTGATTTTCATCTGCACTTCGAGCCTTATATGTATGATATGTTATATTAGGAGAACTTGGAACTAATTGTGTTCGACACATGTAATCACCAGAATTATTCACTGATGTTAAAATGGTTGTAGGACTGGGTGTTGATGTTGGAATCATTGATTGAGCTTTTGCTGTTTGTAGCATGCTAGCTAGATTTATGTTATTTTTGTCTGATTCTGGACCTAAAAGGATTAAAATGGTTATTTTGTTAACTTTTCCTCTTCATTTTTAAATTTGCTCTTACCTGGTCCTCGATACTTTGTTAATTGTTGATAAACAAGTTTAATACGTTCCATATTAATTCGACTAGCTTTTGCATGATCAATCATTGGCAGTGGATAGTCTTTACCAATTATACATTTTGCTTTGCGTTGAACTTCTTCAGGAGCATGTCGTGGCTCATGAATGTAGCGAGTTGGGAAATTCTTGAATAAAAACAATTAAATGTGACGTAGGAAAAAAGTAACATTAAATATACCTTTAACGCAGGAATATATTTACGAATGTAATCCCCATTCGGATCAGCTTTTCGTCCAAATTTAACAGGGCAGTAACAATGAAAAAACTGTTGAAAAAATGAGGAACAGGAGAGCCACATCCACATTCCTGCATTAACTGACCAATCAGCATCCAACAGTAGCTCTTCAAAAATTTTCATACCCTCTTCCCATGATATCCATAAGTCTCCTCGAGTTAAAAAACATGCAACAGCATGTCTAGCGAGATGATGAATCCAACCTTCTTCACGTAATTGACGCTAAATTTCATGATTAATTCTAAAGTGACATAACAATAATATTAAACTTGTACACATACCATAATTGCATCAATCCATGGAAATCCAGTTTGTCCGTTTGCCCATTTAGCAAGTGCTTCAGGATTTTTATCCCAATTCATTTGTACACAGATAGGATTACCTATCATTTTATCAAAATTTGGATTTTTAGTAGCAGCACAATAAAAAAATTCACGCCATAATAATTGTCCGTGAAGGGAGAGTGGAGGAGTAGTCTTTTTTATTTTTTGAAAAAGATCTATGTTTTAAAATAAAAATAATAAATATTGAAGAATACATTTTTTGCAGTTAAAATTACCTGTGAGCTGATAATAAAATAGTCTTGTGCTTAAACATCCAAAACGTAAATATGGTGAAAGTCCTGTTTGACTTGCAAGTAACGATTGAGGTGTCATTTTAGGTCTTCCAAATGATGCTACCCATGCCTTACGTTCTAAATGTCTTTCTAAACGTGTTAGTGCTTCAGTTTCTCCCCCAATCCAGACAGGAGGTTTAATACCTTCTATATCAAAACCCAACTCTTCTAATGTAGGTACACCATATTTTTCATCATGCTCCTCATCTAGAGGGGTTTTTGCATTCCCTACCGTTTCCAATGTAATTGGTGGTTCGGCAGGTGGTGGGCTTTCTAAAGAAGCAATAACCGCTTGAAATTGATGGTACGTAAATGGTGCACGACCCCCATTTTTCTCAATAATTCTAGGATTTATTAAAACTTATTAAATAAATAACACACAAATGAGAATATCAAT
Organism: Culicoides sonorensis; assembly: GCA_900002565.1. Taxonomy (NCBI): domain Eukaryota; kingdom Metazoa; phylum Arthropoda; class Insecta; order Diptera; family Ceratopogonidae; genus Culicoides; species Culicoides sonorensis. The sequence goes on from LN483368.1 coordinate 329,150, forward strand.
ATTATAAATACTTTTCTAACTTATACAGAGTATGAGAAACCGCAGTAATGACTTCAATACCCAATTCTTTGCAAATTTCCGTTATGTTATGATCTCTAACACGTCCAAATGGTTCAGGATCTTCCTCAAACGTTAAACATGTTGTATTCCATTCCTTAAACAGTTTCGGTAATGTATCTGCTGGTTGGCCACGTATTACAAATAATCGAGAATTCAATCGACGTAAATTTGAGTCCAAGTCTTCGAGACATTGTAACAAAAACCTATTAACAAAAAAATTTGTAGAATATTTATTTTAGTACAATGAAATTTAACTAGAAATAGAATAAAATGTGCACATGTACCAAAGTACCTCAATATATTTTCACACGGAAAAACACGTGACTGCACGCATTTCTAAGTTATGTATTATGTAAACGAATACGTTTCTTTATATTAAATTTGCTAAGATATATTTCATCAAAACTCTCAATCTTTTTCACCATAAAAACATTAGCACATTACATGGATGAATGAAAATTGGAAAAAGTTTTCCTATTTTGCCAATGTTAAGTAAACGTGTCTCAGTATACTGCGTTACTTTTATTTGTTATGGTTTCATTCAAAAGTGTAACATGTACGTCATACTTTTCCTTTTTTATTTGACATCTTTTACAATAAAATAAAGTATATTTGAAATAAAAAGAATAGCTCACCTCCATTTATTGATTCCTACATTTGAAGTACCTGCAAACCATGGATCTATAATGAAAACACATCTAAATGTTTTAGCGTTTTTCAATCCTTCTCGTAAAGCAGGATTGTCGTGCAATCGAAGGCCACGTCGAAACCCTAAAATTAAAATTTAATTTTTGCAGTTTTATTTTAATCACTTTTGTTTATTATATTTACAATGAACTGTATGCTTATCCCTATTTTTTTTTTCTTTTGTTTGACTGGTCATGACTGAAAATAAATCAATTAAAATATTTTAAAATTTGCTTAACGATAAAATTAACGAAAATTTAAAATAGTTTTTTAGAGTTCACTTTTAATTTGAATTTATTCCTTCGAAGAATTTCATTTTATATTTCATTAATTTTGTGTTTTAATTTTTACTTGTAGCAAATGATTTAAAATTTTATTTTGCTTTTATAAATTTAAATTCATAAAATAATTTTAATCTCACTCACTTTTGTGTTTTTCAAATTTAGCACATTTCTTTTTTTTATAATTTCAAATATTATAAGTGTCAGATTATTCTTAAATCAGCTGGGTATGGCAATAATTATTATTTTGAATTAACATATCAATATCGATTAATATAAATTATTTACTAGTAATTATATATTATTTTTAGTCAAAATTATTAATTTAATTGTAGTCAGGTCTTAATTTTACACAAAGGATTACAATCACTAGATATTTGAAATTTACGTTTTGTGATTGAGTTTTCAACTCTGGCTTGATATTGATGAATTTAAATTTAGTTATACTTAATAAGCAGTATGTTATGTGTGAATAATTGTTTTTTTTTTTATTAGTTTTACTTAGATATTTTTTGCAATGTTTCACATTTTTTCAATATAATTTTTTTCATATTATATTGTAATCTTTAAAGTAAACCGAACAGTTCAGCGTTCTAGAATGAATTAAACAAAATAATAAATTTATAGATTCAATTTTTGTGTGTTCATTTTGAAAATGGAAGTATTTTTTATGAAGACATGACGCAGTATCATTTGTATTTCATTAATGTCTGTGTGAAAAGTGGAAAGTACATGTAATAACTAAACATATGAAATAAGAAATAATACGGTTATAATAAAATGAGAGAAAACTTAAAATAATCTTTAATAGTGAACACTAATGTTTATTCTTTTCAATTAAATGATTTTGTATTATGTGAACTTATTTTATTAAATATTACTGGAAGTAAGTACAATCTACTTAGTTCATTCTTGAACAACAAACAGTTTATTTTCAATTGATTACTGAAATATACGATGGTGCAACGTGACCGGCGTACCTACAAACACAACAACGGTCTACTTACGATTACATGATTACAGAGTCACGTTGCATTTGTCGTGTTTTTGATTTAAAATTGAACACGCATCTAAATTACAGAGGGAAAATTTTTCATGTAAGATATTTTCTGTCTAGAAACCTCCACGGTATTTAGTTAATATATTAATAGTAAAGGAAAAATTATACTTTTTATTTGTATTTTTTGCAAAATTTAAATAAATCAATGTTTTAAAAAAATAATAACACAGCTTTAATCCCATTTTTTTGTTTTGAAATAAACAGTAAGTAAAGGTTAATTTTGAGTAAGTCAGAAGAAGTGATTTTTTATATTTCATTATCTTTTCATTTTCAGTTGAAATGCTTTTTTGGATTCTTATCAAAACATTAATGGGCAGTGTTAAATTTATTTTTTTTTACATAATTATAATAAAGAATAAAATATAAAAAAGAAATTTTGAATATTAATATGATTTTAAAATCGTTTGTAGAATATTTATTTTTGCTGTGTAGTGCATTATTTTAGGACATTTTTTTGCTGTTTTTAATTGTTCCAAAGTATCTAGTATTATCATTCACACCGGCATTTGTCTCAGATTGTATTGGTTTTTGCACAGTTTCGTTTTCATTTACTGAGGTGCAAGATGAATTTCCAATAAAAGTTATTCGAGATTTTTTAAATGTCACAATCTTCTTCTTTAAAAACTTTCTACTATCTTTTCTGGGAGCACCATCAACATTCATAATCGTTTCAAAAGATGCCTTACGCTTGTGAACATCTCTTTCATTTTTGTCGCTCTTTTTTGTATTTTTCATGTTCTCTTTTATAGGTTGTGAACTAGTACCATTAATTACATTTTCAATTGAAATAAACTTTGTCTGGGGACTTCGTCTATAATTTGTAAACATTTAATGGCATTCTTACCTAATGCCGAAATATAAAAATAAAATTACAATCGTTTTTCAATAAAAGCTTCATATGCCTCATAGTAATTTCCTTTTTCAAATACTCCATCAATGGGGACAAGAACATAAGTAGCTTCATCATGAATATTTTCTGTGCTTTTTAATGCATTACCATCCAATTCATATACTCTGTATTAGAAAAAATAACTTAATTATAAATTGAGGATAATATTAGGATACAGTCAAAAAATCACTTAAACTTGTGAAATTGAACGAAATTTTTGAAACATTTCCGGACGGACTTCAATTTTATTCCTGCTTTAATTTCACCAACACTTGCTTTATATTTATATGGACCTTCAAACCACTTTCCATTTAAAAAGAAATGTAAAATAATTGTTTCATGATCATCCGACATATCTTGTATGGTTCTTGATTAAATAATCATTAGTTTTATTTTTTATTCGTATCAATGATTTTAGAATACAAAAGTACCTACTCTTCTTATTGGCTAGACAAAATTTTTGCACAGTTCTTGTAGGAATTATTCCTACTTTGTCAGCTTCTTTAATCATTATCTCAACAGCTTTAACAAAAAATTTTACATTTTCTTGATCAATATTATGCAAACTCAACAGATTAGGTGTGACAACAGAAGCTAAATTATATGCATCCATTTTGTTGTCAATTTCGAAAGATGAAACTTTTTGGAGTAATTGTAAAAAAGAAATTAAAGTGTATAATTCAAATTTAGGTAACATTAACAAAGTGAGTCTAATGCATTCTCCAGTATTTGCTTCATATTTCAAACATTGTAGCAAAGTTTCTTTAAGTTCTTTATCATCTAAAATTAATTTTGGAAAGTCACGAAAGAATTTCTTTAACAGATTTGCAATAATGAGTATATCATCATCGGACTCAAGTGTTCCACCATTTTCTATCCTTGTTTGAATTTGTTTTTGAACTTTAATTGACCCACCTTCTCGGAAAATTCCTACAGTTTTTATGTTATTCTGTATTAAATGATATGCTTTAATTAAAAATGATGGTATGGAAACTGTGTGTCCACTGTCTAGAGTGTATTCTGAACAATTACACTTCTCAAGAGGAATTCCAAATATTTTGAATGACTATTTGAATATGAATTATTATTTATATATAAGTTCCTAAAACATTATTAATTACCGATTGATTAGTTTTAGATTTCGTTGATGGAACCGCCTTGTAATTTGTTGTTACACCATAACGTTTTAATTCATGTCTAATAACTGAATAAAGAGTTTCTAATTCTAATATATCTGCAATGAATACATTTTCCAAATCTATATTTTTGTTCATTATAAAATTTTGAAAGAATTCTGAAATAAAAGTTTAAAAAAAAAATTAAGCTAATAACCAAAACTAGACTGACTTTTCTTTCAACTGTTACTTGTGGAAAATAATTAATTATTTAATACAAGAGTTAGTAAAATAAACATTTCAATATTCTCAATGTTCTCTGGTTTCTTTATTCATTTATTATTATTTCTGCAATTGTTCAATATAAAAATAAATGTTAAGAAAGAATATTTTCTTCTGAAATATTTTACACATGTATAGGCAATGTGTGTTAAGGAACTTTTACAATTAGTTTTTAAATAATATTCTTACATTATGAAAAATAAATTATTTCAACTTAAAATTATCCTTACTAAATAAACTTGAAACGTCTTAATCGTCCTTATCACATTTATTCAATTTCAGGTTCACAAAACAATTGCTGATAATATCCACATTATCAGCGCACTAAATCCTAATGCTGCTGGTACAGTTGCAATCCAAGATATTGCTATTGCCCCAAATAATTTCCAATTAACAGGTTTTTCACCATCAGCAATTACATCTTTACTTCTACCATTCACATAACCAACAAAAACTACTGAGCCAACTTTACAATGAGTCGTTGAAACAGGCATTCCTAATTTTGACGCCAGTAAAACTGTGCAAGCACTGCCAATTTCAATGGTAAAGCCCGTTGATGGCGTAATTTTTGTTAATCCAGTTCCTATTGTTTCAATGACACGTCTTCCAAGCACCCACAGACCAACAGCAATACCTACTCCACCATAAAGAAGCAACAAGAATGTGGATAAACTGTCTGGCTCATTCGATACAGTTCCTTGAGAAAAAACTAACCACAAGGCAATAAGTGGTCCAACTGCATTTGCAACGTCATTTCCACCATGTGCAAAACTACCAAAGATCGCTGTTAAAATTTGGAGGAAATTAAATAGTTGATCTGCTTCTTCTTTTGTTGAACTTTTCTCCACAGATGTAAGTTGTAACTGTGAGTTATACTGAACTACTCCACTTTCTAAAGATGCCACGCTATTTGAATTGGGAGACCCTTTTTCCAAGACACTGGGAACAGACGAAATTGATTTAGCATCAATTCTTTGTTGAAGTAACTTTTTCTTAGTCCATGGAACAACAAACAATTGTACTATCAATGCTGTGAAAAATCCTGCGACTATGCTGGCAACTAAAGCTACCCATAATGGGAGTCCATCCAAATAAAACACTATTTAAAATTAATTTTTATTTACAAGTTCACAAGAGAGTTCAAAAATAAAATTCTTACTTTTAGGTCCATCTTTAGTGACTCCAAACACATTGATGAATACAGTTAGCCCGTAAATAATCGGAAGTCCAATAAGGCCAGCTTTTAATGGGTTAAATCTTCTCATTATTGCGTACTGTATAATGTAAAAAATTACAACGCTTATTAGTCCACTTAAAACAGGTGATATAAACCATGAGGCAACAATTTTTCCTTTAAAAGCATAATTTGAAAAATCATGTTGGTGTCGCTTCTTATTTCACTTACCTAATCCAACCCAATTAATTCCTTTAGTACCACGTGCAACAAGACTGTAACCAACCGTTGCAGCTACAGTTGAATGCGTACCAGAAACAGGTAATTTAAAGTATGTAGCAATAAACAACCAAATTGCACATCCAGATAAAGTTGAAATGTATCCCAATGTCAACTCCATTTCACTCCCTTCGTATATACTTATATCTACTATTCCTTTTCTAATTGTTGCTGAAACTTTATCTCCTAGTAAAATAGCACCAGAAATTTCAAATATTGTTGCTAAAATACAAGCAGAGGTAAGGGTGAGAACACCGGAACCCACACTCGTCCCAAAACTATTTGCAACATCATTTGCTCCTAATGCAAATGCCAAAATGAAGGCAAATATAAATCCAAGTACAATTATCCATATCAAATCAGAACTGTAAGGTGTTAAGACATCTGTCTTTAAATCTTGTAGTAACGTTGATATTGTCGTCGATAACGTCATTATATTTTTTTTACAACTTTACAAAACTGAAATGATATTTTAAAGATAAATATTGATAAGATTATAATTACAAAAAAAAAAAATATATTTCTGTAAGACGTTTTTAAGTAACTACTTTTTTGAAACTAACAATAAAAAGCAAGGCAAATATTTTGTTTAACTTTATGTATCACATTTATTTTAAGAATAGCTTCTTACTCGATGTCATAAAGTTATGTTGTTAGGCACATGACATAAAAACGTCAATTATTGATAAAGTTTCATGGGTTACTTTTTATCAATTAATTGTTCCTATAAACTATGCGTTGCAAGATATGGCTTTAAAAATGAGTCATAAACAGGAAATAATAATTTTTAAGTTAACATAATGTCTTTGAGACACCAGTCTCTAGTTTTTATTTTAGAATATTCAAGATTAATTAATTAGTGAATTTAAGTGCAGTATCAGTTGATGAGCACCTTTTCCCTTTACTATTTGATCAAATTCAAAAATTTCTTTTGAAAAATTTTCTATTAAAATTTTTCGTATTTTATATAGCTTCTGTAAAATTTAAACATTGGTTTAATTTTGTTATAATAATGAGCAGCAAGAATTTGTAGAATTATTTTATTCAAGCGCAAATTTCAGCCTTGAATTTTATTTACGAATTAAATACGAATTTGAAATAAAAATTTGTGGTTTAACAATCATTTGACAGCAAAAAACTATTATTTTACATTCTATAATTTTATAATAATTGAATTTAAAAATTGCAAATAGACAAATAATTCTTCTCATATCAGTTCTACAACATTTCGATAAAAAAAATGACATTCATAAACTAAACTCATCAAATTTTGATGTTATTTATTTATTTTGTTATTATTAATTCTTGTTTTAATACTAATATTTACTAAAAAACTTATTAAAAAAGTTTTATCGTTTCAAATGTTTTTTGTCATATTTATTTACTTATTTAATCATCATAGCAAATATGTCTCAATTATATGTATATTTATAATTAAAACGTGAAGAATTTCACAAAAGATTATTTCAGAGCCTATGATTAGGTTGAGTGAACATTGATTGTGAGAATTTTTTTCTACAATTATCAATGAAACATTTTCAAATTGATTCAAAAGCTCTTGATTAAATTTGCTCTTACTGTAAACTTTATTTAATTGATGTTTTTATCGACCATTTTTATTTATATGTAATTCGTCGTATAAGATAAATTTTGTACCGGTTTATTTTTTTAATATTTTTCACCTTTGAAACTGTGAATTATTATTTTAAAAATGAACGAACAATAATTTATTCATGAATAAATAAATCATATTGATACGTTTTAAAAATTTCTCTTAAATAATATTATATTGAACTTGAAGATTTACAATTATACAATAAATAATAAAAAAAAATGGAAAATGAAGTACCTGTCATAATACTTTAAAAAACAACTTTTGGTAATCACCTTGAATAGTTAGATGGTATGATGAACAAAAATTATAATATATTCAAAATTATTCAAAAATAATTTATCACTTATTTTGAAATAAATACGATTTGAAACTAGTTTTTCTCAGAAAAAGATTTCGAATATAAAATTAATTTATCGATGTAATTAACAATGTACCGGTGATTATACGATTAGGTGATTTGCATGCTTTTTTTCAATTACTCGTTGATAATTAAAAAAATAATTATGAGAAAATAATCAATCTTCTTTTTTATTTGGAGGAACCTTGTAATATCAAGTAAATAATAATTATTTCAGATATATTTGAAACTTACCTTTCCTATATTTTATATGAATCCAAAAGTTTTAATTTGTAATAAGTTAAATCAGTTTTTTTATAATTCTTCAATATCAAACAATCATAATTTTTTTTTTATGAAAAAAAGTTTGTAATATTTTTAAAAATCACTTTGAGCTATTGTTAACAGCTATAACTCTCATCACTGACTGAATTTTAGGCCTGTCGAACAATCGAATTATATCGCGCTTTCTGTGTATCGTTATGCATTGTATATAATAAACTGTTTGCTTTATTTTCTGTACATATAGACGTCTCGCGATCACTATCTTTTGCCGATGAATTGAATGTAGCTTCTCCACATACTTCTATACAATACAATATAATAAAAAAAACATGAACCCAAAATATACAAATATATCAGAATGGGTTTGTTTTTCTTGTAGTGCATATATCATGAACACAAAAAATCACAGTCCAAAATCTAATGAGCTGAAGTAAGTGAAGTTTATCAACTTCAAAAACACAAGTTTTCAAAAAGTGAACTCAAAAACATAAAACAAGCGAAAAAATTAGAATCTGAAACTTGTACAATTTGGAATAATGATTGTCTTGTTAAAATTTAAGGAAAATGTTACTACTGACTAGAACAAAAATTGTACAAGTTTCAGATTCAAATTTTTTCGCTTGTTTTATGTTTTTGAGTTCACTTTTTGAAAACTTGTGTTTTGGAAGTTGATAAACTTCACTTACTTCAGCTCATTAGATTTTGGACTGTGATTTTTATTTATTGTGTTTGAGTGTTGATTTATGATTAACACTCAAAATCAAGCAATACATAAAGCACATTCCTTTAACCCTTTTGGTACGGCTTATCGAAAAAATGAGAAAAATAAAGGTTTCTTTGCATAAATCAATAAATTTTATTAAAATAAGAATTTCCAGTTACATTAAATTGTAATTTTAAAGGAACAACTAACAAAATTAAGGGTGGTTACATA